>JADLZK010012542.1:0-126009 GCA_015847255.1 Hyparrhenia diplandra | reverse complement strand
TGAATATGAAAAAATCAGATCAGAATAAGATAAAGAAAAAGCCCAAATACACACAATCGTATGTACCAGGCTCACCTGCTCAAGGAACCAACTCAGTTTTCTTTTTATTTTTTTTAAAAAAAGAAAATCGAACCGACTCGGTTTGCTCAAGGAAACGAGTCGGTATCGAGTATCGCACGTGATGACACGAAGGAAATCGAACCGACTCAGTTTTCTTTGCCTCCCATGATCCCATCGCTACCTCCGTCCCCACGGCGAGTTCTCCCTCCCTCCTACTCCCTACCGTCCCCGATCTAAACCCCCATAGCAGCCATGGGCCCCCCTAACCCTCTCGGCACCACGCAGGCAATCCAAGACCGGGGGCGGCGCCGACCGGCGGCCCGCGCCCGAAGCTGGACTCCCCGACGATGGTGGCCACCGCGCACGCGCACCATCGACATCGTCCATCCTCCGCCCGACATCCACGCCATAATTGAGAAGACGGCTTCCTTCGTCGCCAAGAACAGGCCCGAAGTTCGGCGCCGCATCATCTCCCCACAACCAGGTAACGCCAAATTCAACTTCCTGCGGGTCGCCGAATCCATACCACGCCTACTACCAGCACTGCCTTTCCGAGATATCCGCTGCGCCCCACGGCGCGCCGACGCCGCCGGGCTGATGCGGCTCCCGCCGGATGATGCTGAAGAGATGCGATGGAGATCTGAAAAAATATGTCATGTTATTATGTGATGTACCATGTTGTGTTCATGCCAGCTCATTTTAATTTGTTATACTTGTGGTCTGAAGACTCGAACTAAGTGTGACGTGGGACAGTTAATCGAAAACTATTTTTATGTGCGTCTGAATCTCTAAACTTGTGCTTTACTTGTTTTTCCGTTGCCAAAATGTGTGTGATTGTGATCATAAATATGTGCGGTATTCCTGATCATTAAGTTTCCCGGCTTCTGATGGCTTTCGCCATTTCTATTTCCGTTCAAATTTTGAGACCTTTCATCCCCCGACCAGGTCGTGTATAATGTAGAAAAACGGATATTTGGGGTATAAGTGGAGCCATCGCACGACGCTCAAACTGATTCCATGATGTGAACCAAAAAAGTCATAGTATAGTGGTTTGACGCTCAAACTGATTCCATGATGTGAACCAAAAAGTCATAGTAGTTTGGAGCTTGATGATAAGAGGCAACCTTAAACCATGGATGCCAAAGCGTATGTGCTTCGAGCCTCCAACCTTCAATGAGTGCATGGATGAACTCAAGTTTATTTTTTTAACAATTTGATTATTCATACCTCGGATTATGAAAACCTAACCAAGCTCAGTCTGACTAATACATGGGCGAGTTCAAGCCATAAATTTTCAGCCCATAATCCAACTTAACCTAACCAAAATATTGTTTTCCAAAAACATGGGCGTGTTGCACAACATATTTGCTAGTATGAAAAAAAGAAAATTCAAAATAGGATACAAAAATAAAGTGACAACTAGAAACCCGAAAATGCACATGCACCGGGTAAAGACATCTCCAACAATCATAACCTAAAAAGGGCGACGTACACATACCGGTGTTTGGTTGGTGCCGCGACAAATGGCTCCAAGAACCAAAAGCTACCCATTGTAACAAATGAGAAGGCAAAAGGAGAGGGACCCACGGCGTCGCCTATCTCCCTCCCACCGAGCGCCCCGCCCACCCCTAGCTCTAGCCGCCCCCCTCCCCGCCTCACCATCGTTCTTTGTGGTGGTGCTATACTCTATGTCGCCCAAGTCCCCCTCGGCGGCGTGTTCTCTATGACGAGGGAGGCACCGATGGGGGTGCGGCGTGAATGGGGGCGGCAAGGGCCAGCCGGCGCCTCGCGCCGATGCCTACTTGCCGTTGAGGTGGCGGTCAAGGCCACGCCAGAGGGCGCGCGCACAGGTCGGCCATGGCCGCCGCCGCGCCCGAGACGCGAGGGCCCGCCGGGTAGGTCACGCGCTCGTGGACGTGGTGGTAGCGCCGCGCTAGAGGAGGAGGGAGCCCGCATCGCAGCCTGCCGGATGAGCCGCCATGGCCAAGACCCCACGTATTCTCCATGCGTACCACCGCCAATTCAACAAGAAGGAAGCCAGCGCCGCAGAGAATGGGGCGAGGAGAGAGAAGGACGTTTTATGGCGTCTCCTTTGGCCTGCTACCCAAATTGCGTTTGGTGTTTGGCCATTGGAACCTGTTTTTGGTTGGTTTTTTTTTTTTTTTTTTTTTGTTTGGGTAGGTCTGTTGGAGACGGTTTAAGGAACAAATGTATGTATGGAAAAAAAAAAAAAAAACGAACCGACTCGAACCAAATCCGGCCCAAATTACTAATCCGCCTCCCAAATTACTAATCCCGTCTCTGGCTCTCCGTCTCACACGGCACACGGGGTCTCTCGACTCGACCTCTCATCTCTTCCGCTCCGATCTAAACCCGCCGCCGAAACCCTAACCCCCATGGCCGCCGCCATGGGCGCCCCCATCCTGACCCTCCCCGCGCCGGAGGGCAACGGCACTGGGGACGGCGACGCCGACCAGCAGCTACAGCAGGCGCCGCCCAAGCCTCCCACTTCCGGCGCGAAGGCGGACCCCCGGCGACGGTGGCCACCCACACGCGCACCATCGGCATCATCCACCCTCCGCCCGACATCCGCGTCATCATCGAGAAGACGGCTGCCTTCGTCGCCAAGAATGGGCCCGAGTTCGAGCGCCGCATCATCTCCCACAACCAGGGCAACGCCAAATTCAACTTCCTCCAGCCCTCGGATCCCTACCACGCCTACTACCAGCACCGCGTTTCCGAGATATCCGCTGCGCCGCCCGGCGCGGACGCCGCCTCGGGCCCCGAGACTGACGCGGCTCCCGCCGAAGCGCCAGCGTCGGCCCCGTCCGACGGCGCTGCCGCCACCGCACCCGCAGATGGCGCCGCTGCGGACGCGAAGGCCGACCACTCCGCGCCCTTCCGCGTGGCGCCGCCGCCCAAGGTGCTGGTGCCACCCAAGGCGGAGCTGTACACGGTGCGGCTGCCGGAGGGTATCACAGGGGAGGAACTCGACATCATCAAGCTGACCGCCCAGTTTGTGGCGCGGAATGGGAAGAACTTCCTGACGAGCCTGGCGCAGCGCGAGAGCAACAACATGCAATTCCACTTCATCCGGCCCACGCACAGCATGTTCCCCTTCTTTACGGCGCTCACAGATGCCTACTCCAGGGTGCTGAGGCCGGCAGAGGGGGTGCCTGCACTGCTAAAAGAGCTGAGGGAGGGGTCAAAGGACCTGACCACGGTTTTGGAGAGATGCCTGAACCGGTTGGAGTGGGATCGGTCGCAGGAGCAGGCAAGGCAGCAGGCAGAGGATGAGATTGAGCAGGAACGGATGCAGATGTCAATGATTGACTGGCATGATTTTGTTGTTGTGGAGACCATTGAATTTGCAGATGATGAGTACGAGGGGCTTCCTGTGCCACTCACACTGGAGGAGTTGAAGCGCCAGAAGAGGATGGAGAATTTGGGAGAGGAGGAAGCGATGGATTTGGCTGAACCTGCTAAGGAGGTTGAGATGGACATGGATGAAGAGGAGATGCAACTTGTTGAGGAAGGAATGCGGGCAGCACAGCTTGAGGAGAATGATGGAGGAGCACAAGTTAACATGGCTGGTGACGACGAGGCGCCTATGAGAATTGTCAAGAACTACAAGAGGCCCGAGGAGAGGATTCCTGCAGAGAGAGACCCAACCAAGTTTGTTGTCTCGCCGATAACTGGGGAGCTCATTCCCATCAGCGAGATGGAGGAACATATGCGCATCTCACTCATTGATCCTAAGTACAAGGAGCAGAAAGAGAGGATGTTGGCCAAGATCAAGGAGACTACCCTTGCACCTGATGATGAAATTTCACGGAACATTGTCGGCCTTGCTCGCACTTCGTCCTGATATTTTTGGGACCACTGAGGAGGAGGTGTCTAACGCCGTCAAGGCAGAAATCGAGAAGAAAAAAAAGGATGAGCAGCCAAAGCAGGTTATCTGGGATGGCCATTCTGGTAGTATTGGTCGCACTGCTACTCATGCATTATCTCAGCCTCAGGGTGGCGAGGAACAGTTTGATGCTTCAAATGCTGATGGGAGACCCGTTCCTGGTCCAGCTCCACTTGTCCGACCTGGCATGCAATTGCCCCGACCTCCTCAGCCCCTTCCTCTTGCTAATGTTCCTCGTTTTATCTCTCCACCAGGACCGTACTCCGTTCCACCCCCTGGTCATCATATGCCTGGAGTTCAACAGATGATGTCTCACATGCATATGCCTCCACAGCAGGTACCTGGGCAGCCGCCGATGGTTAGGATGCCAGGTCACATGGTTCATATGCCAACCAACATTCCTCCGCCTCCTGGCCAAACTCAGTTTATGCCTGGTCCACAACGCCCGCTTTGCTATGCCCCCACCCATGGTCAATCCCATTGGAATCCCGCCGCCTCCAGCACCGCCTCTGCCTCCACAGCCTCCTGCTGAAGAGCAACCGCCTCCACCTGATGAACCTGAACCTAAGAGGCCGAGAACAGATGATGCTTCTCTTATCCCAGCAGAGCAGTTCCTTGCTCAGCATCCGGTAATGGCTCTGGGAGTCCACTTTTCTTTAATCTTCCTTTTCAATTTTCATGCTTCTAGGTATTTTTGTTATGTTATGTGGCAAGCTAATATAATCTGTTGGCTGCAGGGTCCTGCTAGCATCTCTGTATCTGTACCCAACCTCGATGAAGGAAACTTGCGTGGCCAAGTTTTGCAGATTCCTGTTCAATCGCTGTCAGACACAGTTGGTAGTCTGAAGGAGCAGATTGTTGGAGAGCTGCAGCTCCCCTGCTAATAAGCAGAAGCTGAGTGTGAGGACTAGTTTCCTCAAAGACAACCTTACTCTTGCTTACTACAACGTGGGTCCTGGAGTTGTGATCAATCTAACACTGAGGGAGCGTGGTGGGAGAAAAGAAATGAGTCTTTTGGTTCTCAGTGTATGGCAGGTGAATGCTTACAACTATGCATCAGCAGCTATCATGGAGAACCCTTTTTGCTGGATCTTGCTGACGCACCTTCCATATTATTTTCTTTTTGTATGCTAAGTGCAATCATTTTCGCTATGTGAACGCCATACTTTCCTCATTATCTTGATACAGTTAAATGTTGAGGGGTGATGTTGCTACTGGAAACCTACTTGGCCACTTAATGTTGAATCATATTGCTGCTCTAGCTTCTTTTGCTTGGTCTTTGTGATACGCATCTCTATATTAAGAGTGCAGATTTCTGTTTTCTATTCAAATTTATGTTTTTTTTTTTATTTTTGGGTGTACATGTTATTTGTATATTCTTCTTACAACATCGATGATGGTGCTATTTGTTCAGTGTTTATTTTGAAAGGTTTGGACTGATGACTGTTGTTTTAGTTTTGTTTTTTGTGTATGATGCTACTGATTATTGAAAATACTTTTTGACAGAATGGCTTGGAATCCATTGCGTCACCACTGCTGAAATATCTGAAGTAGGAATTCTTTTTTGTTTGTATAAGCTGAAATGTCTGAAGTAGTAACTATTGTTGTCTGTTATATACATTCTCTGGCTGTTTCCTTGTGCTGTTGAACTGAGGTACTCTGCAGAGAAGATTGTTGTATGCTAACCAAGTTTTGTTGTACTGTATGTTCTCACAAGTTACTCATGCGCATACCCTTTTTGGGGGTATGATGCTGCAAGGTGTATTAACTTTCCAGCATACGAGCTGTTATTCATTCCCATTATGTTTGTACATCCTTACTTTTGTTGTTCTGGTCGTGATGCAGAAAATGCATTTCAAAATCGAATGTGTATATTGGATCAACTGTCTACTTTTGGTGCACAGGTTAGATTTGTTCTTAATTTGAAATTTGAAATGTGTCTACTTTAGGTGCACAGGTTAGATTTGTTCTTAATTTGAAATTTGAAATGTGTCTACTTTAGGTGCACAGGTTCGATTTGTTGTTAATTTGAAATGTAATAACACGTTTTGGTTTCTGCGAGGAAAGAAAACTACTTCATTCCTCCAGATTATAAGGCACCCCTCATCTCTATATGGCCTTCTGTGTTTAAACCCCGTAGAGGCTGCTAAGACTTGTAATCTCTTTTCACACGGATCAAGCAAGACTTGGGGCCCGTTTGGTCACTAGAGATTAGGGATTTTGAGTCATTAGTCCCACAATTAGCACCTCTCAAGGGGCTAGTGGACTAGGCCTCTTTTAGTCCATAAGGCATGTACAACCCAACGTATCGTACAATATGTAAAGATAGGTCATACAACCCATAGACGAGTCTCTAAACTATTTAATGCACGCGCACAGATTGGTGGTCGTCTCTTTAAATGCATTAGCACACTAGATTGGTGGTCGTCTCTTTAAACCCATAGTCGACAACTCTTGTATAACGCAAGACGAAGTCGTCTCTTTAAACATTGAAGTACGAGCCTAAGTCGTCCTTTCACGAAGAGATGAGGCGGTAAGCATTAGAATAGAGGTTTTTTTTTTTTTTTTGGTGAAACAACAACTTAGAGACGGAGGCAAAAAGACCTGCCCTTATGCTAGTGGACTAGGCCTTATGTTTGGTAATTTAAAGACTAAATGAGACTAAAATCTAGTCTTCAGTCCGGGCCTTACATTTAGCCCAAAATTGTTTCAGCCTTGACTAAAAAATTAGCACACCATCGTGTTTGGATATGCTACAACAACTAGCTCTTGTATCAACTAGGGCCCATAGATTAGTCACTGAGCATATAAATAATCTGTTTAATATACCATGTAATCAATCAACAGATTTATTTCATACTAGGCGTCTATTCACCATGTATGAATATCCAACATCAGTCCAAATACAGCTCAATCACACTAATTTCTGCTCTTGTTCTGTATCAACACTGTTACTCTCTCTGGAGTTTACTAATGATAGGTGCAAGAGCAACTCGGTAATCAAGTTCTCTACTGAGTTCAAGAGGAACTCGCCAATAACAGAACAGAGAACTCGATAAGAACAGAGTCCTGGCTGGCTGCCCGTCTCCACAGCAACCAACAGGACTCCACGCCCCCATCTACGTGCAGTCCACTGCTCCCACCGACTTCACTCCATAGAGATGCCCTGCTCCCCACCTCCAGGTCTCCACAGACCGTCACTAGCCCCTCGGCCTCCGCTAGACCGCCAGTCCGCCCCCAGTGCCTTCGCGTGGCACCAAACGCCATTCGCCTCGGTGACCACGCCCTCGCTAGCCTCTGGCAGTGGGGCATGCTTGCATACATGGCAGAGATGGCGTTGGTCTTACAATATACATCGATCATCTCTTGCCAAGGCGATTGAAGACACCCCACTCCCACACACATACACGAGCGCCAGAGTGTGCCTTCCTACTAATAACAAATGGTAATACAACTGTGAGAGCCTGGTCTTGTGACTCAGTACGCAAGCGAGTCCTCTTCGTTCTGCGGGTTCTCAAGGGCAGTGACGTGATCCTTGAAACGAGCCGCGGCTTCCTCCCTCTCATCAAGCTTGCCGAGATGGTTGTATGCCATTGCCTTCAGATAGTACGCCTCTGCTGCCATCTCGTGGTACTGCATATGACACAGGATTTACTATTTAGTGTATTTGATGTCACAAGCCTTTATGCAATTAGCACAGCCGCACAGGATGTCAGTTTCTAAGCAAACATCTTGTGTGTCAGAGAACAGGTAAAGAGCACATGCTGGATTCATCAGCTCACCTCTAATGCTTGCAGGTCTTCAGTGGCTTGGTTCAGAGGACCCAGAACAGCTTCAGGATCTTCAAGAACTGCAATAATAAGACAGTAAAGGGAAGAAGTGGCAGAATAAGGATCATGTCCATTGCTTCGAGAAGCGTTTAGCATCTAGGTGTATGTATCGAGCAGATCAATATGAGGTTGTCCACAAAACTGAACACAAAGTATTGCAAACTACCTGAGAATTTTGGATCGGCTAAATGGCACTTTGCTAAAACAATGTGAGCTCGAAAGATAGCTCAAGTCCACCATGACCAAGAATCATGGGAAGGCTCTGGTAGACAAGACTCAGTGCCTTCTTTGCATGGCTTGATCCAAGATCTAGCCACAACTCAGCAAGAGTAAGTATAGATGAGGCTTCAAGCAGATCCAAGTTGAATGATTTGCAGAATGATTGGTTGGCTAACGCATAAGGAAGCCCAAGGACTGCATTGTCAGATTTCTGGGAGAATTAGAATAAAAAAAGTGTTAGCCTGCTCTGTGCAGAATCGCAGTATTTTACCACAGGTTCTAGTTTTTTTAATGGTGACTTACTTTATGTATTTCAGCAAGTAATAAAAGAATACTTGCATTCTCAACCTGCATGTTGTACTTGTAGCACATAGAGAAAAGAGAATTGGCCACAGCTGCGGCCTGTGTGAAAAAGTGTCATAAACAGATCTTATTCTGTCAGTTCATGTACTGGCATGATGAAGAGTTTACTCAGAATTAGGAGGAGGCCCCTGACCCTCTGTAAAACCTAAGGGCAGGGGGGATATCTTCCATGCAATGTGCTTGCAAGTTGCATATGTAAAAGGAAAATGCATTATTTCAATTTTTTTCTTAATGAACGGAAAACAAATAAGATGAAATGCATACTTCTTGTGTAAATATAAGCAAAGGAAGTGCACAACCTGGCTAAACTGTTTCGCAGCAAGGAGAGTGCGAGCATGCCGTACACTAAATTCTGTCTTTAGCTCAATGTCTACTCCAGAAACAGAAGATGACAGCACACCAAACTCATCACAGATTTGTTGTGCGACTTTTAGATGCCCTCTAAGTAGATCAATTTTACACAAATAATAGCACATTAGTGTATGGAAGCACATGCAACTACAAAATGAAGTGTTGAAACAGTTTTGTACCGATGAAGTGCGCGCTCATGTAGAATCTGCATTCCTAGAAGCTGGATGTGCAAACTTGTTGAGGATGGGAACTTCTTCTCAGCAAGCTTTAGAGCAGAGAATGCAGCTGCAGATCAATCACATAATAAAAGCCCATAAGAAAAGGTCGATAAATACATGGCTCTTGGGACACTACACAGCCTATGGGCTATGGAACGTGCGGGTTTCATTATAGGAACTAACCTGAATATCCTTTGAACACCGCCAGTTGTTGAATTAGCTTAACATATGCTAGTGATAACTCTGACGAACTGTAACAGAAAATACAATAGCATCACAAATCCAGGTTCACAAAGCATCAGAGTTTTCATTTTAAAAAGTTAAAATTGTGTGAAATAGTTAAAGAATAGTTGCAGCATAATAAACAGTAAAGTTATGAAAAAGACACTAAATTTAGGCATTTAGCACATCCCACCTTGCAGCATCCGCAAAAAGCAGGTTGCATAGACCAGAGCATTCATCCGTACCATTGGAGCACTGTGAAGAGGGTTGACAAAATATGGTAAATATTAATTTTCTTGAAATGGTACAGGTAGAGCTAAACTCCACTTTAAGATACGAATCATACGATTCAATAGAGACATAAAACAACCATAAAATGCAGCTAAAAGAATTGCTGACAATTTAGCAGTAAACAAGATAGATGACAATAAAGGGGGGGGGGGTGGGGTGGGTTAAAAAGCAACAGAACACCAGGTCATACAAAGTCTTGTTTTTATAGATGATAGAACTATAGAACAAACGGTGATGTACAGACCCTGTTGTTTCTAATATAAATAGACTTAGGATTAATAATTCCTGTTACCAAATAAAATATGAATCAACAGTGCCCATAATGAGTCAAGCACTTTAAAACTGTTCGCCAAGTATCTACTCTTTCTTAGTTGCAAGACACTTGTTTGCTGCTTATCTAACTCACCCTTTTTCCATAATACAACATTGTACAAACGGGAGAACTCAGTATGACAACCCAATATGAAAATTGAGCCGTGACATTAACAGAAAAAGATGCATACCTCCCATAGTGCTCCCCAAGCGGTGGCTCTCAGCAAAAATGCTGAGCCAGCTAATTGCAATATTGGTGCAGGTACTGGACATGGTTGTGCATGATAATGGAAATTGTCGAAGTCATTAATATGTAATTTCTTGGTGTTCTTAGAACTTCTATGGCATGAATCAGATGTGGCTGATAGATTCCTAAGCCACGGCGTGCTAAAACTACCATTATCATTTGAAGTGGATAGAACATCTGCTCCAAAGTCAGTCAACAAACGGGAACCTAATCTTAGATTCTGCCAAAAAGAAGCAAGAGAAATTATGAATACTTTCATAAAAAAAAAAAAAAAAAAAAAAAACCCCCTTATACTGCCGCTCCGAAGGATGGCATAAAATGTTTTGGAGTAAATGCAGCATACCTTAATGACATCTGCAGAACATGTTCTAAGCTTTGTAGATGCATTAGGGCCAAAAGAGACAAGCGGCCTTTTGGACATGCTGACAAACCAAGGAAGAAAAGGTTCATAAACAAAGATGCTCTGAGTTGAAGCACATGAGTCTGTTCTTAAGTCACACCTAGTCTTTTCAAGATCAAAGTGACAGATGCCATAGTAACAGTAATATAAATACAATGATAACTACACTGTAAGTTCGTAGTTGTGCATCATGTTCAAATGCTGACATAACTATGACAGCAGATCTCCACAGGAGAATAAGCACAGGAATTTAAACATGACTAGGTAAAGAGATCTTCCTAAATCTTAATGTCAAACAGTAATAAATAGTAAATACTAGGAGCACATTTTTTTTCTCAAGCACACAGCAGAATTGTGTTTGTGTATCATTATACTAAGAAGAAAACAGGGTTAGATATCATACCTTCAGATCAAATTTTGCCAGCGAAAGGTGATCAAATGATAGTAAACTTGGAAGTTTCAATGCATCAGCTCTCTTGAGTGATCGCATTAAAAGAACAAGTAACTGTTGCTGAATGGATAATGGTGTGCTCAGTCCAATATTGGTCCAAAGTGACTATGGAGAACTGATTATTCCAACTGTGTCTGAGATGCCTATCTTTGATAATAGATTGGAAATGGCTCCTAATACATAGGCAAGGCATGAATCATCATTATTCTGAAAAAAAAAAAAAAAAATTGCTAGAATCTGTTAACACAATTGAAGACCACCTATTAGTCTGTGTAAACATTTAATATTTTTGGTAAATAAAATACACTTCACTTTTGTTTGAAAATATGCACAAGATTTTATAACTTAGGGATCTGAACTTAGGAAAACTGGACTCTAATGATCCAAGGGGCTTGCAAAAGAAGCAATTAGGCTAAAAATTTAGAGGTCCATCCGGTCACCTTGGCACTTTGAAGTCCAAGAAACATACAGGTGGAATATACATTTAGGTTAAGAAGCCGATAGGACAAAACTAAAAACTTCGATGACAGGGAATGTATTTTCAAAGTTATGCTACTATCACGATCTGTTGGGAACAAGGAGTGTCAAATTTCTGGAAGCCTGTTGAGATTTCATCATGCTATCAAGTGGCATTATTTTATTTAAAAGAAATTTGTTATGCGAATTTAACAATAAACATGGAGATTAAAAATACAATTTTGTAGGAAAAATATGGTTCAACTATAGGAAAATCCAAAACACTCTGCCAGAATCATCTTAGCAATAGCAAAATTACACCTTCCTCATAAACCATTAGTATTTCAGTATAAACTTTGGTTGAACTATAGGAAAACCCAAAACACTCTGCCAAAATCATCTTAGCAATAGCAAAATTACGACATCCTCATAAACCATTAGTATTTCAATATAAACATAACTTCAAGTGTCGTACAAATATTGGATGCAATAATATTTCAAAAAGATACCAGTTCAGTAACTTACCATTTGAGAAACACGGACTGCTTCTGCAAATGCCTGGTAAAAACAACCAAGCAGAACATAAACAATGTGAAATGAAGCAAGAAGGTCTAGAAAGTGATGGACTAATAGGACAAGACAAGAAAACTAAATAAGTTACACTACCTCTAGGGCTTTCTTAGGATGTCCAAAGTAACAATGCAAGTTGCCTAAGCATAGCAGAGCACTCTCATACTTTCCAACAACAATATCTTGCACCTGAGACACAGAACGACCAAAAACTCCTTGCATTCCTGCACTGCATCAACCAGATAGGATAACCAAATAAGAGCATGCTTAACAAGTGCATATGTTTCCAACAAAAGTTCGTACAAAACATGTCATTATGGCAAACACTTCTTAACTTGAAGAGAAAAATACTCCAGGATTTAGCTAGCAAGGCCACAAAAATGGTTACTATTATTGAGAAAAAAAAAATGAACTAGGAAATAAAAGAGTCACAATATTTAATGAATAGTCCTGCAGTGGTTTCACCTCACACCCGTGCTTTCATGATCTAGCAGACTAGCACAAGGGCAGGCTGAATATCAGGACTCAACTTGTATTATCACAATTTATGCTAATACAGAAAGTAACAGAGATTGAGGTAAATAGAAAGACTATTAAATGCAAACAGGGGGCCATGTGGTACTTTAAACACTAGAGATTATCAATTTACATTCCTTATTTGGTACCTATACCTCACATACTTGCACATAACTACAGAGAACATGGTTAAAATATAAGACATACTCCATCATACAGTAAGGGCAGTGCATCTGACCTGTAATCAAAGTAGCGGTGAAGATTATCCAGTGAAGCAACATAGTCATCATGGCAAAGGGCATTCAAGTACTGCAAGAATTGGACCTGGCAAGGCGAACATGGATACAAAAATTCATATGATTAGGAAACGTTCATAGTTCCCCAAAGTCTCCTAGAAAATTTGAGGTGTATTCACTGTGCCATAACTTACACGATGAAGCTCGGAGCTAATGTTTGAAGTTGTGTCATAGTGGCATTAAATGAATTCAAAGGCACTGAAGCGGGATCCCTGAAAGAGTGTGCTTTATCTTTCACGTCCTTTTCAAAGGAGTAGAACAAGTTTGTGGTAGTATTAGTTATTTATGACTATATGTAGGAACATATACTCACTTCTCAAGAATATCAGCTTGCTGGTTAAGATATGCCTCTAATTGCCACCTTGATCTCAGACAGGTTGGGTTGTCATCCACTTTAAAAATATTAGCTAACATAGAAAAAAGGAAATAAAAATACAATTGTAACCAATTTTTTTATGCCAAGATAAAACCAAAATAACTCTATGCAGTGATATTACATACAGTACAGAAAAGCTGATTTACAAAGCAAAAAATCGTTACCCTAATCTATTTGGTGTTCAAATCAGCCTCCTTGCAAAATAAAAGGTAAGATTGCCCAAAATTTCCTCCCTCAGAATCCACAATATGTGAAAAATTCAGAACTCAGTATGCCATAATGTATTTAGTAATACATACCGATTAACTAGCATGAGTAAAAAAAATGAAAGATCAAAATTGTACAAAAAAAATATAAACTGCAAATGCTCCACTTTTTCAGCAATACAATAGTATTTGGGGGAGACATGGCACTGGCTGCCAAACAATTATATAATTCTGACACAAAGGTAAGATAGAACAGCAATGCAGATGCAAGGCAACCAGTCTGTGCTAGAATGCAATTCTAATGTCCCATGCCAAAGTAGTAATAAATCAGGAAGTAATATCGTCAAGCTTGGAGTTAAAACAAAATACATGAGATGGATACCGTTTCTTAGAATCAGTACAAATTCAGGCAGTGGATAGCCCTTCCCAAGATCCCATATTAGAGCCCAAAACAGGAAGAAACTAACTAGATGTCAGGAAAAAAAAACTGTGGTAAATAGTCCATCCAGGTTGTCACCGTCACTTTTCTTTTCGTTATGGCTCCATATCATTTTAATACTTCCATCAAAATCAAAGCAGCAAACAAGGCAGGGTTCAGGTACACCACCATCAAAATCATAGGGCAACAGATGATGCTCAGAGGCATCATTGGTAGTCTTGCGAATTAGAGCTGAAGAACTCTCCCCCATATGATGCTCAGAGGCATAACCTTGATGAAATTTATCAAATATACCAACTTGAGAACCCATGTCTGCATCCATCATGTTGCCCATTTCACTATTGAAGTCCTTACCTTCTGCCTAGTCATATGAAGCATCAGTGGAGTTACAGTACATGACAAGATCTGCCAACAGATGGCATACACCCTACAAATATTTTCAGTGAACAACATCAGCATCTTAAATAAGAAAAAAAGGGACCAACACGCAAGGAAAAAAAATCGCCGTGAATGCCTTTTACTACTCTTAGCACCTCAAAGGTCATTGAATTGAAGGCAAGTATGCAGCAACGAAGAAAAAACTCCAAGTTGACTATTCGGATCCAAAAATACGTCTTCTGCACTTGCACCCTCAGGTGCAGTGAGCACACCTGGCAAAAAAGAAATATAATTCCAGAGCAAGATGTCAATTTGAATGCATCCCCATGATGGAAACATAAGCCAAAAACATACATCCATCCATCCATCCATCCCATATCATGTGAACTTCACCTCGTAGCTTATCAAAAAATTTGAACAAGTCATCTGGTGAGCTGAGCGCTAACAGAGCACTTGTCAGCTGCTCGCAGAACCAACCATTAGCCAAATCATCCACTGCCTTCAGCTGCCTCAAAAATTCTTCCAGTGGAGGCTCCAGAAAATCCTCGCATGACTACAAAATTACTGAGTTAACAACATTGACTGAATGAGCACGCTCTGATGACCATCTATACATAACCAGACTCCAGACATCACATCAATGTTTTGGTTATTTTTAGCCTAAATGGTAGACGGTTGTGATGCTACGGGAGAAAACAGAATCATGGGACCAATGCCTAAAACCTCAAGACCCTAATGCTCCGATCCAGAGCGCTCACTCCACATCTCCAAATACAGGTACAAAGCACAGGGCAGACCAAGTATAACAAGCAGCAGCATGTCGATTTTCGAGGGGCGAGCAAGGAAACAAGCGCGCGAGGACGTACCCGGGTGAGTGTGAACAGGAAGAGTCCGAGGCGGTTGTGGTGGGCGAGGGACTCGAAGCGCGGCACGACGTCACCCTCGGCCTGCGCCGGCGGCGCGAAGACCTGCACGAGGCGGCACATCGCCATCTTGTACGGCGTAAGCTCCAAGAGTGCCCTGCCTGTGCCGCCCCCGGACGCGGCGTCCGCCGCGCCGCCGCCGACCCCGAGAACAAGCTCATGGGCGCCGTCCGCCGCCGCCGGAGGAGAAGGTTTTGAATCTCCCTTTTTTTGTCCCCACGCCTCGTCTCGGCTCGGAATGAAGTGAAGCGGAATGTGGGCGGGCGGCGGAGTAGGATTGCGGCAGCGAGTGCCTAGTCACAACGGCGAGCTCGGTGTTGCAGGAGAGAGACGAGAGAGGGGTGGAAGCACCAAAGGAGCGACTGTCGACCCTGCCACGGCACTAGCAATGGCGACGGCGACGAGCTGCAGCGGCGAGGAAGACGGCGGCGCAGGAGAAGGACCGACTCGCAGCCGGCGATCTCATGTCATGTTCGGTGTCTTGGGCTTGGGCCGACATAACCCACCCGTGTGGCCTGCTACATTGGCCTGCTAGATTAGTTTTGCAAGCTTTGCCGTTGAGTTTTAACGAACGGCGCAGATGCGGGGGTGACTGCAGTGTGTGACTGCAGACTTGCATTCCGGATGATCTGAGCTGCTGCCCTGCCGGTGCCAAACGGTACGCTACACTGGTTTAGTCCACGTTGTCTCCCTGTTTGGCTTCCACCGAGGTACGGAGTATGTTTTTAATCTGATTTTGGGATTCCAGAATCCGATTCAATACACTTGGCTCATTCATTAGCTCCTCTGTCGAAGCATGACAAAAATTATACGAGTACTACATGGATCTTTGTTTTTTTTAAATACTAGCGAAACACGGCCGGTCCGAGGCTCAGACAACTAGTAAGCTTATTGGGGCTCTATTTAAGCTCAAGGGCGGCTCTAGCTCGCTCTCTTGCATACTCCCTCCGTCCTAGATCAAAAAAAGACGTTTTTGCAGCTCTCATTCATTCATCTTGGTGATTATTTTTCATACTTTGGGTACCTGCAACATTAATTGCTTGAACCTAGACATACATCATTTATAGATGTATTGAAGAATGAGTGAACGTGAACAATCACTTTGGCTCCTAGAACGTCTTTAATTTTGGGACAGAGTGAGTATTTTTCATACCTGTGGCACACCTTTGAGCCGAGCATACTCCCTCCTACTCATCTCTGTTGCTTGATTGCTAATCCAACGTGAGATTGAGTGAATCTTAATGCATTTGCTTGAGTAATAGCATCTAGTGGCACTTGGGGATCGTTTTGCCGCTAGATTTCTTATTACTCTTGATGGTTTCCGGCACCTAGCCGGCTTGGGTGAGTTGGAAGCATTGGCATGAGTTGGTGATTGTTCTTAAACACCTCTGGTGATCTTGTGAGAGGTTCTTGTGCCTTTTCTGGTGGAGCACCAAAGGCAGCTCTAGTGGATTGTGCATGTTATTGAGTTACCGCACTTGTGTGTGGATTATTGCAGTGCCTTTAGGAGGCTTGGCTTTGGGAGCCACAAACCGAGGAACCACCAAGATGTTGGTCGACATAACAAAGATTAACTTGCTGACAAGCAAGTGAACATCGGGAGAAAAAACATTGTGTCAATCTTGTTTCCCATGGATTGATTGTTCATCTTGGTGATTGGAATTCATATTAGTGATTGACAACATCGTCTCTACAACGTCGGTATAACATCCACCATGTCTCTTGAATTGAGTTCCTTTACTCTTCTGTAATGGTAGTTGTTGCCTTGTGTATATAGTAGTTAATGGTTGATTTTAGTCTTCTAGCTAGCTCACCTGTGGAGTAGAGATATAGCCATTATATGTGTAGAGATCATAATATACTAGAATTGCGGATGGTTTAGATGGCTTGTAACACTCTCACTGTGCTAGGCAAAAACCATATTACGCCATTTGTATACTAACACCTTTGCTCCATTGATCTTGTAGATTTTTATTAGGCTATTCATTTGCCTTCCTTCCTCCTTACTCCCCCTCTAGCCATACTAAGACCTTTTAACTATCCTAAACACCGCTATTGCCCCAGCGCTCTTTGGTGTTGCAACAACTTTCCTCGTGCATGATGAGCTCCTTCGCTGCCTTCATTGTCGTAGGATTTGAGAGGCGCTCCACCTTTTGGTTTGAGTAGTGGTGTCGAACGAGAGAAAGACGGCTGATAGTGGCGAGTAGATAGAGAGTAGATTGATGGAGGGGTTAAAATTGTTTTTTTTAAAAAATAACGCATTTTTCTTTGTGTAGTTTCATAGGATCCGATGGTATTAGAAGTCGTTTAGGACACCGACACGGTCTTCAAAACACAACTTTGACCTCTTATTATTATAAAAATATTTTTAGAGATGTGATATATGTATACTTTTATCAAAGTATTTTTTAAGACAAATCTACTTTATAACCTCCCGTATAATTTTTACATTTACAAACTCAACAACTTAAAAGTTATTGATGATTTAAATTCCCGATGTTTGACCCAAATCTTGTCCAAAAAACGACTTCTAATACCATCCCTTAAATGTACCAACCTTCCCAATGTTAAAATAGTTTCTCAAATGTCTATAACACCCTTTTGTATTTTGTTTCCTCTCTCTCTTTTTAGGATTATGTTGCTCTCTTTTTATTATTATTATTTTCTTATTACTCACTTATTTTATATTTTATCTCTCTAATTCGCGGGTTTCTAAAAACCTCCTAGGAGCCTTATTAACCACACGCAACTGATGCCGTAACAAGTGTAGACAAGTCCACCCCACTAGGCCAAGCACTGATGCCGCACCGCACACCTTGGCTCAACTAGTGCGAGATGGAGTCTGTCTGTGTGCCTACGTGC
The DNA here is from genome assembly GCA_015847255.1 of Hyparrhenia diplandra. NCBI lineage: Eukaryota > Viridiplantae > Streptophyta > Magnoliopsida > Poales > Poaceae > Hyparrhenia > Hyparrhenia diplandra. The sequence goes on along the minus strand of JADLZK010012542.1, from coordinate 108,113 downwards.
CCCACGTCTTTGCCGTGGTAGGACGAGCACTATCGTCCTTGTGCACAGGGCCTCGCCATGGAGATGGAGGCTCCCTCTCATACCCAAAAAGTTTTTATGATTTTTCGAAGAGTTTTTATGATTTTTTTCCGTTTGACTTTTTGTTGGTGCATCATGTACTTTATGGTAGTTATTTTTCTCGATTTCTATTCTATTTCTATTTTTAGATTCTCTTTCAATCAAATTTCCTCATGTATGCGTACCCAAGTTAATTTCCTTCGTTTTAGAACGATAGAGAACAGAAAAAATAGGGAGATTATGGATATGCAGACAAAAAGAGGCAATAAAAAAAAAAGGTGACAATGTTGCCTCTTTATTGGTTCTGATTTGATCTAATGCTCGAATTATTCACTTTTTGCTGCGCTCCTACTCTCTATTTCTTTAGGGTGATCAATTCCTGCTATGTATAGATTGAGTTATTTTTGTGTATGAATAGTCCAAATAACCCAAAAACATTCAAACACTTACAACTTTTTTTTTTACTACGGGAGAGGCTCCTCACATCTTTTCTGCCCTGTACGGCTGTATCGACTCGCGTCCAAACCATCAGCCGCCGCAATGGTTTGCACATTCCTCCGCTGACAGCCCACGCGACTGGCACCAAAACATCCGGATTTCCGGACAAAACCGCTCGCAAGCACGCAGTCCCGGCACCGGCCGGCAGCCATTGGCCGTCGGTCCCCACTCCGGTCCTGGGTCCCGGCCCGCGGCGCCATCTCTCTGCTGTCTCCTCACGCGCTCCACGCACGCAGAGACGCGCACACAGCCTTCCCCCAGTCCACTCCACACACCCTGTCCGGGCTGTCCCTCTCGGACTCTCGGTCCCCGCTGTGTTTCACTCTCGCGGTCTCGCCCTCGCCAACTCGCTCCCACCCAAAACCCTAGTTGCCATTTCTCTGCCCAAAACCCTACCCCGCCGCCGCCCGTACCTCGTCGCCGTGGTCGTCGCCGGTGGCTTCATGGACGCAAGCTAAAGTAAGAGAAATCGCTCTGGTCTCTCCCGAATCCTGCTCCTGTGTCTCGCGCTCTCGGCGGCGGCGGCGGTGGGATAGAAACGCGGCATCCAGGTAGCTGGCAGTCTCTTTGCGCGTTGGCGTCAATAATGGAGGAGCCGAATGCGGGCGGCGGCGCGCCGACGGTAGAGGTAGAGGTAGCGGATCCGGCTGTCGGCGCCGGGGTCGGGGCTAGCGCATCGCCATGGAGGAAGAACACACCACCTCCGTCGGAGTCCGCCGAGGCGGCCGTTATGGGGGCCAAATCCTGGCCCGCGCTCGAGGAGGCGAGGCAGAAGGTTGCCTCGGAGCCCCCGCGAAGGCAGCGGGGGCAATGCTGCTGGCAGTGATTCCGTGAAGGGGCCGCAGGGCCCCCCTTCGCCATCGGCTCCATCGCAGGTATAATCTGTCCCTGGTTCTGATGTGCTCATATGTATAGTTTTATTGTTCACTGGGTCTGTGGTGTAGCTAGTTTTTGAGGTACTTTTGGCGAAAATGCCAGCGGTTGCTCACTTCCATGGATATGGGTAGTTATTGCCTTTTTTTGTGCTGCCTGGTTGAATGTACTAGGTGTCTCGATTCGTTGGCGAGTAGTAACGGATAGCTATTTTTATAGTAGTTCCAGCTTTTTGTCCAGTGCGTTCATGTTAGATGTTGGGTTCCAGCTGACCAGGTTGCGCTATGTTTGAAGTATGTAACGCTTGTCATGGTAACTCACATTTGTCGCCTAGCTGAACTGCTGAAGCATCATCTTTGCAGTTGGATAGTATTCTTTTGCATGGCATGCCTCATTTGGGGGATGTCCTGTCTAAATTGGAACTTGTTCTGAGTGTGCTAGACTTTTACCCAGTATCCTGTTGAACAGTTTTGACGCTTAAAAACCATTCTGAAGTCTGATAGACATTGTGGTAGGTCTTGCAATTCCCATTCTTCCCTTCCACTACTGCATAAACATTCCAATCCTTTTTGGTTTGGTTTTGTTTTATTGCATCTCTGTATCACAATAAAAGTTGTGATGCTTCTTTGGTTTTTGTAAAGACATTATAACATTTCTATTACTGATGCATATAGGATTGAAGTCACTCTTCCTAGGTTAGATACTATGTGCATTTTCCATCTACTATTCAAACTTTGCTTCAGTTTTATAAAAATGGGCAAAATTTTTTTCAGGCGACTAGTCGTGTGCACAAGTTTGATGGGCATGTATGGAAATGGAAATCCCAACAGAAATCACCAAGCCCATCATAGAAATGGGCCCAGGCGACGTTTTCTCCTGCTAATGGTGCACCACCTTACCCTCCACCAATGCAGTATCCCCAACATCCAGGGCAACCCATGTTTTACCCTGTGGTTCCCAGCCCAATGATGCTACAAGAATATCCTTACCAGCCATTTCCTATCCCGGTCCCGAATCATGACCGGCATGTTGGAAAGTCTGGTTATGAGAATTCTGCGCCTCCTTTTGTTCCAGTAGATCAAATTGGTGCCCATGAAGGTAACAGGCCAATGCCTCCACATCCAAGAGGAGATCCTCATCTTTGGCGGCCTTCTGTTGGCACTCATGGCACTAGGCCCCATCATGCTCCTGAAGGCCATGGCCATTATGGTCAGGCTTGGCAAAATTCTCAGATGTTTGGTACTAGAGAAAACACAAGCTTACCACAAGGTCTTGGGCCAAGAGCTTTTGTCAGACCAATGGTACCTCTTGGATACATGAATGGACCACCATATCCTGGTAATGCTCTATTCACCAGTCATGACATGTTTGGAATTTGGAATTTTTTAGTTTTTAAATATTGATGAATGCTTTAAACTCAGGGCCTGTCCCTCCCATGTATTATTACATGCCTGTTGTACCTGTTGATTCAATGAGAGGTCCACCACGCTACATTCAAAATCAAGCAGCTCCTAATCCTGTTTTATCCCCAGAAGCTGCTGAGTTAAGATCTAATATACTAACTCAAGTGGAGTACTACTTCAGGTAAATTCTTATTGCCTTCTTTTGAAGTTATAAGAAAGCATGATACCTATAAAAAAATAGGCATGTGAATTTGTAGCAATACGATGTTAGATTCTCATTTAATCTTTGTGGGTGCTGGGTAGCGGTGCCAAATAGTTTATTTTATTGGATATTTGCCAGTCGTCGGAAACATCATACTTCATGGTTGTATTGTCATTATCTGACATAAATGCAAGTACCGATACAGTCTACAATTTAAGACGATCTTATATGTTTTGATAACATCAGGACTGATTAAATGTTCTTTTTAGCACAAGTGTGGCATGGAATCTTTTGTTTACAATCATGTTTTTCAGTGATACAAATCTGGAGCGTGATGATTTCCTGAAATCTTTAATGGATGAGAATGGTTGGGTTCCAGTTACAAAACTTGCAGAGTTCAAAAGAGTATGTTTTCTTTCCAGATTGCTTAATATTGTATTTCTATTATTTTGCCCTTGTGCTAGGTAAGAACTTTTTTTTTTTATTTGCAGCTTAAGAAAATGACCGAGGATATACAGCTGATATTAGATGCACTGGCAAGCTCAAGTCTTCTACAAGTTCAGGTTGCAATGTTATTTTAATTGTCATTGTTCAAATTCCATGATCTGTTTAGGTATTGGTTTTACCTTATCCTTTGCTTGTCTACTGCCAGGATGAGAAGATTAGAAGGCGTTCTGATTGGTCAAAGTGGGTCTCGCTTTCTGGTACATCTGTTGTGAGCCCATCATCTGCCAGTATGGATAGCAGTGTGGGTGAGAAGAACACGGGTGGCTTTTCAAATAAGGATGCTTCTTCTGAAGATCAAAAGAAACATGGTCAATCTAAAGACATTGGATGTAATACAGATATTGGTACGGAGGAAAAAGTTATTGATGAACAAGTGCAAGATTCACATGGTTATTCATTGAATAAGGACTTCTCTGTCATCAGTATTGATGAAAAGACTAAGAGCCTTTCTGCACACCCTTCACGCAAACATGAATCTTCTTTTAGAATTGGTGAAGTTCAGAAAGCGAGGTCGAAGATAAATGTACCTGATGCTCAGAGTGAAAGAGGTTTCTCTAATGGTTTCCGAAGTGACTTCTCTAGCTCTGGTTGTGACCAGAGCACTTTCTTGCTTGATGAGGAATTGGAACTGGAACATGTGGACCATTCACGTGATGACCTCTATTCACATAAAAGGTAAACTATAACTTGTATAAGATCATTTTTTTGTTGTGCTTATTAATTATTTTCTAGGTGTGTATGCATGTGGATGTGGTGGCCTTTTTCCCCTTCTCAAGACAGAATATACTTATGGTGTGTTTGGTTTGGTGCAAATTTTGCCCAGACTGGCCAAGGCAAATTTTGTATACTTTGACCAATTGTAGCCACCATTTTGGTAGAGTGCAAAAGTTTGGGTTGGTAGCCTTCTTTGGCCACCTTAATTCACTTTGATGGGTGAAGTCGTTAAATCCTGGACCTTTTGGCAGTCAAAATTTGGTTTGGCTAAGAACCTAAGAGGTGGCAAATTTAGTAGAAAACCAAACATACCCTAAGGCCTCGCTTCGGTTAGAGCAAAATGAGGCTCCGAGGAGTTAAAGCTTATATTAATTAGCTAACGGTTCTGGCCAGGATTCCTTCTGTGGGGTCATTCCAGGTCTACCGAACTGCCCCTAAGCCTTGTTAACTCTGCTTCCTTTAGTTATTGCTCATATGGGCTAGCTACCTAGCTTTTTCTTCCTTGACAAAGCAGGGTGGTCATTGGGCAAGAAATTTCAACATGCCCTTAGTCTACTGATGGTTGTTTGATGTTTGCTTCATACTTTTCTCTCATAGTTATGTGTGATAGATGTGTGCAAACGTTTTCTTATCCATGTAAGCTGTGCACTTGTATTTTCTTTTGAAACAAAAGGTACTATGCCATATATTACATTTTATTAGATGATGATAATAATAGTGATAATAATAATATACCTTTTAAATAGTGGATAATATGTTACTGTTATACATGTGCTTGTTTGACACTTTCATTCATGGCAAACTAGGTGGCAATGCCACAAGGAGAAATCTGTAGTTGCTGTTTAAATGTCAGAAAAATATACGCTAGCCATATTTAATGTCACTATTTCACTAAAATATTATGTTCTAGTGGCACTGTGGCATTATGCATGAAATATTTGTCTGCTTCCATAGTAGAATGGTATATATAACATCTTCACATAAGAAAAAAGAAATTTGGCATACTAGATATCATGTCTTACCATACAGATCAGAAAGTCATGCTGACAGCATTTGTGTACAGCTCAAAGTAGTTCTGTTGTGGATTGCACATCTCCTATGAGCTTACAGGGACTAGAAGTTGGGCATGCATTAATGATTTTCTTTTGCAATATTTCTGTTTCAAGCAGGGCGGATGATGAGGATGAGGACTTTTTGTTGATGATCAAGATGTTAGTAGGCTAATGATTGTCACACAGGTTGGACTTTAGCGTCTTGCTTTATTTATATAACGATATAATGACTTAACTGTTTCTTGCCATCATAACAAATAATGCACGTGAGTTAGCCTGTGTTGGTTTCTTAATATGGACAAATGATTGAATGGGTTTTGGGTAATTTGTGTTAGAAGTTCATTGTAATATAGACCCGGTATACAATACTCTCTTATTTGATTCATCTTTTTCATATCACATCTATCCTGTACTACCAAATCTAGAATTGTTAGTTAATCCTTTGTGTCTGTTGTTGCCTGTTTTAAGATATTTGCATTTATGCCACTCTTCATAATTGCATTGCTATTAATGTCCTTAAGGAGAGCACATTCATAGTTTATTATTATGAATTGTTCTTCAATAAAATTTGTGGTGGACCAAACAGTACAATTACTTGTTGAGTGGCTCTAGAGTATAATTTTCTTTGACATCTGCAATCTTTCTCTGTTTATTTTGCCACTGACTAGTTGGAGGTTAACTTGTCATATTTGATAGCGTTGGGGCAAATGGGTGATTCATTAGATAGCATTCCTTAAGTTGACGATATTGGACAGTTAGATTTTATTCAATTATCTTTGATAGTATCTCTAGACTTCTGATCTGCATTTATTGTGCTTATTTTAAAAAAATCTTTCTGGGGTCTGTTAACGTTTGGAGGAGTCATATTGCACCAAAGGTTTATAGGGTTTTTAAACTCAAGTGTGCACTAAATTCTAACGGCTGGATCTGGGTTCTGATCACCCCATATCCAAACAGGCCCTTAAGGGTTTAGCTCAGACTTGTGATTGAGATACTTTTGGTGGCTCACATGTATTCAGTCACCGTAATCATGCTTATTTATTCTAAAATGGTTTGCCTTTGTTTAGATTATAAATGCCCTTGAATAGTGTCTAATTAATTGTTAATTTCTTCTGTTTTTTTAAACCATCCAGTGAGTTGTTTGCTTGGGCTTGGGTCTGGTGGGTTGTAGAGAACCCTTAACAGTTCAATAAAGTGCATTTATAATGCATGCTGAAATTATTTTCAGTTGAAAGGCAACATCCCTGTGAACGTCTTGGGATCCCTATGTTTCTTCATTAGTTTTTACAATACAATTTGGTGTCCAAAGTATTTTGCAGATTGAGTTGATGTCTGAGATGGAACTTGTGATGAGATAGTGTGTGAGATAAAACTTGTGACGAGATATTTTTTAAGCTGTGTCATTTAATGACATATCGAGAACATTTCACTGAGATATTGTTTGAATTTTGTATCTCACAGGATACTAGGTTCGAAAAGGATGACAAAAATCACACAAGTATACCGGCGTTTTCAACTGAGGAAGCTTCAAGAATAAGTGATGCCTTATACCGCTATGAGGTGATGTGTTACAGTTCATAGCATCACAAAGTGGGGAAATTGCTCATGCTATCCATTTGCCTGTTAAACAATAATTGATTGGTTGAAAAAAAAAAAATATTTGGCCCTTATAACAAAGTTACCTCCCAGTTAACACCTCCAACTCTTTTGTGATAACATAGATTGCTTGTGGCTTTTTTTTTCGGTGAATACTACCTAGTAACTACTTACCAGATTCATTTGTCCTTATATTTATGGTAAATTGAGCAAATGCTTCTTTGTAAAATTATAAGCTCATTATTTCGAATTCTCATCTATGAAAAGTTGCATGGTGTTTTGTAATCTTCAGTGTCAGCTCCCAGGTAAACTTATTGGTAGCAATAGACAATGTTTCAATTGTGTTCCATGTTGCTGTTTGAGTCTTGGACTGATAAGCTGCATCACTGATTCAAATGTTTGCTTATTTAAATTTGGAGTCATTGAAATAAGTGTGTTGGAAACTTGGAATAAGTTTATTCCTTGTGGGGCTACATCTGAATCAAGCTGACTTGAGGTCAAGATTGAATGTCTGGAGTGTCTGAGCTTAATTGTACTAGCTAGTTTTTTGCTTCTCTTAGAGGGCATTCTGAGACTCGGTTTGTATTTGTATACGATGATCTCCTATTTGGTATTAAATTCTACCTTTTGTTCTATTCTCTCAGAAACTTCATGGTCGACGCACTGATAATCGAAGAAGTTCCCAGGCTGATCCTGCAGATGTTGATTCTAAACAAACCAGTGGTTCAAAGGGGAACCATATTGGCACTGGGACTAATGGTACTGAAGAAGCTGGACAGCCCATCCCACGTAGGCGCCAAAATAAAGGCAATAGAAAAGCACACAGCTCACGTAAACAGAGGTTCTTTGCTGGTAGTTTTGTGAATAACCCCGATCGATATGGTGGTGTATCAGAAAGTCCTCCAGGCAATTCAGTTGGATATTTCTATGGATCTACTCCAGAAAATCACAGGTGGGTCAGCAATGAATCCTTGTTCACTTAAGTAAAAACTACCTAATTGCTGTTGATTTGATGATTCCATTGCTGTCTAGTTATAAAAGCTCAAAGCTGAGTTCATCTCCTCATGGAATTCCTACTGGGAGTTCGCCTGTTGGATCTGTGCCCAAATCTTCTCCACAATCTCATCATCTTACTTATCATCTTTTAGAAAAAAATAAACTCCAGCAGCAAAGGTAAATGTCTTACGGTGTGGAAGTGTATTATAAGTTAATGTTCTTTAAACATATTTCACCGCTGTTTCATTCCCTCTTATATATATCAACCTTCTTGTTTTGAGTGAAGGTACAATAAGTTCAAAACTCACTGCCTTACGGAGCGTAAGAAATTAGGCACTGGACAGAATGAGGTGAAGTTCTCTCCTATATTTATCTGGCAATTGTAGCTTTGTAAACACTAACCAGCACAAAAGCACAAAGCTGATTAAGTTTAATCTATACATGCCACATTACAATGTCTTTGTGATTATGTCAGTTGGGATCATCGGAGACTTATGATTATACTACATGTGCCCTTGTTCTTTAACTGAAAATTTATGTTTTTCATCACTATTGACATGTGTGCTTTCAATGGTCTCCAGCAAATGAACTCACTGTATCGTTTTTTGGTCATACTATCTGAGAGATAACTTTAACGAAGATATGTACAAGGATTTTAAGAATTTCGCAGTGGAGGATGCTGCAGCGGGCTACAGATATGGTCTCGAGTGTCTATTCAGATTTTATAGGTATGGACATTGTAGTTTGAAGAATAGCCTTCCAATTGCTGCTTATTTGCATTTTGCAGTATCTTATTTGATCACTACTACCTCCTTAATCTTTATAAGACGCGACTTGATATGACATGGTCTCCTAAATTATACTTTGATCATTTATTTATTTCTCGGATAGTATATTTGATTACAAATCTAACCGTATTAAGTTTGTATTATAATAGTTAAATTTTTTATCTAAATTATCGGTCAAAGATTTTAAAGTTTGAAGCTTAATATGTGTCTGCGCCTTATAAAAGATTTCGCAATGGAGCAGCATCAGTTATTACCCTTTTTTTGCAGTTATGGTTTGGAGAAAAATTCCAACCCAATTTATATGAAGAGTTCGAGAAGCTTACTTTGGAATTCTACCATAATGGTGATCTTTATGGACTCGAAAAGTACTGGTATGTGTTATCTTTTTATTTGTTTGCATTCCTCTTTTGTGAAATTGTCGCTGGATATTATTTGTTTACCTTTAGCGAAAGGAACATACTGTTGCTGAAACTCTACAATTTCCTGTGAACTTACTGTTATAGTGTCACCCTATGAGCACACATGCAGTTCATTCAGTTTCTATGTATATATAGTTATATGCATGCAGATTCTACATGAAAGTGGTGTATACCAGGAAAACTGGTGGTCCAACTTGATAATGGAATCTGCAAATTGGAGTGGAACTTGTCTGATTTGAGCGCATGATAGCCACTGACATTGTTTTTTTTCCTTCTAATTGCACCAGGGCCTTTCACCATTATCGAAATCCAGATAGCGGCCCTGTAGATAAACTTCCAGAGCTGGAGAGGCTCCTGAGGGAGGAGTTCCGGACCCTAGAAGACTTCAAGGCAAAGGAGAAAGCCCGAGAAACGGCAGAGAAAGGAACTGGCATCAGTAGCAGCGGTGTGGCGGTGGCCGCAAAGTCATAGCAAGGCTGAGACTAAGTAGATCTGAGCCCGGCATGAAAATTTTTGGTGGTCGCCCCAGAAAAGGAGGAAGTAGCGTTTTCTTTTTCTTTGCGGAGAAGTGATTCGAGTAGACATGTGCAGATTTTGGTATACCCCCCGCCAATACCTTGTGTTGTGGCTGCCCAGGAAATTTTCCTCCCTTTTTTCATTACCTTCCTGGCACCAATGTGGGAGTTGTACATAGATAATTTTTTTGTTCTTGTTAAATGGACAGATAATAGAGAATGGAGTTTAAAGACGTGGTTGTGGTGCTGTTCTTTGGGGAGTGGGCATTGTTGGTTTAGCATGGTGTAATGTCGTGAAAAATGGTGGGCCCTTGAAAATTTATTTTTTTTTGAATCCTTTTCTGAATTTTAAAAAAATGATGCAACAAAATCATAAAAAAAAAAAAAAATGATGCAACAAATCATATTTGAAACCTTTTTTTTTTTTTTTTTCCTTCTAAAACTGAGGTAGAACAAAAAATGTAACTTTAAAAAATGATGTCAGGACCATTTTGAAAACTAAAATTGGCGCCACAAGAAAAATCATACGATCATACGACATTCGAACTTTTTTTTTAAGAACTGAAATTGGAAAGTGAAGCAACAGGACCACCAACACAGCAACCATACTCGTGTTCACTTGCATCTGACGACTTAGATCGAGATCGGTTTGGGCAGGTGTAGTGCGAGTGGCAGATCAAGTGGTCCAATGTCGACCACGGAGAAGCATCCCGGACTTGCCGAGACTCCCGTAGGCCGCCGTGGCAGAAACGTTTGAACGGTCCTCTGTCGGAAAGGCGGACTACAAACGTTTCATCCCGTGCCTTTATCCGAGAAAAGCATCCCGACCGTGGCGGCGGGAATCTTCAAGGCAAACGCGCAGAAGCAAACGTTTCTTGAGACAGGTTTATCCCGGCGGCGATCCTGATGGAATTCGCCTTTTCAAGCTTTTGGTCGTTCCAAGAGCCAGGCGAGGGCACTTGTTTGTCCGTTTTCGAAAATTTTTTTTTTTTACATTATCCCTGGAAACCGATCGGCAGCATGATTGCGGTCAAACCATCTCCCTTCCCCTAAATTCTAAAAAAATCAAACAATAGAAACAAAATGTTGCCCAACCTCATAAAAACTTTTAAACAATATTTAATCTTTGTGGCATCTAAATATTAGAGTAATAAAGAAGCAACAACACAAATGTACTAGCAGCTTGCAAATTAGTAGTATTTACTACATTTTTGGAAAAATAAATAGTATTTACATTAACCAATACTCTAGACCTTCTTGCCAACTCTAAAGTGGTACCATGGTCCTTGGTCAATGCTTGCTCACCCAAGGGAAGGGAGATGCACGATCACGCAGCGCCCACCGACGGAGCCGTACTGCCGGACAGGCGGGCTGCGGCGGCGTCCGGACAAGGGCGGCGGGAATCTTCAAAGGCGATGGCGCAGAATTAGCCGACGCCGTCTAGCAGCAGGGGCGGCGGCGATCTAGATGGAGATTGGCCTATGATATCATTAGTGTTGAAAACGGACGGAATTTTTCCCATTTTTTCCGTTCCGTTTTCTACATTTGACCGGTCCGTTTCGCGCATTTTCGAAAATCCGAATCGGGTCGAATCCGACGGAGGTTCTCGGAATCCGGACGGCGAAGTAGAAACGACATTTTTCCGTTCGTATTTCGAATCCCGAATTTGGTCGGAATTTTTCCGTATTTTACCACATTTTTCCTCGACATTTCAAAGAGTCCCATAACTTTGTCGCCCGGACTCCGTTTTCAGCAAACCACACCTTTCTCGGAAAGCTAATGACGAGATCTACGATCTAATATGGTGTTGTTGTACGCCTGTACATGTACCGATCATCAATTAATGTATATCTTGTCTTTTTTTAGATCGTAAATGCATTCCATCCATAGTGGTTGATTTGAAACCGGAAGACACCACAAATGATGTCCACCTAGATGATGACAGTGAAAGTGATCCTGATGAGATGGATGATGTTGGAGAGCCGTGATGGCATGATTGAAGGTAGCCGCTAGCCGGAGGACCGTAAGAGATGGATAGTTCGCGGCACCATGTTATTCGGGCTTAAGTTCCGCTTCCACCGCTTTCGCTCAATTTCCGTTCGTATTGGTTCGTTTCCATGCACCCACATATTCCAATTCCATTTTTCAACCGGATTCCGTTTCCGCCAAGAAATATAGAAATGGAAATAAAAATGGGGTTTTTCCGTCCGTTTTCATCATATCATTCATTGATTAACTCGGGTCACAATCTAAAAACAAGGTGATCTACACAGGTTGGGGCTGGCTGCCACTCACCCAGCCTATTATAGCTAGAGCATGCGCTACTTTGTTACAAGAGCAATTTATAAAAAATACAGAAAATTCAATAAAACATGAGCTAATTTCCTGAATTCTCTAATGATTGACGCAATTCGTGAACGTTGATTGGCACCCTCCTTCCACAGCCTCACAAAACCCTTGTCCTTGATTTTTTTATTTGACACCCTTCGACTTGTTTGGTCCGCTCCCTTGTCGAAGTCTAGAAAACCTTTTTTTTTTTCCTCTTCAGCTGCTGACTCAGCCTTTTTGCCCTTACCCGCCTCCGGCGCCGAGCACAGCAACAGCACACCTAAAAGCCATCCACTGCCTACACCCGTCCTCGTTCTCCTCACCACCGACGACCCGCGAGCAGAAGCAGAGCGAGCGTCCCCCAAACCCAAAGACGCCCACGCCTCGACACCCCCGCTGGCGGTTGCGCTTGCGCCTGCACAGCCCACGCTGCCTTCTTCCGCACCACCAGCAGACAGAGGGCGATCGCCCGGTGATCGTCATGGAGATGGAGGTCAGCGGCGCGCTACCGTCCTCGTCCTCGTCCGTGCTGTACGCGGCCATCTCCCTACCGTGCGCGCTCCTCCTGCTGGTGGTCGGCGAGGCGGGCCTCCGCGCGTGGCGTCGCTGGCGCTCCGCGGGGAGATGAACAAGGCCTGGTGGCCCACGCGCGCCGCGATGCTCGGCTACCGCGTCCCGCGCCCCGCCCCCGTCGGCACGGCGTCGTACTCGTACCCGTCCGTCATGCTCCCCGACGCCGACGACGACGACGAGGAGCCGCCGCTTCCGCTGCTGCCGGCCGAGTACTGCGACCGCCTGGCCGTCGCCTTATACCGCAGCAGCAGCGGAGGGAAGGGGAAGAATAACGGGCAGCAGGCGGCGGCGGCGGACCCGGACTGCGCCTTCTGCCTCTCCGCGGTCCGCGACGGTGAGGAGGTGCGCGAGCTGCGGTGTCGACACGTCTTCCACCGCGCCTGCCTCGACGCCTGGCTCGTCCGTCCCCGCGCCACCTGCCCGCTCTGCCGTGACAGACTCCTCCCAGCTGACCCGCTCATGGGAGACTACGATGGCCTGTCCTCCTCGTCATCGTCGTCGTCGGCCTCCGCATCCGACTACGCCTACGATCACGGCGGCGCTATCTGGCACATGACGTGAACCCCTTTGCTTTTCGATTTTTCTTTCTTTCTCGGGGGTTATTATTGCGTTATTTAGCGCTCAGTTTCGTCGAGCTTCGCTGTCATTGCTGTTTGCTCGTCCATTTCATTGCTCTGAGTCTGAGGTCTGCGCTGATGAATGCGACGCCTCATCCGCCCGCCTCTCTCTCTTGTGCCGCCACCAGTGCCACCTCGCGCTCGTACACATTGGGACTTGCTGCTAATTGTGTGCATCCCATCTCGCCACAAAAGAAATCGAATTCTTCTTTTTCGAGAGCGCAAATCACGTTTTTCATAACCTGAGGTTAAGAGTTTGAAACATACAGACGGTGAACCGAAAATTACCAACACCACCCAACACACTACCTCACACTCACAAACTCGCACGAGACTGTAATTACATGCTCCATCCCTATCATAATTAGATGATGTTTTAGACGAGGTTTAGGTGAAACATCAGGGATATAAATCATGAATAACTTTTAAGTCGTTGAGTTTGGAAATATGAAAAATCATATCAATAAATTTGTCTTGAGAACTACTTTCATAAAAATATTCATATATAACTTTTCAATAAATATTTTTATAAAAAAAGAGAAGCCAAAGTTGTGCTTTTGGAGACCGTGTCATTGTCCTAAACATCATCTAAGAGCAGGTACAACAAGGCTACGTCACTTGGCTTATAGCCAAGACATGTCATCATCTAAGAGAGAGAATAGCTGAGAAAGCCTCAGCTTGGCGTCCCATGCAGCGCCGAGCGCTTGCACACTTGCCTAGGCTGTAGGTCCCGCCACTATCACTTGCTCTCTCACGTTTGGCCATGAGATGGCAGGTTGCATGTTGTTTGGACCAACGAAGTGAAGATACAGTGGGTCCTATGCAAATAAAAAATATAGATAATAATAGAAGAAGAGACTAGCTTATTGTATGGGTTGGCTATTAAGATTGGTTGCTAATTACATGGCTTGGCTTATAGCCAAGCTTATTGGCCTTGCTCTAATTGTGATACGAAGGGAATAACAGATATTTTGCTTCTAGCGCCACAAGTCGGCCTCAACCTAGCTATCGTCGGGCCTCCAAAGCTCCCAGATACCGATAGTCTGCTGCCACCCAAAGCGAGATCTCCATCTCAATATCATCGAACAACTGTTGTGCCGTGTGAGCCGATCTATCGAACGTTCTCGCATTCCTTTCCTTCCACAACATCCAACTCACGAGGAAGAATAGCGAGTCAAAACCTCATCGAATTGCCTTTGGCAGCCGCCGTCTAGATACTGTCCACCATTGCATTACATCTTCCTCTCTCACCTGGCAAAGTCTTTGCATATTGAACCTTCTGAGACAGCGACAACACCTCCCTGCCGAAGACGCATCCAAGGATGATGTGGTCTACTGTTTCTTTCGCCCAATCGCATAGTATGCAAGCACAACCCGCTTGCAACCCATGCCGCCAACGTCAGTGCGTCGTTCAGCACCTCCCGTGCATAACAAGCCAGAAGAAGAACTTGACGCGTGGAGGTGCTGAGGTCTTCCAAGTTGTCGAGCCCCCAATGGCCTGGAGTAGCCAATGAACATGGCACCATAACCCGAATATGGCGAGTAACTCTGATTAGCCGAGGACCTCCAAACGAAGGAGTCCGGCAGTCCTTGCAATAGCTGCACCCGCTAGAGCCTGTTGCTAATTCCAGCAAACTCCACAAACAGTCTCATTGTACGCGGAATAGTGATGTGGTCCACCCAAGCACCCCCATTCAGCGCCTTCGCCACTGTGGCTCCCCGCTTTCTCTTTGGCACTGCACTATAGACCTCTGGTGCTATAGAACGGATGTCGACGCCTTGCAGCTAGTGGTCCATCCAGAACAGAGTGGATTTGCCGTTTCCAACCGCGGATGACGTTGCCGCTTTGAAGAAGTCCATCACCGCCCGCTCCTTATAGTCTGGCAGCCCGAACCAGGAGCGTTGCTGATAAGTGCGGCGCGTCCATGGCCAACGTAGCCTGAGAGCATGGCCACAGTGTCTTAGGTCCACAATTCCATGGCCTCCCATATATGACAGACGACAGACAGTAATCCAGACGACCTTGCACTTGCCCCCGAGACCGTCCCCGCACCGCACCAGATGAAGCCTCAACGGAGCTTGTCAATGCATTCTATGGCCCAAGAAGAAAGGCACAACACAATTGCCATGTGTAGCGGTATCGATGACATGGTGCACTTCACCACAGTAGTTCTTCCCGCAATGTTTAGCAAGTTGCCCTTCCACAGAGGTATACGAGCTGCAATGGCACCAATGAGTGTCTGCTCATCTCCTCTCCTCAGCTTGAAGATGGACAGAGGAATGCCCCAAATAGTGCCTGGGGAACTCTTTTCTCCTTTTGTTGTTTCTCATGTACCCCACATGGGCACACCTAAAGATGTGCAACGGGCCGCCCCAGCCCGACATGAGCACGGGCCTGTTTGGTCCACGGGCCGCCATGCCGTGCCTCCATACTGTGCCTGCTCGTTGGCCTAGGCACGACACGTGGGCTGATTTGCATCGGGCCAGCCAAGAGCGCGAGCCCAATGGCACCCCAGGCCGACCCAAGGCCTAGAAGGGGGGGCTGCCGTCGCCGAAGCCGACCGGCCTTTGGAGGCGTGTAGGAGGAGGCCATCGGCGGTGTTGCTGGAGGTGAGGGAGGAGGCCGCCCGGCGGAGCTTCGGTGACACCGAGTGGGGTGGCGGCTCGATGGCGCCCGCCGGGGGGACGGGCGCTGAAGAGGCGACATCGGGGATGAGCGAGCCACTCCACTTCCACCACGTGCTCACTCTCTGGCCAGCTCTCTAGAGAATGGGGAGCCGGTGACGCCGTAAGGAAGGCCGGGAGGGGAGGCGGCGCAGTGGGGATGAGATGAGCCGAGGGGTGGCAGGGGGAATTTAGTTAGGATTATACACCCTGAGCTCATAGCAAGCCTTTGTGTAACCGGGCCTCAAACGTGCCTGTGTCAATTTTTCGTGCCAGACTGTGCCGCCCGGCATGCCTGCCCTAGGCCTAAGCACGGCGTCCTCTATGCTTCGGGCTTGCACAGGCACAAGCACAGGCACAAAACGGACAGGGCCGTGCCGTGCTCAGGCCGGGCCGAAAGCGCGTATGCACACCACACCACAACACAAAATCAACCAATTAGTTCAGACTATCCATGTCACTAGTGGTCTCGTTTGCATTTGCACCTGCACCCAACGTCCCAACCCCATCCCAGTTCCCGCCTTTCGATTCTACTTTGTCAAAATTGTTAAGTCAGCCATATTCGCCGTGACACGAACCAGAAACAATCGTGTCCTAAACTCTACTAAGACGACTTCGTACCTGAGCTCAGCTCATACATGCACGAGTTTTTTCCACGGACAATATATACCCACAAAATAGCTGTGACACTTTCCGTGGTCTTGATGGTGGAACTATTTTTCGAAATAATTTACTTATTGCTTTTGCGGGAGGCAACACCGAGAGTGTTTGTAGTTAGGAACATCGTTCACCAAACGTTGACAGAAACGTGGTTAGGCCGCGGCCTTCGGATAAACCCAAAACATCATCCTCATCAGTGACGTCCGCTCGCATTGACGCACGGCACCCAGCTGCCCGGCCGCGGCACCGTGCGATCGAGCCAAGTTGTCACGTCGACAAAATCGAGCGACCGTGGCCTGTGGCGCCGATCCAAGCTTGCTCTATTCCGGGTGCCAGGGACGCTTGTTTCCAGCAAACCCAGCGGCGGCCGTGGAAGCGTGTCGTTGCAGCCAGAGCCAGCATGGCAGCATCCAACAGGCAGTGAGCGTATTCATGCCGCGCCGCCCCGGTCGAAAACCACGCGCGGCCCACCGTCCGCCGGGTCTGTGCTGTACTCGTACCATACCATACATAAATCTCCCGGCTCCGTTTCCCCTTCCGAACCATCATCGGCCACCCATCGTCGTAGAATTCCAACCTGCTGCCACCGCTCCAACCACTAGACCATCCATCCATCTTCTGCACGTAAAAGCTAGCAGCACTAGCACACCACCATTTCCGCCGCCGGTTCTGAGTTCTGACTCATGGCTTCCATCGTTCTCCTGCTGTCGGAGCTGCTGGGCGGGGAGAGCGCCAGCGTGCTGGCAGCCGAGCGCTACATGGGCGGCCACCCGAGCCTGCTGCTGGGTGAGTTTCGGCCGGCCGTGACGGACGCGCCGGCGCCGGCCAAGCTGAGCCAACGGCCGCCGGTGGAAGACCAGCACGCTGCGTCAGCGTCATCCGGGAAGAAGGCCAAGGAGGAGTCGTTCGAGGACCTCGCCGTGTCCAGGATCGCGGTCGACGGCATCATGTGGCCTTGAAGGAGACAGACTTGAGCGACTCTCATGTGTGTGCCAGATTTTAATTTGGGCCTAATTGTTTCTTGCTCTGTTCGTTGCGTAACGCACGCATGCTCCTCCAGTTGCTTCCGGTTCTTTCAATTTGTTGCATTACAGCATGTAAATATGAATGAAAAAAAATGTGTTGCTGAATTGTAGCCGGGCTTTGTCATGTCAATTTTCCCCTAACATTCCCCCTTCTGCACGAACGAACGGATTATTATCATGTAACGACTCCTAACAAGGACGTGGAGTCTCGTAGATTGCCGTTAATTTAACGGGCTTTCCAAGGGAGCTGGAGATGCTGCTGTTCTTTTTTTCCCCTTCACGCAGGAGGGAGGATATATAAAGACTAAGAGAGTAGAAAATGTACCTGTAAGTTCAAATGCTTAAAAACCATTAGGACATCTTTTTTTTCTTTCAATAAAAATCAAGGTACTCACTTTGTCCCAAAAAATAGATTTCTAAACTAAAAATTTGTCTCCAAAAGTCTGAAGGTGAGCGGTTCACCGATTTACATTAATCTCTCTCGTAGTATGGGATGTATTTAACGAAGCATTTGTCTCTTGTGTTGCTATTGGGCGCGCGTGCACACACGATTGGTGGCATGATAGAGCAACGCTTGCTATATGGGACGCGCGACAGGAGCCAGATCATGACACGAGCCTGACGGATCCGCCAGTAGACCCACCTCCGCTTCCTCGCTCATGTACCGCAGCCGGGCCCGAGTCCGAGTCCGAGCCCAATGGATCCACCTCCGCCTTCTCCTATGGCAGCGACCATGATAGGTGGCGCTTGGCGAAAATGCCTCTTTCTCTAGCGACATAAGCAGGAATGGTGTCTCGTGGCTTCTAAGAACACGGTGCCCACCACCAGATCAAAAAGAAAGTTGTCTCCTACTCCACAAGTAGGCCTGTCGCTAACGAACGGACCGCCCTCCTCTTCCTCGTCGAGCCCCTCATTCATCCTCCTAATTCTCATGGAGCTTGAGCATGTCCATGAGTTCTCCCTTATAATCTAGCATATCAAACTCTAAGATTTTTTTTTTTTCTCATTATGATTATTATATTTTTTTTTTTGTGGAAGAATCCAGCTTTAGTCTCAAAGCGAGTTCAAGAAAAGTTGTCCTATACTCTTCTAGGTATGTTGGAGATGACTATGGAGGGGTGTTTTTAGAAAATTGTTTTACTATACCGAATAGCACCCGAAAGGGATACTGAATCCTTCATGACTATGGACTAGATTTTGATTTTGAGTGTTATGGACCTAAATGGCACATGCCCCACACAAGTTCAAAGGGGTGACATCACATTTCACTTATCTATTCTACAAAAATAAACCATATAAAAGATAAACAAAGCTAGTTACTTGTATATCAAAACATCAATTATTTGATATAATAAATAACTTAATAACATCTTTATATAAAAATCAAGTAGAAATGGTGAAAAGTTTTTACACTACATGTGTGACATCTATGATGTCTTTAAAGGCTGACACACCATGTGTGTAATACCTGTGGTGTGTGAAAGTGAATGGGCTTGTTATCCAGCCACCACCACCATAGTAATTTCTCTCATTTACCATAGTTTTTTTTCCCTCTCTTCTATTATTGAGATGTGCGCCGCACCACGACACAGTGGGGGCCTGATTGGTTGATAGCCAAATTTCTGACTACCAAAACGTCGGCAAGCCAAAATTTAGCGGCTATTGATTTGCTATCGAACTTTGCTAAAATGTCACAATTAGAATGCCAAATTTATAGCAATTTTTACCGTTTTCTTGCCAAATCTTTAGCACGTGAACTTTTGACCAGCATCCAGCCGTGTCTCGTGTGCCTCTCACCAAAATTCGAAATGGATTTGCTCAAAAGAAAAAAAAACAAAATTCGAAATGGAACCCCCAGACCCCACCGGCCTCTGTTATTATCTGCGGAAACGCTTCTGCTCAAAAGAAAAGAAAAAAAATCACCCGGAACTGCTCCCCACGCGGGTGACACTGATCAGCTGCCACACGGGATCTCCTTTCACGGCCTAGGCGTACCGGGGACGGTGCCGCACTATCTCACTGACATCCCCGGACAGAGGAGACGATCCCCACCTCACAGTGGTGCACCAGCGACGTTGCGCAGCGCATTGCTTGTGCTATTTGGCGGCCGCGGCGCCTGACGGCGTGAGCGGGCAAAGCAGAGAAAGCGGAGGCAGGCAGAGCCGCGCGCAGCGCGCGGCCTCCTCGTCTGTCCCAGCGCGCAGCGGCGCGGCCGACGGGTGGGGAGAGGCGGCATTGGCAAGCCGGGGCGGGGAAGAAGCTGTGGAGCGGCGCGGCCTCCTCGTCTGTCCCAGCGCGCAGCGGCGCGGCCGACGGGTGGGGAGAGGCGGCATTGGCAAGCCGGGGCGGGGAAGAAGCTGTGGAGCGGAGGGCGGAGAGAGGCCACGCCGTCCGCGGTCTCTGGGTCCGTCACCGCTGCTTCCGGCCACGCCGGGGCCGAGGAAAACGAGAGGAATCGAGGGAGCCCCTTCGCGAAGGTTCCAGAATGGTGGTAAGACCTTCCTTTCTGTCCCCTTCCATGTATCCATGTATTGTGGAAGGATGATCTCTGGACTCTGGGGTTTTCTACTCTGGATGAACGCTGGGGTTTTCTGCTCTGGATTAACGCTGCGGTTTTCTCCCTTTCTGCTGCTCAATTCTGGGGTTTTCTACTCTACGTTGGGGTTTTCCCTCCTTTTTGCTGCTCAACGCTGGTTTTTTTTACTCTGGATCAACGTTGGGTTTTTTCCCCCCTTTTTGCTGCTCAAAGCTGGGGTTTTCGTAACACTGGATCGTGTTGGAGCCTGCATTTTTTAAGCTATTTCGGGATGGATGGTGGTTTGATGCTATTGTTGGTCGATCGAGCCTTCGAGATGCCTGATGTTTACTTCTTAATTCGTGTCACAGCACTTGGTTAGCGACAGTGATGGCAGTGACAGCTTCCAATGGGATCGTGATGACGATGGGGAGGAGGCAGCAAGCTTCATCGCTGCTGCTGGTGCCAGTTCATCAGCAATAGTATCAACGAACACTGATGCTCCAGGCCCATCCACACGGGTAAGCCAGCTAACTGATCTGTGTATATGCAACAATGTGTGAACTCCGCAGCTAGTTGTTCTTCAGTTCATGTTAGCTCAAGGGGTGTTCAAACCATTTTGAGAGGTGGTGTGTGTGTGTGGTTGGGTTGGTGGGGATATATATGGTAGTCATGAACAGAAACAGGATCATGATTAGTGTATAGGGACACAAACACTCTCAATGTTACTGTTACCTTGTTTCTAGTGGCTACGATTGTAATATTTCTGTTTATTTGTGGTGCTGATTTGAAGGTTGCTAATGGCAATGGAAACGCTGGACCATCTGCCTCTTTGGTTCAGAAGTATATGGACATGGGTTTCACAAAAGAGATTATTCTGAAGGCCATGAAGGACAATGGTACTTAGCTAATAACCCATTTCTTCTCATTTACTTAGATTCTAGGTGATTTTATATACTCTATCTGACAGCTGCTTTTTTCTTTCAGGGAATAATGGAGCAGATTCATTAGTTGAGCTTCTTCTTACTTACCAGGTATTCATTTGTGTCGCTACTTCTATTAGTTATTCTTTGATGATGTTTGTTGCATGGTGTCAAAGAGGATTTGTATTTATAAAGCGTGCCAAATGCAGGCACTAGGCAATGATCTCAAAGTGGATAACGGCTTTGCTTCTGGTTGTGTCCCTCATACTGTTGACGATAGTGATGATGATAACATTCTTGAAAACTGGGATGATGAGGATGCTGGTGGTACAAGCATCGAGGCTGCTAACTCTGTTGATGATTCTGGAGACGAGGTATTTTGATGCACCCCTTTCGTGACTGTATCGTTCTCTATTCTTGAGGAACCTGCTATGTATTTAGTTTGCTTGAATCATATATACTTCTGCATTAAACTTGTTTAAAATCAATCAAGTAAATAGACTACTTATCCCAAAGACCATAAGGTTCCTTTACTTTTACTTGCACTTGTTCCTTTGGTTTCAAATAGCTGTTAGCTACGTAGTTGTATTTAAAAGCCAATCTACTTTGTTTTTCCTTATATTGTGGGACAACTAGGTTCTTTTAGGCAAAACAACATGTTCCCATGAAACCGAAATCTTTAATTTGTAAGAAAAACATATTCGATAGTTGTGTCAATCAAAAACTTGGAACTATTATGCGTTTCATCTTATGTGTATGACTAGAACACTCTTGTTGGTGACATTGGTCTCTTGAACAAGACACGACCATGGACTAACAAATGATTGAATGAATTTCCAAAATTGTTTGTGGTTCGTTAATGATTTATTTCTTATTTTGTATATCTGACATTCGTTTCTTTTTACTTAAGTTTGTTGTACTGTACCCCCTCCCTGTAATAGCATTCTCTCCTACTGTTTTAAGTCACAAAAAAAAAACTCTAGTTATGGGTTATAATCTATTTCCTTTTAGATACTTATGCAAATTGCTCATTGATCCTGAGAATTGGAGGCTCTGTAGTGCAGCAACATTCCTGTTCAACTCTATTATTAAATTGTACTTTCTGATGTTTGGCATGTGGCATGTGACTCCATGTAGCTGAGAGCTGATTGAATTGTTTTCCTAAAATTATCCATAGTTATGATACTTTCCATTTTTATACACAATTACAAGAATTGTTGTTTTTGTCCTTTGGTTGCAATCCTAGTTTATGTAGCTTGTCAACTGTATTCTCAGTGCTTTCCTGTGCTTGCTACACAGGATTTCTTACATGAGATGTCACAGATGGACGAGAAAGTTCATTCCTTAATTACAATGGGGTTTCCTGAAGACGAGGCTGCACTGGCTATTACTAGATGTGGTGTGCTCTCTGAGCCTTTGTTCCATGCTCCTCTATTTGCCTCAGATTCCTCAGCAAAATAAACATCAATTTCCATCCTTTTTTAGCACATCAGTTTCCAACCTTGAAAGTAGGATATGCTTTCATATAGAATAAATTAGTTGAATAATAACGTTGTCATATTTGATTATATGTCATACTTTCTATTGTTTTATCTCTGGATTTTGATAGTTTTCCTCAAATGCATTAAGTTGGAACTCGTAAAATGGCTGCAATCTTGAACTGAGATAACATAGAATGGTTGATTCTTTCTAAGCTTGATTTACTGTTTACATCAAGTCTTGTTTAACCAGTTATATTCAAATCTGAAGTCAAGGCATTTAGACATGCTCATAGGAATTATCCTCCAATGAATAGATGTAAGCCTTTGATTCTATGAACAACAAGTATCCAGATGTTCATTCAAAGCAGGCAACCAACAGTTTATTATTATTTTTTTTGGTCAGAATATTTTAATTGCATTTGCTGTCAAATAAAACTGTTTTTGCATGTTGCATGCAACTTGTACCACTCAGATTCTGTCCTTCCCTGTTTTATTTTAATTTATCTTTAGAGTTTATTAATTGACCTTATCAAAGTATGCCCCAAATGCCCCCATTCACTGATCATGCACCTTACGCCATCTACTGTCGTCTGTGGTTTAAAATTGCTCAGGGCACGATGCATCTATTGCTGTTCTGGTGGATTCAATATATGCTTCACAGACTGATGGTTACCGTGGCAGTTTGTTTGACTATGAGGTTCGTTTTAGGTGAACTGTCCATACAAGTCTGCAATATGATTTAGTTCTAATTTAACGGTCTGATAATGGAAATGTGTTTGTAATACTGCAGGATAATTCCTATGGAGGGAGAAACAATGGAAGGTTCATGGATGGGAACAAAAAAAGGAGAAAGGGATATGGAGGTCAAGCACAGAGAAGTAGAGGCCCATCAGATGGTAGCTGTGAAGAACCAATGTCTCTCCCAAATCCAATGGTTGGATTTAGCTTGCCAGACCAGCACACAAGACCAGTGGACAGATCAGTGCCTTCACAAGCTATGGGTCCACCATTCTTCTACTACGAGAATGTTGCTTATGCTCCAAAAGGCGTCTGGGCTAAGATATCAAGATTCCTGTATGATATTCAGCCGGAGTTTGTGGACTCAAAATACTTCTGTGCTGCTGCCAGGAAAAGAGGTTATATACACAATCTGCCACTTGAGAACAGGTCACCTCTCCTCCCCATACCTCCAAAGACAATATTCGAAGCATTTCCTCATACCAAGAGGTGGTGGCCATCATGGGACCCAAGACGACAGTTCAATTGCCTCCAAACAGTTCCATCTGGTGCACAGCTGTTAGAGAGGATTCGTGTAGTGCTTAGAACCAGTTCAGATCCACCTTCTCCAAGTGTTCAGAAGTTTGTGTTGAATGAGTGTAGGAAATGGAATCTCATTTGGGTTGGCTTAAACAAGGTTGCTCCTCTAGAGCCTGATGAGATGGAGTTTCTACTCGGCTTTCCAAAGGATCACACCAGAGGTGTCAGCAGGACAGAGAGGTATCGGTCTTTAGGAAATTCATTTCAAGTTGATACTGTTGCTTACCATCTCTCGGTCCTTAAGGATATGTACCCACAAGGCATAAATGTTCTGTCTTTATTCTCTGGTATTGGAGGAGCAGAGGTGGCTTTCCACAGGGTTGGTATACGCATGAAGACAGTTATTTCAGTAGAGAAGTCTGAGGTCAATAGGACTATTTTGAAGAGTTGGTGGGATCAGACGCAGACTGGTCAGTTGATTGAGATTAGTGATGTGCAGACGCTGACATCTGAGGAGATTGAGGCATATGTTAGAAGAATCGGTGGGATTGATCTTGTGATTGGTGGTAGTCCCTGTAACAACCTCGCTGGGAGCAACCGTCACCACAGAGATGGTTTGGACGGCGAACAGTCTTCATTATTCTACCACTATGTTAGGATCTTAAACTCCGTCAAGTCCATCATGGAGCGTTTTTAGTTTTTAGAATCTTTTGTTTTGCTTCTAGAATCTAGAATTGCAGCATCTTTTCTTTTGATCAAACTTGTGAACGATTGGAAGGGTGACTGGTGTAATTCTCATTGCTGTTGGTAACTCTCATGTCACTCTAATTCAGGCTACTTTGAATTTAATCTCCTTTTGTGATCAATGCAAATTGATGTTGGTGCAATTCTCTGTGGCACTGTTTGTTGATCAATGCAAATTGATGTTGGTTCAGTAGCACTTTGCAGTTCTGATGCTTCGCTTTTTTTAAGTTTTTATTTCAGAAATCTGCTGGACTACCTATATGCATCACATTACCAGATGAGACGGGTACTCTCAGTCTCATCAGATTAGGCTTATATACACCTGAACTGCAGAATCAGTCGCTTAATTAGTATAAACTTCAATTTGTTGAATGATTGCTTCCAGGTCAGCCCTGGATTTATGAATGTGCTCATGACAGCCATACTGAATGGGCAAAAATGTTACTGACTGCATTCTCTACTGAATTTGGTTATGGCATGGATTTTGAAATCTTGTGAATACTACCTGTTGTCTCCGAGCCCAGCTCCTGCAAACATGAATTTTGGTTATGCGATAATCTGGATCCTGGGCAAAAGATTGTTGTACAGCAATCAGTTGCAATTAATTTTTCGACAGCACCAATAGAAGATTGCTATACAGCAACTCCAGTCACTGCCACAGGGTCAATCACAGTTTACAGCTTGTGTCTAGATAGCAAAAATGTAATTACAGTCATGTACTGATCAGACACTTAGATCACTGAATCGTAGTTTACAACTCTCCTGTATTTTTTTTTCTCAATTCATTTATCCTCAATCCAGGAGCAGTAAGGTGCTGCTTGGTGGGATGAGATGTCACTTGCTGGCAATTTCTGTACATTTATTTACTGTCTTCCAGACCTATATACTTTCTGTTATTTGGTGAGAGGAGCATGTCCTTGTTATCAGTGTACTTGCAGTTATCAGTCTAAATGGTCATATCTGATCTTTCTGGAAGAGCTGCAGCTTGAACTGAAAGGCACAGTATACCGCATTTTCTTCTCAGAGGATTACTATTGTTGTTGCGCAACCCTATATGTATGCTTTGTCATGAACTGAATGTTTGCATGTAATTCCCAGCACTGCCATAACTATTATTCAGAGTTGTTTGGTATGTATACCTCACCAGATAACTATGAAAAGTTGGAACACCTCTTTTTTATCTAGAAATCTAGAATCTAAAATTCACATCACTATCTAGAATAACTATGAGAATGAGATCCAAATGGGCTTTTTCCTCTGCTAGCTAAGACTAGTAGACAGGTTGTGAGTCGAGAATGCAAGAGGCATTGATAGACTGAGAAACTTCTCAGGGAATACTTGATTTATTTTGTTTCACAATTTTGTTTCTCAGGGAATCTAAAATGCTTGCGAAGGTTACACAATTTTGTTTCAGTGCATCCTTACAAAGAAGAAACAGTTCGTCTAGAACTTCTCAGGGAACACTTGATTTACATTGCTAGACTGAGAAACTGAACAACTTTGATTCATGCAAAGTATCTTTGTACTACCAATGAAATCTATATCAGAAAAATGGTTCCAAATAAATACTGAAAGCAACATATGAAATACCATAGCTGACAGATGGTTCCAAATAGGGGCTTAATTGGACAGTAGATATATACAATCCAGATATGAACAGTAGGTAAATGGCAACTGATGATACCGTTCATACTAGCAAGAAATGCTCAATCACTTATCCTTTTTTTTAGTTTTAATACAATAAGGTGAGCTTGTTTACTCAGTGTCAAAGTAAGGAACATCTTCCTGACAAACGTAAAAGGCAAAACAACAAATTACACTTTGAAATGGAGGGAGTAAACAGAACATGCTCCTTGAAGCTCAACGCCTAATCCTGCCTTGTTTCTGCTGAAGCTAGTGCCAACTGGAGCAAAATTCAACTGAGGCTAGTGCCAATTGAATCAGAGAGCTTCAGCCTGATGATGGAGCAAGCTTTATTCCTTGAGGAAACATATTTCCACTCCCTGGTGATGGAGCTTCAACCTGAGGTCTTCTATGACAGATATTGAATCAGAGAGCTGTAGCTTCGCTTGTCGTGGGAAAACGCAACAAGTTGTATGTCCTAGTCCTGCAACTTGGCTTGTGGCAAAAAAAAAAAAAAAAAAAAAAAAAAAAAAAAAAACTGGATTACTGAACTCAGCTTTCATTGAACTCAACTTTGATTACAAATTACAGATTACAGAAATTCACTGAACTCAGCTTTCATTCATTGAACTGAAAAGCTAGATTACAGAAACTCCACGCCAATAAAAATAAAAACTTGCAGCAACCTGGAAGACTGAACTGAAAGCTACAACTAATACTGAAAGGCTGAATTGAAGTACCATGGATAGAAACTCCACTGAACAGAAACTCCACAGAACTGAAAGGATGATGGAGCAAGCTGGATTCAGAGAACTGTGAAGGCAAAGTGATGCTGCCCTTGCTGTGGTTCATGAGATCGTAAACTTCAATCTACAACAAATAATCCAACATGGCCTTGAGATCTAGCATGACCTTTGGATCATTCAAGAACATCCAACCAAGTTTAAGAAAGTAATCTTTCAAATCTACCTTTCCCTATAGGTAGATTCCTATACTCACCTATCTGATTGCACGTTAAGCCACGTCATCTTTAAATCGCGTCCGTTCGATCAAAGATGTACGTCCCCGCTCAAACTTCCAGAATTCTCCATCTAGCCGTCGCACGCCCGACCTGAGCTCGCACGCTCCTCGCGCCACCGCCCCCTCCGCTGCTGCAGCGCCCGCGCCCGCCGCCGCCCGCTTCGCGCGCATGCGTCCTGCGACTGCGACCCCCGCCCACCGCCGCTGCCGTCCGCTTGCGTACGTCCTGCGCGACCCCCTGCCGCCCACCGCCGCTGCCGTCTCGCTTGCGTACGTCCTGCGGCCTGTCCCGATGATGATTTCTTTCCGACCGGCAACTCCCCAGCCCAGCACCGCCCCTGGCCACCAATAACCACCACTCATACCTCCCCCCAAGTGTTTGGGTAGGGTAGGCCTGTTTGGGGTATGGGTAGGATAATTGGAGGTATTACCCATTCGTAGGGAGAGGAGCCCCGACGCCGCCACGGTCGTTTCGTCCCCTCGCGGCCGCGCCATGGAGCAAGCAGCCCTGCCTCAGGTTCCCCGCGTCAAGCTCAGCCCAGGGACCGCCCCACCACGCCGTCGTACCCATCTTCTTCCCATCGTGGCGCGCGCGCCGTCGACCTGCCGGCGGCGAAGGCGACCGCGCCGTCGCGCATGGTGGCGTGGATCCTTCTACAAGGCTCAGGCTCAGACTACCGCCGCCATGCCGCCGCCTACCACTACCAGCATCCGTGGTGGCGAAATTCACCGCATTTGGATCACCGCCCATCCAGCGGACATTAGAAAACAATCAACAGGACTCCATCCCCAGTGGCATCGGGACCACGGTCACCTGGGAGCCAACCTGGGGACTTCCTGGTGCACATTGCACCAGGGTAAAATTTTTTACCATTGAACAAACTTAATTTCACCATGCCTTCCATGCACCAGGGTTCATTTGATTGGATTTGCATCCGTGGTGAAATCTTTTACAAAAACGGACTCCATCCAGGGACCATCATGGAGCCAACAAGACAACAAAGCGACCCTGCCTTTGGAGGACCACCATCAGCCCCACCTCAGCCCTCGGTTTGCCTGCTCCCGCGTCCCATCGTCCTCATGTCGCGGCGATGCGGCCGCCGAGGCACTGCCCAGCGCCGTCCGCCCTCATCCGCTCTCCCCGAGGTCACGACGCCGCCAGCGCCACCGGGCCGCCGTTCCGCCCTCGCGGCCTCAGATTCGGTGTGCAGCGACGACGGGAAGTCCATACGGCTGCCTGGCCTCGCCTGCGCCACCGAAATACACCGTACAGCTGACAGCGTGTGATTTGGTGGCAATTTAATCTAACACAAGGCAATAAAGTTCCTTGGTCAGACTGACATGGACCTTTTGCTTTGGTTATCATCAAACATGTGTAATGTATTGGACTCTCTTTAATTAGTTAACTTACATATGTGTTATTACTCCACTACTGTATGTTGGCCCAGTAGTGTATGCTAAACCAACAAACTGAATAGCCTTTTCATGCATTTTTGTGTGCACATTTTTAGATCCAATACATTTCATATCCGACCATTTTTTGTATATATAAAAACTGGCCTCAAGTAACAGCCATTGCCTTCTCATGACTGGAGACTATTTAGGGATAATACAAGACCTATTCATAAACAAATTCCATTCTTAAAACATCTTTAGTACGACGTGTTTGTTTGTATTATCATGTGCACAAAGTTGGAAGGAAATCCATCCATGCTAGGCAATGGATTTAGCTGAGCGCCGCCCCACGGCTGCGGTCGCCGACGCAATCTCGCGCGCCTACGGCCTGCACGCGTGCGTCCTGTGCGGCCCGGCGCGGCCGCCTCGCACGCCTACGACCTGCGCGCCACGACCAGCAACCTCGCCGCGAGAGGCCTCTTGGCCTGATCTTTCCGATTCAACTCCAAGTTCCGCTGCCCGTTGCATCATGTAGCCAATTTTTCCCCCTTTGGTTTTCCCCATGTAGCCAATTTTCCCCCCCTTTGGTTTTCCCCATCTGTACCCTTCTCTATCAACTTTGCTTACCTATCATAGTCAGCAACATTTCCTCTATCACTGGCTTAAGTGCAGACACAAGGAACCGAAGTCAAACCATTCTCTTAATGCTTCCCACCTATCATAGTCAGCAGCATTTCATCTATCATTGGCTCAAGTGTAGACACAAGGAACCGAAGTAAAACCATTCTCTTAATCCTTCCCGCGCATTTGCGCGGGGGAACTGGCTAGTGAACACAAAGTTTGAAACCTTTTTTCCCCTTTGGATCATTCAAGAACATCCAACCAAGTTTAAGAAAGTAATCTTCCAACTGAACACACATTGAACACCGACTGAGTTATTCCATAAACACGCACTCATACACTCTGATTCCAAAGACTGTAAGCAGTGTATCTATGTTTTTTCAACGGTTGAACCGAGAATTAATATATTCCTTGCTGCAGAGTAATCATGCCGCTCGACAACTGAAAACAGCGGAAGTTCATTGCGTGGCTACGCTAGGAGGGTACCAGTCATCACAGTAACAGCTTCTCCCTGAATTCGCACTCTCCTGCCTGCAGCTTCTAACTCCAGGTAGAGTATTCCACTCCGTGGATTGCCTGGTGACAAAAGAATGAATCAAAAAAACCAATCTGATGATTATCAAGGAAATACTAAAGTGTTGCAAAAACATACTTGAAATGCCATCAGTTTGTGTTTACCCAGCTTCCCGCCCCAATAAGGTGCTAATACACAATGCGCACTGCCACAAACTGGATCCTGACAAAACATAGTGATTAGGGGTTAGGCTGTGGTAGGAATTTTGTAAAACTAAAACAAGGAGAGAAACCAGAACGGAATTTCCTAAATTGACAGGACCAGGAGAACCGGAGATTGAACCCGCCACAAACATTTGTATTTCACTATGGCAAAAATAGTATATTTTTTTTGATAAATGCAGCAACAAGATATTCTAATTCGATGATAGCATATTCTCTGCTATGTATATATAAACTGGAACATTGAAACCATGATGGAATGCCATTGTATCGTGATACAGAATAACTATTCTGATGCGCAGAATATGTATGGCTTCTGGTTAAGGGTCAATATGCGTCTCTAATTGAGAAAAAGGAAGCAACAAGAGGTATACAATCATGTAGACAACATCCAAAGTAGACAGGCAGGAAAGTTAAGCATTCATGAGGTACCATAAAGGTACATCATGAGGTCACAAATTCTCCTATGCATATTTGATACTAGAATGTATTTTAAGTTTATATTAGCAATCTTACCTCCTCCAATGTATATATTTTGGATTGGACAAAGAGTATGGCATCACCTCAGGTACCCCAAATTTTGGGCAGAAGAAACGAGTGAAGAAGTCATAACAAGATCCAGCAGGCGCTGGCCCTGTAACAATAATTCCTCTGCCGGAACATATTTTGATTTCAGGAATGTTTGGAATGATATCGGCAACCTCTTTTCCTGATGAAAGCTCCACCTGAAAGCCAAGTCATATTTTCTCTTCATGAATTATCTGAACAAAACTGAACTACCTCATTAGCACTCTTATTTATCTTTCTCTCATTACCTCTAACTTAAAAACTGTATGCTGCCTACAAATAATCTTAGAGCTGCCGCATCTAGGTTTATGATGCTGCTGAAAAATTGTTTGGAATATCTGATATCCTGATATCTCCATTCCTGGACAAGGAAAAGATCATGGTAGTAATCCATTTCCATGTCGGTAAATTTTGGATACAATGCTTGGCCATCGAGTGCATTGCTATTTTACTAGGCAGGCACCTACTACATCAGTAGCATTGACATTTCAAGCAGGAAAGCGAAATAAGAGTTAGGAGAATTACAATGACGAAGTCACCAGTTGACTTGTGAACGCTGACAATGGAGGCTCTGTTCAGAGTCTCGGGGATGGACGGCAGCTCGGAAGGGTGGCAATCAACAAGGTCAATCATGGGGAAATCCAGCTCGATCAACAGTTTACCGTCGCCTGACACGCCCGTGCTCTCAGGCGCAGGAACCGCGGGGGCGGCGCCGGACGCGGAGGAGTCATCCCGGAGGAGGAAGGCGGTCTCGGAGATGTTGAACTCGGCGGCGACGGACTGCATCCACCGCTCGTCAGCGCTTGAACGGCTCCGCCGTGAAGGCGTCAACCTGCGACGATCGCGGCGAGTTGGCGACGATGTCAGGCCTCCTGCGAGTGAGATAAGAAGAGGGAGGTAGCTACTGACCACTGCGTACTGGATGCCATCCTTGCCCATCCCGGCAACGAAGGAACAGCTCCGGGCTCCGGGGCTATGGCCGCCGCCGGCTGCTGCTCCTGGCTATATGGCGGTCTTCGGAAGGTCGAACGGGTGACTAGAACACAAGTGAGTGCGTTGTGCTGACTGCTACCTGTTGCGATCAGTAGTGAAATACTAGTGCTGACAACTACTGCCTCGGTCAGAAAAACAAAAGGTTTTGTTTTAGACTCACATTTTGGTTGACCATCTGTTTTATTCAATTTTTTATATAAATATTATTTACATTACTATAACTTATTTTATCATTTGAAATCTTTTAATAATAGTTTATTTATTTTATAAATTATGCAAAGTTTTTGAATAAAACTAATGGTCAAACGCGATTTAAAGTAAAAAAACGTCACTCGGAGTGAGTACACAGGGTCACTACAAAGAAAGTATGAAGACACAATAAAGAAAAAGAAGTTTCTCGACTCCACCTACGGAGAGGTTTGCCGTCGTTCGTTAGGCATCTGTTCTCACCTTGTTGCCAAGTGTTTATATCTATAGGATCATCCATACCAAGCGTCAAACATGTTTGGGCATCTATTCTCAGCCTATTGCCAATTGTTTACCAATGTGGTCATCCATACTAAGCGTCAAAGAGGTTTAATGTTGAGATTTGAAGTTATTCAAAGCGTGGTTACAATTTAGATGAAATTTTGTTTCTAGATATATGTAGTTTATTTCAGAATGCTTATACCATGTTAATGTCAGCTATTATCTCTAATTCTTCTTTGGTAGGGGAAAAAAACTACATGGTCGCTAGGGACTAGCGGAAATCTCACAGAAATTAAACTTCATCACTAATTTGGGAGCCAAGAAATGCCTCCTTGGGCATCATAACAAATCAAATGCAGTTTCGTTGCCCGTAAATCTAGCTAGTTCATTGCTCCAATTCAAGGCTGCAAACTGAAAATGTCACGACTGAGTTATTCCAGAAACACAGACTCGTACACTCTGATTCCAAAGACTGGAAGCAGTGTATCTAACGTCCTTTCGACAGGTGAAATGAGAATTAATCTACTCCTTGCTGCAGAGTAATCAATGCCACAACCAAACTGAAGATAGCAGAAGTCCATTGAGCGGGCCTATGCTAGGAGGGTACCAGTCATCACACTGACAGTTTCTCCCTGAATTCGAACTCTCCGGCCTGCAGCATCTAACTCCAGGTATAGTATTCCACTGCGAGGGGATGCCTGGTAACATAAGAATGAATTCAAAAGCCAATAGATAGATGATTGATCAAGGAAACACTAAAGTGGAGCAAGAACGTACTTGAAATGCCGTCAATTTGTGTTTCCCCAGCTTTCCACCCCAATAAGGTGCTAATACACAATGTGCACTGCCACAAACGGGATCCTGTCAAAACATAGTGATAAGTGTAATTAGAATTTTGCAAAACTAACACAAGTAGTGAAACAAAAATCAGAATTTTCCTGAATCCACGAGAAAAGGACATTGTAGCAGCCACAAACATTTGTAATTCACTACTCAAAATAGTAATAAAACAATAAGATATTCCAATTCCATGGTAGCATATTCTCTTTGAGGTAAAGATTGAGTGAAACCAGACTTGTAAGGTGCTAAGTGCTTTATTAGAAAGATGGAATATTGGAATGTGATTTTATCATGATACATAATAGCTGTTCTAATAGATAATTCACCATACAGAGATTATGTATGGCTTCTCATATCAGAGTAAGCCCTTAAGGATCAATATGTGTTTCTAACTGACAAAAGGAAGCTATAAGAATATAGATACATGGGGTTTATTACATGATGTAGTTAAAAAGACAACTTAATTTGCAGCATCTATGGTAGACAGGCAGGAAAATAAAGCGTTCATGAGGTACAATAAAGATACATCATGAGAGCAATCACGAATTCTCTTATACATATTTGATACTAAAATGTACAGTATTCCATTTAAGTTTATGCTAAGCAATCTTAGGCTCTTAGCTCCCCTAATGTATATATTTTTGGACAAAGAGTATGGCATCACCTCAAGTACCCCAAATTTTGGGCAGAAGAAACGCGTGAAGAAGTCATAACCAGATCCAGCAGGTGCTGGTCCTGTAACAATAATTCCTCTGCCCGAACAAATTTTAATTTCATCAGTGTTAGGAATGATATCGGACACCTCTTTTCCTGATGAAAGCTCCAGCTGAAAGCCAAGTCAGATTTTCTTTTCATGAATTACCTGAACATACTGATACTGAACTCCTTCATTACCACTCTTTTTTATCTCTGTCTCATTGCCACGACCAAAAAGTTTATCAGACTACAAATAATGTTAGTGATGTTGTATCTAGGTTTACGATGATGTTGAAAAATTGTTTGGAATATCTGATATCTCCATTCCTGGACAAGGAAAATGATCATGGTAGTAGTTGCGATAAATGTTTTTTTTTTTTTTTTTTGTTTTTGGATATAATGCTTTGGGCGTCAACTGTGTTACCTACAAAATTTGGTCTATAGGCAAACAAAATGGTGCATCTCTGCAACTGCAGGGGAGTGAGTTTTACCACACCGTATTGGATGCCATTGTTGCCCTTGCTCATTCTTGCGACGAAGCAGCTCCGGCCTCCTAGGCTATGCCCGCTGAGCGCCGGTAGCAGCTGCTGCTCCAAGCTTTTCTCTAAGCTGGTTCCTGATGGCAGGACCAACGGAGCACCATCCATGGCAAGATATTTGGTCTCAGACAGAAAAATTCAGCCTCATATAGCTATGGAGGCTTATCACTTGTCAGCAGTAGTGCTTGTCAGGGTATAGGTCCCGTTATTCACAACTGTCATGAGGGTAGTTATTATATATATATAGTTTAGTTTCACACAAAAAAATTACGATGGAGGATATTAATTAATATATATATAAGACGATGACTCTAATATTCTTGGATTGACTTATAATTTGGGATGGAGGGAGCATGTTCTTATCCAGCCCATAAATTGAGTACTTTGCTCCAATTCAAGCAAATACAAACAAAAAATATTGCACACGTTGAACATCCACTGATTTATTCAAAATGAAACACCCACTCTGCTTTCAGTCTGCAGTGTATCTCATCTTCGGACAGGTGAAAAGAGATTTAATTTATTCCCAGCTGCAGAGGAATTATGCCACACAACTAAAGTGAAGACAGCGGAAGTTCAATGAGCGAGGCTATGCTAAGAGGGTGCCAGTCATCATACTGACAGCTTCTCCCTGAATTCGCACTCTCCTGCCTGCAGCTTCTAACTCCAGGTACAGTATTCCACTCCGAGGGGATGCCTGGTGACATACATATGGGTGGATTCAAAAACCAATCGATGATTGATCAAGGAAACACTGAAGGCTTGTTCGGTTAAGTTTTAATCCAAGGAGGTCGATGGGGATTGAGGAGGAATCCCCTTCTAGACCTCTTGGATAGGAGCTAAAAGAACAAGCTCTAAAGTTGTGCAGGAATGTACTTGAAATGCTGTCAGTTTGTGTTTCCCCAGCTTCCGACC
Source organism: Hyparrhenia diplandra (assembly GCA_015847255.1). NCBI lineage: Eukaryota > Viridiplantae > Streptophyta > Magnoliopsida > Poales > Poaceae > Hyparrhenia > Hyparrhenia diplandra. The sequence goes on along the minus strand of JADLZK010012542.1, from coordinate 73,294 downwards.
CCAATAAGGAGCTAAAACACAATGCGCACTACCGCAAACGGGATCCTGTCAAAACATAGTGATTAGATGGTTAGGTTGTAGAAAATTTGTAAAGCTAACACAAGCATGGAAGCCAAAACAGAATTCCAGAATAGTCAGGCCTAGGACACCAGGACATAATACAAGCAAGTAAGCAACAAACATTTGTAGTTCATTTTCTGACAAGTACAGCAACGAGATATTCCAATTCCACGGTAACATATTCTCAGTGAGGTAAGGATTGTTATGTATGTTGTATGTATAAACAAGACCAATGAAACCATACTTGTAAGGTGCTTAATGCCTTATTGGAAGGAGTTAATGTGATTGTATCATGTAAAGATTGGTTATTCACTTATTCTAATAAATTATTCTCCATGTAAAGAATATGTATGGCTTATCATATCAGGTTAAGGATCAAATAAGTTTTTCCAACCAAGAAAAGGAAGTCAAAAGAATATAGTTACATGGGGTTTATTACATGCTGTAGTCAAAAGACAGCTTTGGAGTCTAAAGCATCCATGGTAGAGCATTAATGAGGTATAAAGGTACATCATAACAGCAATCACAAAGTATCCTATACATATTTGATACTCTATTTTTATGTTTTATGTTAAGCAACCATAGCTCCCCCAACGTATATATTTTGGACAGACGGTATGGCATTACCTCATCTATCCCAAATTTTGGGCAGAAATAGCGGGTGAAGAAGTCATAGCCAGATCCAGCAGGCGCTGGCCCTGTAACAATAATTCCTTCGCCAGAACACATTTTGATTTCATGAATGTTTGGAATGATATCAGCAACCTCTTTTCCTGATGAAAGCTCCACCTGAAAGCCAAATCAGATTCTCTTTTCATGAGGTACCTGAACAAACTGCACTCCCTCATTCACCACTCTCGTTTATCTTTGTTTCATTGCTTCTACGAAAACTTCATGTAGCCTACAAATAATTCTAGTGCTGTTGTACCTAGAATTATCATGTATTTGAAATTTTTTCTGGAATCTTTCCATCCATTTTCATGTTGGTAAATTTTGGATATAATGCTTGGGCATCAAAGTAAGTACATTACTAGGCAGGCGCCTACATCAGTAGCATTGAGGCGAAATAAGGATTAGGAGGATTACAATGAGGTCACCGGCCGTCGTTGACTTGTGAACGCTGACAATGGAGGCTCCGTTCAGGGTCACGGGGATGGACGGCAGCTCGGACGGATGGCAATCAACAAGGTCAATCATGGGGAAATCCAGCTCAATGAACAGTTTGCCCTCGCCTGACTCGCCCGTGCTCTCCGGCGCAGGAAGCTTCTTGGCCGTAAGAATCCCCGACTTGGTCGAGAACTCGATGAGCGTCTCCTGCTCCGCGAGGACGGATGTGAAGAGGAAGTGGGCGGAGGCCAGCGTCGCGTGGCCGCAGAGCTCGACCTGGAACGGCGATGTGAAGAGGAAGTGAGCTGGCCGAGACCGAATTACTTGCAGATGTGCGACGATGAGTCGGTCGGGTGGGTACCTCAGCGGCGGGGGTGAACCACCGGAGCTGGAACCGCGGGGCGGCGCCGGACGCGGAGGAGTCCCGGTCCCGGACGAGGAAGGCGGTCTCGGAGAGGTTGAATTCGGCGGCGACGGACTGCATCCACCGCTCGTCAGCGGCCTTGGCGGCGTCCTCGTCCTCGAGGAGGCACACCGCGGCGGGGTTGCCCTTGAACGGCTCCGCCGTGAAGGCGTCTACCTGCGACGACCACGGCGATGATGTCAGCTATCCTGCGAGTTGGGAGCATCGGTCACCTCCAAGAGAGTAGTATTACTGACCACTGCGTACTGGATGCCGTTCTTGCCCATTCCTGCGACGAAGAAACAGCTTCGGGCTCCTGTGCTATGGCCGCCGCCGGCTGTTGCTCCTAGCTACTCCTTCCTATGGCCGGTCTTCCAAAGGTCCAACGGGTAGCCGTCTGCAATTTGTGCGCATGATGATGATGACTAAAACACCAGTGAGTGCGTTCTGCTGACTGGTGAATGTTGCGATCAGCAGTGACGACATCGAGCTTGTCGTCTCTCGAAAATGTACTGCTCCCTCCGTCCCACTTGAGTTTGTCGCCCGGATTTCGTCCATCTTATTCGATCTTCGTCTTATTCAAATTTTTACATAAATATAATTTATTTTGTTACGACTTATTTTATCAATGAAGATACTTGAATCTTGATTAATTTATTTTATTATTTGCATAAATATTTTGAATAAGACGGATGGTCAAACATGAAGTTTAAAAGTCAAAACGACGAACCCCCCATGGGGGACGGAGGGAGTAGATACCAACTGCAAGGTCGCTGGGGACTACTGGAATTCTCACAAAAGTTGAACTGCATCACTAGTTTGAGAGCCAAGAATGGCTCCCTTGGGCATCAAACCAAATCCACGGGAAGGTTGTTCGGATCTATGTTATGTTATTTGTCCAAATTGTGGGAGCTGTTGGAGCCCGACCCGTCGCCTTCCTCGGGGCGGCGACGGCGGCGCCCCACCCTCCCCTTCGCCGATCTCCCTCCCTCCCGTCCCCCTCCAATCCAACAACAAATCCGGGTTCAGCGGCTCCGGATCTGCGGTGTGTGGGAGCTTCACCTCCTTCACCCCCTCCATCCATGGCCGCCGCGCCGACCATGGACTCGGTGCGGCGAGCCCTACCCTCGATGCGGCCATCCTCGTCGGTCTTTGTTGCCCGCCCCGCGCGGATCCGGCGCCGGCCGGCGTTCAGCGGGCGAGGTAAGCGGCGCATGGCGGATCTTTGCCCGCGACGCGCCGCCCTCCTCGTCAGCGTCCGCGCGGCGTTGGCTGCCGCTACGCCTAGCTCGTCGCGGCGGGATCTCCCGGATGCCCGCCACCGAGCCCGCCACCACCGAGCTCGTGTCCCCGGCGACCGCGGAAGTCGCCTCCCGTCGTCGTTGCTCGTCGCGGCGCCGAAGACTTGCTCCACCGCCGGCCCCCCTTCAGGTTGATGGTGCCATCTAGGACGTCGGCGGCGGGACGGCGTGTGTGGGGGTCGAGACGGAGGATGTCGCATGCCTTGGGTACTCGCCTGAAGGGTCGAGATGGGGACTAGAGGGGGGGTGAATAGTCCCTATTAAAAACTAATCGCACCGGCTAACCGAAACAAATGCAGAAAAAAACTTATCGGTCTAGCCAAGACTTCACCCCTCTAACTAAGACTCTAAATCACCTCATAAAAGATCCTATACAAGAAGAGTGAGGTGACAAGCCGAGCTTGAGCTCCTAATCAATTCTAATGCAAGGTCACACAAACCTAAGCACTAGTACTTTAAGCAAGGGTGAGCTCCTACACAATTCTAGTAAGCAAAAACACAAAGCCCCTAAGCTCACTAGATGCACAATGGACAAGGCAACACACGCCTAACCCAAAGGCTCAAATTACCTAGCTACACAAGCTAAGCAAAGTAACTAAACAAGCTACACAAGCTAGATAGTTACAATTACTCTACTCAAGCACAAGCACAATGTATATATGAATGTAAGAACAAGGTTTGAGATGAAGAGATTACAAACCACCGCGAAGTGTGGACACAAGATGACACCGGTGATTTTTTACCGAGGTCTCGGGAAGCTTGCCAACTTCCCCCTACTCCTCGTTGTGTCGACCGACACCTTGGTGGTTCCACGGTTTGGCGAATCACCCAATGATGATCCTCAAGCTTAATGGCCAGTGCCAAATCCCACAGTTGGGAGCTCGATCGAGTCCCTCACACAGTGTGAGTCCTCTAGCCAATCCCTCAGAGGGTACCGTGTGAACCCACACACAAGTGTGGTAGCTCAATGACACGCTCCACTAGAGTTGCTCTTCACGATCCCCGCGAGGTGAGCACGAACCTCTCACAATCTCTTCTTCGAAGCACCGCACAAGCTTCCTTGCGTGCTTCACGAAGTCTCTTGCTACCAAGCCGTCTAGGAGGTGGCAACCTCCAAGAGAAACAAGCACACCGGCTTGCAACACGATCACCTAGTGTCACGAATGCGATCTCTCAACGCAATGCACTAGAACACGATCTCTCACTCAATCGGATGAACGATATCAAGCATATGTGAGTGGTGGGAGGGCTCTCAAGCACTCTCAAGCATGGACACAAAGTCCCCAAGGTGCTAAGCACCAGCCATGGCGAACACACCCTCTATTTATAGCCCCAAGCCAAATAGAGCCGTTGGTGCTTCAAACCCACGGTTTTGCGAGTTGACCGGGCGCACCGGCCGGAACCACCAGGCGGGTCGGTCCAGCGTCGGTCGCTCCCTTCGGCGTCGGTCGAGCGGACAAGGCCGGCCCCCACGGTAACGGCGGGGCATGCTTCGGTGCATGCGTCCGGGCAGCACCGGAAGCATCCGGTCACCACGTCCGGTCGCGCCACGCCCTCGAGCCCGAAAACATGCTCTCTACGGGACGCACCCACCGGGCGTCCGGTCAAAATGCAGCGTCGGTCCGGCGCTTCCGGTCGGTGCGTCCGGTCACCATTTTCCAAATGAAAACTTCACCGATTCACCCGACGCCTTCGCTTCGACATGCTACCCATCAAGTATACCAAACTTGAGCACGAGGGATAGCATGTTTTCACCACCAACTTGCATTCGGCGCAATAGAAAATATGCATCTCATTTTCTCGAAAGCGCCGAATCAACACCACCCTGCAATCACCGCCGCCTTTGCAAATGTGCCAACACCACCAAGTGTACATCACCATGTGCATGTGTGTTAGCATTTTCACAAACATTTTCAAAGGCCGGGTTAGCTCTTAGCACGCCACTCGATCCTAACACGTCGCAAAGTTAGATCGTACAAGTGGCACTAGATGACCGATATGCAAACAAGTTTGCCCCTCTTGATAGTACGGCCATCTATCCTAAATCCGGTCATAAACTTCTCTAAGCACCAATGACCGGCGAAATGAAATGCCCTATAGGTTATACCTTTGCCTTGTGCATTTCCATTCCGCTCCACCTTCAAGTGCCGATGCAACACATGCACCAACACGATCAACAATGATATGATCCACTTCATATCATCACATGACCTTCTTGGTCCATCGATCTTGACCTCACTTGCTCTTCACCGTTGCGTCGGTCCGTCGGCGCCAAGTCTTGCCCAAGCTTCACCGCCTCGCGGTCCATGACTTCAAAGCCTCGACTTGCCCTTCACACTTGCAACCGGTCCATCAAGCCAAGCCTTGTCCTGATCTTCACCATCTTGGTCACATGACTCCATGTCATCTCTCATGTGCAATAAGCTCCTTCATTGCATCATCATATGTGAACTAATCTCACATGTATTATCTCAATCACACATTATTAGTTCACCTAATGTTGACATTCAATTACCAAAAACCACAAGGGACCTTTCATCGCCGTCCTCCCTCTCCCCGCACGCCCTCCCCTTCTTCCCGCCCCCGATCGGGCGGGGCAAGTTCGAGCGGTGGGTGGAGGATCTCGATAATGGCCGGCTCGGCGATGTGCTTGCTCCGGCCGCCACTCGCCCGTCGTGCCTGGATGCCGCCCCCGGGGCTCTCCTTGCCGCGTCTCCTCCGCGGGCCGAGGTGCGAGGCGCGGGTCGGGGTGCCCGCCGAGGAGCTGCAATGAGGAAGCGGCGGCGTCGGCGTAAGCGCTGTGCGCCTGTTGGGGTTGCGGCCCCTTCTATACAGACGGCGCGAGTGTCTGCGCAGCATCGCCTTGGGCCGTAGCCGGCGCCGAGGACCCGCGCTGTCGGGGACGAAAATAGTCGGCCTACGGATAAAATAAGCCCAAGAAGAATGGTACGACCCAAAGGCCCAAAAAGGAGGGCTGATCGGTGACGCCGGGCCATACGACCCAAGACGCATCCTGGGCTAGGAGACAGCCAAAAGGACGAAGACCGGCCCCCTGGCCAACGGATCTACAAACCCGAAGGAATTAACATGCGGGACACCTTTTCGGCCCAACAAGAGGTCCAAAGTAGCCCATCTCCAAATACTCATCTAACGAAACCCAACTCACCAAATCACCCCCAGCCAGGCCAAGAGGGTCCAGGGTGACGTCTAGACGTTTCAAAAATAATGCCGTTCGGGCTATCAAGAATATGGAGAAGAGGGACTAGAAAAAACAATCTACGTAACAGGCCTGCTATGACCCATCAATATATGGCCCGAATCGGCCCATAATGGGACAATACCAGCCCGCAAAGGCCTGCTCACACCACAACCCGCTCCTAACCCGAGGACCGGAGAACCCCGGGGGGCCTAGATCCGCCTCGCCCGAGGGCAGAGGTTCCCTGAGGGTAGTCTCTGTCTCGCCCGAGGATCGGGACTCCCAGATGAGACTTCTCCGCCTCGCCCGAGGGTAGGAGCGCCCGAACTGCTTATTTCCCCCCTCCTCTCTCTCAAAGGGCATATAGCCTCGGGCGCACCTTGGGAATACCAGCCGGGTAGTGGGGGGCAGTCGCATTTAATGCCCTTGCTTCACAGGTCGCAGTGACAGGGCAATCGATTACCCTGTCGATTCACCTGCCCCGTTATCTCATCGCATCCCACGTTGATGGGACGTAAAGGGAGCGGTTACCTCACACGCCACCGTGCACAGGAAAACACGACTGCACTATTCATTTGCTTAACGACTCTACCTCCTTGACACATGTCCAAGGACCCTCGGGATATTGACACCACACCACGACGCAGCCCGGACAAGCCAAGATTCGCGCTGGGATCAGAGGATCCCCATTGGGTCCTCGGGGAGACCCCCCGCCGGGGCGGCACGAACACGCGCCCGGGAGATACAAGGGCGCGCGTCCTCACTAGGGCACACCCTCCGGGGAACCCGGAGGTCGGGCTCGGGCACGATCGCCCTCGGCCCCGAACGATAGACACCTTAGCGTTTGTACACGACACGTATTGTACACATTATCTCTCCTTTACACTATAAAAAGGAGAGTAGTGCCACAGAAAAACGGATCGACACTTCTAGGACTTCATACTTAGCTATCTCATCTCTGGATCGACGCTCTCCTTCACTCCCAAAACCGCTTGTAACTGCTTTGGTTCCCGTGCACATTTGGTGCGAGGTAATCTGAAAAGATCTCAACCCATTGGGCGTAGGGCCCCATGGCACGAACCAGATAAACTCTTCGTCTTCCAAATTTCGCTGCGCCATCGGGCGGGGGGCGCACATCCTATAAATTATTGCGGTACTTGGGATACCTCGGTTCTTAAAACACCGACAGTTGGCGCGCCAGGTAGGGGAGCGCTGTGCGAAAACCACTTCCCACGAACCTAGATGGCGGCATCTCTTTCCTTCCCGTCCTGCTCACCGGAGCACGAGTGCGGCCAAGGAACGCTGCTGCAATTTGGCAGTCTCAAGTTCGTGGCGCTAGGCCACGACTTCAAAGCAATCCTACTCCCGACCGACTTAGAGGGCAACCGCTCCCAATCCCCAAGAGGGCGCAACCGTCGCCATGGCTGTCGCCACCAGAGGACACGGCGTCAGCAACGGCGTGTAATGCACGACTCCTACTACGACCTCGTCCCCGTGTTCGTCGACACCGACAACGAGGAGGAGGCCGTCAGGCTCGCAGCCCAAGTTGCGGCTGCGGTGGCACCTGCGGAGGCGGCGCAGGGAGAAGACGGACTTGTGACTCCGGCGGCAAACGCGCGCTCGGCAACAGGAGGCACGGGTACGACAACAGCGACATCGCAGGACGGTGGATTCCCGGAGATCCATATGGCGACGGGTACGGATACGACCGCACCGACACCACAAGACAACCCGCGTCGGCAGATCCAGGATCCCCTGTACCTGGAGAGCCAGAGTGGATGGCCGCGGCACGGTGCGGCCATTATCCCAACGCGACCAAGCCAACTTGGGATGACCTACTCGCCCGTGGGCCACCGGAGCACCCTCCGCTCATCGCCGCCTTTAGGGAGCTCCACGATTGGGATCCTGTTTTAGGATATCGCCCTAGTGCTACCTACGATATTGTAAATCCCGAACTCGGGCCTTATGATAGTGATTATTATGATCCTACTCGGTGGGATTGATGTAGCGCTAAGCTCATAAATGGTCATCATGTCAAACCCGCAGAGAGCCTCAACAACGCAGAAGTTACATCCCGCCGCTAACATCAGTCGCACCTACACCTGCACAACCTGTTGCGGCCCCTCGCGGGGCAGGATATGCAGATTTGTGATATCAGGATACGGCCCCAGGCTGAGGCCGCTCGAGCGCGACGGTTGGAGCAAGTCATCCGTCATGAACAGGTATGTCAAGAAAGAAACCCACAAGCACCTCAAGCCCCTAGTGGCCAGGCAGATACCGGAAATGGCTCGCATTCCCCTAAGGGCACCACCTTCCTTCAATCGCGTCAGCCTCGATGCAACTATGGCCGCGATACTTGTTCGGGAAATGACCGAGCCTTCCCCCACCAGGGGGAAAAGGCTACAAAAAAACCTCGACAGGGTTGCGGTCCAACAAGCTGAGGACTCTGCCTTCAGGAGTTATGCAATTTTAGAGCGTCAGGAGTCAACCCGTAGCTGACGAGACACCTCCAAATCAGGACAAAGTCAGGCCTCGGCGTATCTCGTCGAGGAACAGCCGATGGACTATCAGACCCATCAAGATGTCTTGGAACGCCTTCAAAAAAGCCGTTCGGGCCACCACCTGCCGAAGGAGCCGTCGGATCGGACCCAACGGGACAACCGTCGACTCCAAAAAACCTGAGGGAAGAAATCAAAAAATGCCAGGACGATCAGGACGAGCGAGGCAATTCGCCCGACCCCCCTGACACCAAGAAGAAGAGCAAGAACAACCGCGATGAAGCCTTTACTCGGACCGACCCCTGAAGGGACCTCGTCGCAACAATCAATGGAAAGGGACCTCGGGCATCTCCAGAAACGTTCGACAACATCCGCAAGAAACCCTGCATCAACTACAAGTCCCCCAACAAGCGCAACCTCACGGAGTGCAAAACCTTCTACAAGCACGTCAACAAGCTCAGTCCACCCCCGAGGAGGGGGAAAGAGTAGGAGGAGCCAGACGAGGAAGACGAGGAAGACCCGAAGCTCCCTGAGGCCAACAATTGCTTCATAACCTTCGGAGGCAGAACGAGCAACAGAAACCGTCCCGAGCACTCCGAAGAGAAGTTGTTGACCATCAGCTCGAAACAAGGGCACTCCCTGAGGCCAACAATTGCTTTTCTTGATGCGTGTTCCGGATGCCATCAGGAAAAAACAAAATAGTCCGATCAATTCGCGACTTCACACACCCTTCGGGACGTACCGATATGCCCCCCCGGGCTGAGGAACACAGGGGCAACATACCAATGATACGCACAACACGTGTTTGGCAAACTCATAGGCCGAACAGTTGAAGCTTATGTAGGTAACATCGTGGTAAAGTCCAAAAAGACGTCGAACTTAGTAGAGGACCTGATGGCAACTTTTAGATGCCTGAATGAAAAAGGAGACAAACTCAACCCGGAGAAATGTGTGATCGGGGCCCCTCGTGGGATGCTCCTCGGATTCATAGTCTCACCACTAAGGCAGAAGAGGCCCTCGGGAACCTAAAAGAAGGTACTAACCCACTGATATTGGTGTCGCCAAATCCTGGGAAACAACTACTCATTTACGTGGCCGCCACCACCCGAGTGGTGAGTGCGGCTATACTAGCCGAACAACGTGAAGAAGGGCGCCCCTTGCCAGTCCAACGCCTGGCCGGTCACGGTACTGTTGGCATTCCCCCTCGGGGAAATCATAAACAACAAGGAAGCCACAGGAAGGGTGGCCAAGTGGGAAGTGGAGCTCATGAGCGAAACACTGACATACACCCCACGCAAAGCCATCAAGTCACGAGTCCTCGCCGATTTTGTTGCTAAAAAGACATACATCCAGCTACCCTTGACGCCAGTCCGGGCAGAATGCTGGATCGTATTCTTCGATGGTTTCCTTATGGAGACAAGAGCAGGGGCCAGCCTACTCCGTCTCACCCTCAGGATCCATATGCGCTATACGACCAAGCTACGACCTCCAGCCTCAAGCAATATTGCGGAATACGAAGCCCTGGTCAAAGGCCTCCGCATTACGAGAGGCCTCGGAATCCGACGCCTGGAAACAAGGAGAGATTCGCAGCTCGTGGTGGGTCAAGTAATGAAAGCCTCGGCTTGTCACAATCCGAAAACGAAAGCGTATTGCCGAGAGATAAGAAAGTAGGAGGACAAGTCCCATGGCATGGAACGTCAACACACCATGAGAAAGTACAATGAGGCCGCAGACGAGCTTGCCAAGATCACATCTACAAGGGCCATAGTGCCCCCAGATATCTTGACACCGGACCTCTATGAGCCCTCCATCAAGTCTTAAGACCAAGGGACCCCCTCGGAGGTTGATCCAACCCCCTCGGGGGCTTAAGGAGCGCCCTCAGGAAGCCAGGGGCAGACTTCAGAGGAAGGTGATCCTCGGACAACAACCCAGCCGCGTCCAGAGACTAAGCGGATCGATAACGAAGCACAGGACTCACACCTTTCTTCTTGGTCTGTGGGTCAGAGGCCATACTCTCTTCAGATATAGAGTATGGGTCCCCAAGGCTTCGTGTCTACACTGAACAAGGCAACCATAAGCGGTTTTTTCGGGGAAGAGGTCATTTGGGCCGCCATTTCCCGCTACCAACAGTCACTCAGACGACACCACGCCAGAAGGCTGAAACCCCGAGGCTTCCAAATCGGCGACTCAGTATTAAAATTGAGAAGGGACAGCCGAAACCGACACAAAATAGCTCCCCCATGGGAGGGGCCATAATTCATCATCGAAGTACTCAAGCCCAGGACATGCAGGCTAAAAAACGAGAAGGGTGAAGTCTGCTCCAACATTTGGAACATAAAGCAGCAACGCCCGTTCTATCCTCAAGAACCAAGTGTTACGCCTTAAACATACACGTCTCGTACAGAAGCAATAAAAAGCATCTTTTTCTCCAAAAAATAGTTGAGTCAAAGTGCATATAGGTAGGCTTCTTGTCTTAACTACAATAAAGACAAAAAACCTCCCTCGGGGGCTACCGGAGGGGAAACCCCTCCCCTTACGACGGTCCTTCGGAAAATTTCTTTGGTCCTTCGCAAAAGTTCCACTCAGATTTTTTTTGAAGGCTTCAAGAACTCTCGTTCGCTTATTTCTCTGCCTAGAAACGTAAAGGACTCCTCGTAAAAATTCTGAAACGAGACAAAACGAGTTCATAGGTCACCTCCAGAGGTACCTATGCTCGACCAACTCGGGAAAGGAAAAAAAATGCGAAGATGCCTCGAGCGAAAACTTAGCAGAGTAAAAATAGCAAGCATCAAGTATTTTGGGCAACCAAAGCACCCAGAATATTCAGATACAATGACCCCTCGGGTCATATAACGCAAGCAGGGTTACAAAAACTCTCCCCAGAAGGACTCACGGGCCTTGGATATTTCCCGACCCCCTGTCCGGGGCAGGGGACCGAGGCGAAGAAATTGCCAGAGTACTCGTCTCTTCATCACCATTCCTCGGAGTATGCATGGAGACATCTTCAGAAGATACCCCCATAGGCTCGGGGGCTGCTTCATATCCCGATTCCACAGGCGAAAAAGGGGGAGCGACTTCATCCTCAAAGTGGGTAGCCAAACGCGCCGGCGGACCCCCGCCCGAGCATGGAACTCGGCAACCTTCTCTGCGTCCGTCTTCTCGTCGACAATCCCTCTTCTTCGTCAATATGACCCAAGAAAAAGCCTTTGGAAAGAATCTCAAGAGTTTCATCCGACAAGGAGAAATGCGAGCACATCACCGCAAGGCAGCACTTCACCCCATTACGGAAAGTGCCCCGGATCTCTCCTCGGACATACCCCCAAGGGCGCTCAGCCGGCTCCGAACGGAGGTACCCGACACCAGATCTGGGGGCCCAAACCGACGAATATGGTCTGACACGACCTCTTCCAGCTCCTTGCGCAAGCTCTCTTCAACATTGAGACATTGCGACATATTTGCAGCAGCCTCAACAGCCTCGGCCCGCCGCTTCTCCGCCTCTGTAAGGAAATAATATAGGGGGCAGGGTCATAACCAAGGAATCGACCCTTTGAAAGGTCCTAATGGCTAGAAGGGGGGGGGTGAATAGCCTATTAAAAATTCTACAAACAACACTAAGCAAGGCGGTTAGTAAATAAGACGGCGTAGCGAATAAGCAAATGCTTCAAATTTATTACGCAAGCCTCCTCGCAATTCTAGCAAATCTAATGTCTCTAATCACAAGCAATGGCTAGGTTGCTAAGTTACTCCTAGGTGGACAAGAAATACTAACTAATTCTACCACTAGGAGCTAACAAGGCTAAGCTAACTACACAAGCTACACAACACTAAGCACCCTAACAAGATATACTACGAAAGTAATGCAAGAGGTGCTAGGATACAATACCACCGGTGTAGTGTCGATGTTGTAGCCAATCACCGTGATCACCAAGAAATCTCCAACGAGCAAGAACAAGTGACACGATGATTTTTTACCGAGGTTCGCGTGCTTGCCGGCACACTAAGTCCTCGTTGTGGCGACACACTCACTTGACATGTGCTAAGCTTAATGGCCGGTGCCAAAACCCCTATGGGCGCTCAAGCAAACGATCACAAGAGAGGGTCCAACAAGCCACGAGCAATCCACTAGTGCTCCTTTCGCGAATCTCCCGCGGGGTAAGGAACGACCCCTCACAATCACCAACGGTGTGGCCTCAAACAAGCTCCACTTGAGCTCAACACCGCCTCTTGCTCCAAGCCGCTAGGGAACCGGGCAAATTCCCAAGAGAAACAAGAATCCCGCGGCTTCTCCAAGGATGAAGTGCTCTAGATGCAACCAAGCAATGCAATGCACTTCTATCACTCTCAATCTCACCAAGAATTCGAGTTAGTGTTGGGGAGATGAGTGGAGAGGAGTATCAAATGCTCACTAGCAAGTTGGAAGCTTCAAATGTGCAAGAGAGAGCCTAAGGAACCAGCCAACCAAGTATATATAGGGCTCCTCTCGAAATGGAGCCGTTGCTCCAAAAAATTTGCTCTCTGGGGTGACGGACGCACCGAGCCGGAACCACCACGGGTCGGGTCGCGGTCCGGTCCATCGCTTCCGGTCACTACCGACAAGGGTTGGGCCCACAGCTGGCGCCCTTCCTTCGTGCGTCCGATCAGCGGATCCGGTCGACCACCGGAAGCATCCGGTCGAGGGTCCAGTCGTGCGTCCGGCAAAAATGCCGCTGCAGGGCTCTCGCGAGACGCACCTACCGGAGCCACCGGTGCGTCGCGTCCGGTCGAGCCGGCAGCGCGTCGGTCACTTCGAAACAGCGGCGAAACTTCTTCTTTTTCTTTGCTCTTTGCTTCAAACTTGCTTCGCCTCTTGCCGTAGGTTGCCAACACGTCGCCCAAGATGACCACATTATCACCAATGTTAGCACGTCGAGATGTTAGGCAAGATCGAAGTTAGTGCTCTCATGTCCTAAATGCAATATGCAAGTCAATTGGACCTAGAAGCACTTCACGAAAGGATTGTCGCGGCATCCCCTCTTGATAGTCGGCTATCTATCCTATAATGTGATCACACGCTCTATCGTGTCTTGATCCCTGAAAGGAAAACCCTATCAAGATACCTTTTGCCTTGATCTCCCGGGTTCCTCTCAAGCCGATCACCGAGCTTGACGATCCATCAAGTCCACCGACATTGTCCATGTTCATGATCATCATGCTCCTTGTCATGCACCTAATCCTTTCTTAAGTCACACACTTAGAGCAAAGGATTAGTCCACAAGTGTGTCATCAATTTCCAAAACCAAACAAGAGATTTCACCCTTGAATTCAACTCGTGAATCGACAAAGAAAGGGGGGAGGGAACATGCCTTCATACTTCTTCTTCCACCGTAGCATCTCATCATGTTCACTGGTAGAAAAATTTCTGGCCAACTCTGCATCCTTCTTCACTAAGTCCACTACCTTCGCTAGCTCTTCCACCTGAGCATTTAAGGAATTGGGCATGTCCGAGTGTTTCTTGGCCGCCTCCCTAGCCTGGTCACGCTCGCCCCGGGCTTCTTTGAGCAACTTCCGAGACTCAGCCTGGCCTTCCTTAAAATCATGGAATGCCTGATTTGCCTCGGCCCTTGCCTTAAGTGATGCAGACCTGGCCTTTGCAAGGTCCGCTCGCAAGAACTGGAATCGGGCAGCCCAATCATCGTTGATCTGAGAAAGACGAGCTGCCACCTCCTTTGAACGGCCCAGCTCAGACTAGATACGCCAAAGAGTGTCCCAATTCGAGGCATTCTTCCGCAACAGCTCAGACTTCTCCCGGGCGAATCTCTTGAAACTCTGCGAAACAAAGCCACGAGCAAAAGTCGTTAGGACCAACACGCACACAAGTGAACAAAAGCTGAAACCAGAAGGAAGAACAAGCGAACCTCAACGGTCTGGGATAGGCGGTGGCACCGGGTCTGATTGATCCTCTGTAATCCTTCGACTGCCCACTTCTGGATCTTGTCATGCTCCGCCTAGGAAGCTACCTCGGGACGATCGTGAATCACCAGGGATGGGGCTCCACCCTCAGGTGACCGCCCAAGCTCAAGCGCGGGGCCACACAAGCCCTGGGGTCATTGGAAATAGGGACACTCCAAGAATCCTCCCCGAAACTGGGAAAATTCGACCAAAAGAAATCCTGAGGGCCTTCACAACTCACCACGGGCAACGTAGGACCCTGGCTCCCTGACACCAAGACTCCCTTTGATGCCACGGAAACACTTGGGCTAGAAGATTGAAGAGCCACCAGCTGATGGGCACCGACTGTCATCGTAGGAGAAGTCAAGGCCTCAACAGCATCAAACAGATCCTCTTGTGGGACCTCTCCGAGCGGGCCTTGGAAATCCTCCGCCGTAGGAAGGGTTACGCCGCTGGAAGGATCGACCTCCATGGCGCTTACCGCCGGTATTCCCTTGGCTCGTGATGTTTCAGGAACGAGGCCCTCAGGGGCCATCAGCCGCAGCGGCGAGGGGCGAGGCGGAGATGAAGGCTTCGTCGAGGCCCGAGCATCCATCTTCGGGCGATCCGATACTTCGGGAGGGGACACCTTGGCAGCAATCAAGGTAGAAGACGGGATAGTACCGACCTCTTTGGACGAATTACTGGTCACCAAAGACAGAGTCACAGAAGGAGGCGACGGCGCCAAGGGAGAGTCGGATGAGGCATCACGACGTCCCTGCCCTGCAAGAGTCAAAGCGCTGGACTTGAGTTGCTTCCGAGGATGCAGGACGAGCGCCTCAGCCCCCCTTTTCCTACAAGAAAGAACAAAAAACCAAGGGGTATTCACAAAACCAAAGGAAAGGGGGCAGTCTGAGGAAAACAGAGAGAAGAAGCTCAACTTACAGAGATTTCGGGGTGGCTTTCGGCGTAGCCGCGGAACGAGAAAGCAAAGGCTTGGACGACGATTGACCCTTAGCGCCAGAGATTTGGCCTGACATCGGCCGCGACGAAATCAAAGAGCTGGACAGGGTCGCGGGTTCTGTCCGCACTCCCCCGCACCGTTGGGATGATGGGTCGCTCTCGAAGCTGGCACCAAGATTCCCCAGATTCACATCTGGAGATGGGAGATTCGGGGTCGCTGGCGCGCATACGCCCTTTAGAGACTCCCCGCCACCGACGGCCCGATGCTTGGCGCGCTCAAGCAACTCATCCAGCCCCTCGGGTCGCGAGAACATCCCCATCATGGCGTCCTGACGCTCCTGGGTATCTGCGTTGTCCTCCTCCGATGAGGCGGAGTCCGTCGCTGAGGACTCAGTTGACTCACCACGTTTCCGCTGCTCGCGGCGCCGATGGTTCAAGGCGACCTTCTGGGCCATTTTCTCGTCCACCCGAGCCTTCCTTTGAAATCTCATGTTTGGTTTTGAAAATTGATGACACACTTATGGACTAATCCTTGCTCTAAGTGTATGACTTGAGATAGGATTAGAAGGATGACAAGGAGCATGATGATCATAAACGTGGACGATGATGGTGGACATGATGGATCGTCAAGCTCGGTGATCGGCTTGAGAGGAACCCGGGAGATCAAGGCAAAGGTATCTTGATAGGGTTTTCCTTTCGGTGATCAAGACACGATAGAGCGTGTGATCACATTATAGGATAGATAGCCGTCTATCAAGAGGGAATGCCGCGACAATCCTTTGGTGAAGTGCTTCTAGGTCCAATTGACTTGCATATTGCATTTAGGACATGAGAGCACTAACTTCGATCTTGCCTAACTTATCGACGTGCTAACATTGGTGATAACGTGATCATCTTGGACGTGTTGGCAACCTACGGCAAGAGGCGAAGCAAGTTTAAAGCAAAGAGCAAAGAAAAAGATGAAGATCACCGTACACGCGGGGTGGCCGGACGTGCTTCGGCATCGACCGGAAACACTCACCGGAGCGTCCGGTCGGTCGCGTCTGGCGAGAGCTCTCGAAGCCGCGTTTTGCCGGACGCGACCGACCGGACCCCTGGACCGGATGCTTCCGGTGCCGACCGGAACCGGTGGCCCGGACGCGAGGAGGAGGGCGCCACCGTGGGGCCCATGCATTGTCGGTAGCGACCGGATGCACCGACCGGACCCTCGACCGGACCCGGGTGGTGGTTCCGGTCGGTCTTGAGCGAAATTTTTTTGAGCAACGGCTCCATTTCGAGAGGAGCCATATATATACTTGCTTGGCTGGTTCTTTGGGACCTCTTTTGCACATTTGAACACTCTAACTTGCTAGTGAGCTTGTGAGACTCCTCTCCACTCATCTCTCCATCCATAACTCAATTCTTGGTGAGATTGAGAGTGATAGAAGTGCATTGCATTGGTGGTTGCATCTAGAGGCACTTCATCCTTGGAGAAGCCGCGGGATTCTTGTTTTCTTGGGAATTTGCTCGGTTCCCTAGCGGCTTGGAGCAAGAGGCGGTGTTGAGCTCAAGTGGAGCTTGTTTGAGGCCACACCGGTGGTGATTGTGAGGGGTCGTTCCTTACCCCGCGGGAGATTCGCGAAAGGAGCACTAGTGGATTGCTCGTGGCTTGTTGGACCCTCTCTTGTGATCGTTTGCTTGAGCTCCCATAGGGGATTTGGCACCGCCATTAAGGTTAGCATACGTCAAGTGAGTGTGTCGCCACAACGGGACTTAGCGTCTTGCGGCAAGCACGTGAACCTCGGTGAAAAAATCATCGTGTCATTGTTCTTGCTCGTTGGAGATTTCTTGTACACGGTGATTGGCCACAACCTCTACTCGACAACGGTGGTATTGTATTCGAGCACCTCTTTGCATTTACTTGGTAGTATATCTTGCTAGGGTGCTTAGCTAGTTAAGTTGAGTAGCTAGTGTGTTTAGCTTAGTCTTCTTAGCTCTTAGTTGGTAAATTAGTTAGACTTGCTTGTTCACCTAGGAGTAAACTAGTGACTTAGCCCTTGAGTGATTTTAGAGATATTAGAAATATCTTCTCTTACTTGTGGCTTGCATAGTTAGCTCGTAGCACCGCTTACTTAGCTTCGCCATCTTATTTACTAATCCGGGTGCTTAGTGTTGTTGCAAGAATTTTTAATAGGCTATTCACCCCCCCTCTAGCCATTAGGACCTTTCAAGTGGTATCAGAGCCGAGGCACCGTATTTGAGTGGCTTAACATCCAACGGTGATAAGAAAATGGCTACTTTCCATGTCAACAACACCAAGAAGGCGCCACCTTTCGATGGCACCAACTTTGGGCATTGGAAGTTGAAGATGACCGCACACCTCAAGCAAATCAATAGAGAAGTGTGGGTTGTCACCGAAAACAAGTTTAAAGTGGTAAAGCCAAATGAGCCAACCGCCGCGGAGGAAAAGAAAATATATGCCAATGATGTGGCCGTGAGTGCTTTTCATGAGGCATTCAACGATAGAGTGTTTGAGCAAGTCAAGACACTCACCATCGCCCATGACATATGGAAGAAGCTAGAAGAGTGCTATGAGGGCACCGAAGGAGTCAAGCAAGCCAAAGCCTACATCAAGCTCGAACAATTCAATAGCTTCAAGATGGAGGAAGATGAGAGTGTGCCGGAGATGTTCCACCGCATGCAAGTGTTGGTGAACGATCTCAATGCACTCGGTGAAGACATCAAGGACACAACATTCAACATGAAGTTCTTGAGGTGCTTACCGGAAAGATTTGAGATGCTCAAGACCGTGCTAGTGAAGACCAACTTGAAGCTCTTGACACCAAATCAATTGCTTGATGAGGTGATGACCGATGACTCTTTTAGAGATGACTCAAAGAAGCAAGAGCTCATCAACAAGGCAAACAAGAAAACTAGGGATGAGGACAAGAAAAATGACAAGAAGGGATTGGCCCTCAAAGCTAGTTCTTCATCTAAGGGCAAGAAGAAGAAGGAAGAATCAAGTGATGAAGAGAAAGGCACCTTTACAAGTGGAAGTGAAGTGGATGAGCAAATGGCTCTCTTTGTGAGGAGATTAGAAAAGTTTGTCAAAAAGAACTACATCTCCAAGAATAAGAAGAAGCAATCATCTAAGAAGAAGACCAAGGATGGCAAGAATGAAGGCAACATGACATGCTTTCGTTGCCATGATGATTGTCACTTGATTGCCGAGTGTCCGTATGAGAGTGATGATGAGAAGGGCATCAAGAAGGCAAGAAAGAAAAATGATGCCAAGAATGAGAAGAACAAGCCCAAGAAAAAGAATGAGTCACATGTGGCTACTTGGGATAGTGATGGCTCATCATCTTCAAGTGATGAAGAAGAGGACAAGAAGAAGAAGAAGGGACAAGCTCACCTTGCTATGCATGACAAGATCTCCCTCTTCGACACTCCTTCTTCATGCTTCATGGCTAAGGCCACTAAGGTACAATCTATCACTAAAGATGATGATGATGATAGTGATAGTGATAGTGATGATGAGGAGCCAACTCAAACTAGGGAGGAGTTGTAAAGCATGTTTGATGAGTGCGTTGTCATGTTCAAGCAAAGTAGAAAGGAATGTAAGGGCTTGCATAAGGAAACAAAGAGCCTTAAGCAAGAACTTGATGAGCTTCGGGCATCTAATGAGAGTCTAAAGGAAGACCATAAGAAGCTTGAGAAAACTCATTCTAAGTTAGAGAAAGCTCATTCCTCTCTACTTGATGAGCACAAGTTGTGCTTAGTTGTTGAGAATGTTGATACATGCAATGCAAGCATCATGTGTGATATCCTTGTTGATGAATCAACCCCCAAGTGTGAGACCTCCACTAGCTCTATCACTAGCACATCCATCTCTAGTGAGGAAAATAATAACCCTATGCTTATTCATGAGAATGCTTGTTTAAAGAGGGAAGTGAAGGAGCTCAATCACAACTTAGCTAAGGCTTATGGTGGTGAGGACCGCTTGCTTATGTGCTTGGGTAGCCAAAGGGCATCCTTGTATAAGGAGGGCTTAGGCTATATCTCCAAGAAAGACAAGGCCGCCTATGTGACTCACAAGACTCGTTTTGTGAAGAGCAATGGTAGCTATTGCAAAGCTTGCAAGCAAGTTGGTCATGTAGAGCAAAAGTGCATGAACAAGAGGACCAATGTTTCTTCCATCAAGCTTGATAATTCATATATGCTTGTGAAGAAGAACAATGGTGTTCGTGCTAGGTACATTGATACACCATGGATGGGCTCAAAGAAGAAAGCCATTTAGGTACCAAAGGCCTTGGTGACTAACCTTGAAGGACTCAAGCAACATTAGGTACCTAAGAAGAATTGATCTCTTTTTGTAGGTCAATTACCGTGTCGGAGGAGAGCATTGGATAATGGATAGTGGGTGCACTCAACACATGACCGGGGATTCTCATATGTTCAAGTCTATTAGCATCAAGGGCATTGATGAATATGAGTCTATCACATTTGGCAATGACAAGAAAGGCAATGTGTTGGGGCTAGGCAAGATTGCAATCACTCAAGAGAAGAGCTTGTCAAAGGTGTTGCTAGTTGATAATCTTGACTACAATCTATTGTCGGTCTCTCAACTTTGTGATCTTGGCTACAAATGCATATTCACAAGCCAAGAAGTTGAAGTGGTTAGTGGTGATGGTGCAAACATGATCTTCAAGGGATTTAGATATGGTGATCTCTATCTTGTTGACTTCAACTCAAAAGAAACCAAGTTGACAACTTGTTTACTCTCAAAGGCTAGCAAAGGGTGGTTGTGGCATAGAAGGCTTGGTCATGTTGGAATGAAGCAATTGAACAAGTTGATGAAGCATGACTTGGTTAGAGGCTTGAATGATGTGAAGTTTGAGAAGGACAAACCTTGTGGAGCATGTCAAGCCGGCAAGCAACATGGCAATGCACATCCAACCAAGAGTACAATGAGTATAAGCAAGGCATTTGAGTTGTTACACATGGATTTGTTTGGGCCAACATCATACTCTAGCATTGGAGGCAACAAGTATGGTTTTGTTATAGTTGATGACTACACTAGATACACATGGGTGTTCTTTTTGCATGACAAGAATGATGTGTTTGAGCTTTTAAAGACATTTGTCAAGAGGGTGCAAAATGAGTTTGAGACATCCATCAAGAAGATTAGGAGTGACAATGGGAGTGAATTCAAGAACACAAGAATTGAAGAGTTGTGATGAGCTTGGAATTGGACATCAATTCTCACCAACCTACACTCCTCAATCCAATGGTGTAGTTGAAAGGAAGAATAGAACCTTGATTGAAATGGCAAGATCAATGCTTAGTGAATACAATGTTAGCCATTCCTTTTGGGCCGAAGCAATCAATACGGCTTGCTATTGTAGCAACCGACTCTATTGCCATGGGATGCTTGGCAAGACACCATATGAGTTGCTCAATGGAAGGAAGCCCAACATCGGTTACTTTAGAGTGTTTGGATGCAAATGCTACATTCTCAAGAAAGGCACAAGATTGGGCAAGTTTGACAAGAAATGTGATGAAGGATTCCTTGTTGGATATTCAACCACAAGCAAAGCATATAGAGTTTGGAACTTGGGTAGTGGCAAACTTGAACAAGTCCATGATGTTGAATTTGATGAAACCCAAGGCTCTCAAAATAAAGTTAAAAATCATGATGATGTGAGTGGCTCCAACTTGAAAAATGCAATGAGGACAATGGATATTGGTGACATTCGGCCTAGGCAAGTTGATGATGATGATGATACTCCATTGCCTACCACTATGGTTGAGTTTGGTACGAATGAGGCTAGCACTAGTGGCACTCAAGGTGAAGATCAACATCAAGAGCAACAAGCTAGTCCATCCACTCATCCTAGTCATCAAGTGCAAGTGATGCAACCATCCAACATTGCAAGAGATCATCCAATTGATCAAATTGTCGATGACATCAATAGTGGAGTGGTTACTAGAAGAAGATTAGCATCTTTTGTGCTCATCATGCCTTTGTAGCACAAGAAGAACCGGAGAACATTAAAAATGCACTCAAGAAGAAAGATTGGATCAATGTCATGCATGAAGAGTTGAACAACTTCAAGAGAAATGATGTATGGGAATTGGTGGAGAGGCCAAAGGACTACAATGTGATTGGAACCAAGTGGGGTCTTCAAGAACAAGCAAGATCAAGATGGAATTGTTGTGAGAGAAACAAGGCAAGGCTAGTAGCTCAAGGGTACACCCAAGTAGAGGGTCTTGACTTTGGAGAGACCTATGCACCGGTTGCTAGACTTGAAGCAATTAGAATCTTGCTTGCTTTTGCATGTGCTCATGATATCAAGCTCTATCAAATGGATATGAAAAGTGCATTCTTGAATGGCTTCATTAATGAGTTGGTGTATGTGGAGCAACCACCGGGCTTTGAAGACGAGAAGTATCCCAACCATGTCTATAAGTTGAAGAAAAATCATTATATGGCTTGAAGCAAGCATCTAGAGCATGGTATGAGAGGTTGAGAGATTTTCTCCTCTCTAAAGAGTTCAAGATGGGCAAGGTGGACACCACTCTCTTTACCAAGAAGATTGGTAAGGACTTGTTTGTGTTGTAAATCTATGTTGATAACATTATTTTTGGGTCAACCAACCAAGAGTTTTGTTAAGAGTTTGCAAAGATGATGGCCAATGAGTTTGAAATGTCAATGCTTGGAGAGCTCACTTTATTCTTTGGACTTCAAATCAAGCAATTGAAGAATGACACATTCATTAGTCAAGGCAAGTACATCAAGGACATGATCAAAAAGTTTGATCTTCAAGATGCCAAGTCAATGTCCACACCAATGGCAACCAATGGAAGCTTAGACCCCGACCCTAGTGGCAACATGGTTTAACAAAAGAAATATCGGTCCATGATTGGTAGTTTGCTCTATGCAACCGCATCAAGACCGGACATTGCATTTAGTGTGGGCATGTGTGCTAGATATCAATCCGATCCAAGAGAAAGTCACCTCAAGGCAACAAAGAGAATTGTGAGGTACTTGAAGGGCACACAAGATGTTGGACTATGGTATCCCAAGGGATCCAAGTTTGATTTGATTGGATATTCGGATTCCGACTATGGAGGGTGCAAGATCAATAGAATGAGCACAAGTGGCACATGTCAATTCCTTGGAAGGTCACTAGTATCATGGTCTTCAAAGAAGTAAAATAGTGTTGCTCTCTCAACCGCCGGCGAATACATTAGTGCGGGAAGTTGTTGCACTCAATTGCTTTGGATGAGGTCAACATTGAAGGATTTTGGATTCCAATTTGACAAAGTCCCATTGTATTGTGACAATGAAAGTGCAAGGAAGATGACTCAAAATCCGGTTCAACATCCAAGAACAAAGCACATAGATATAAGGCACCACTTCATAAGAGATCATCAACAAAAAGTGTGACATTTGTATCATAGGAATTGGCACCAAAGATCAACTATCCAACATATTCACCAAGCCACTTGATGAGAAAAGGTTTTGCATGCTAAAGGGAGAATTGAACATTATTGACTTCTCCAACTTGAGTTGATGCACCCCACTTATATGACATGCCTCTCCTTCGACAAACCCCAAGATAAAAGTTGGTTGTCATGGCATTCATATATGCTAAGGACTTGTTAGTGCATCTAGACATCATGCATGCTTAATAGGCTCATTCATGAAAAATAAAATGTTTTCAATGTATGTGTGGCACCACTATTGCTTTGATTGGTTCTATGAACTAGTGGTGGCATATGACATGTTTATGTGCTTGCAATCCTAGTGTCAACTCTAGAAAATGCGCTATTGATATGTATTCTAACATGGTGCAAGATAACCCTTATGCATATGAGGTGTGAAAAAGCTTGTCCTTGGTTCAAACTTGAATACATGGAAAGGCAAGTGATCTAGATGAGACCACATGTGATACTTTGATTGACTTGATTTCTCTCATTTATACCTTTTTGGTGATTGTTGACAAAGGGGGAGAAATAAGTCACAAAGATGTTGGAAATGATCACACAAATAGGGGGAGCAAGCTCATAGACTATTTGTGCATTTGTATGTGCATGATCATAATGAGATGTTGCATTGGCAATCTAAATTCAATATACATGATTGCTTGGTGTATGCTAGTTTTTGAAAATTGATTGGTGTATTGACCAACTAGCATGCATAGGATGTATCTAGACAAAGCTCACATTTTAGCCTATAATGTTGTTCTCATGGGGTATGTTGAGTTTTTGATGAATGTCTAGTTACATGATGCTAAGGACTCCGATGTTTTCACGCTTCAAAGGTCCAATTTCTAGAACCTTAGCATCTCTTTTGGTATTAGTATCTCTCCCCAAGATTTCTATCCAACATATGTGCCAAAATTGATCCAAACACATGGAAGCACATATGTAGGGGGAGCTACTACTACCAAAACCGAACCTTGAAATGTTTGTCCAATCCTTCATTCATGATCAAAATGCTACGGGCAAGCAATTCAAGTTCAATTGAATTTTATTTCATATCTTTGTGAGTTGGTTGTCATCAATTACTAAAAAGGGGGAGATTGAAATCTCATGTTTGGTTTTGGAAATTGATGACACACTTGTGGACTAATCCTTGCTCTAAGTGTATGACTTGAGATAGGATTAGAAGGATGACAATGAGCATGATGATCATGAACATGGACGATGATGGTGGGCATGATGGATCGTCAAGCTCGGTGATCGGCTTGAGAGGAACCCGGGAGATCAAGGCAAAGGTATCTTGATAGGGTTTTTCTTTCGGTGATCAAGACACGATAGAGCGTGTGATCACATTATAGGATAGATAGCCGTCTATCAAGAGGGAATGCCGCGACAATCCTTTGGTGAAGTGCTTCTAGGTCCAATTGACTTGCATATTGCATTTAGGACATGAGAGCACTAACTTCGATCTTGCCTAACTTATCGACGTGCTAACATTGGTGATAACGTGATCATCTTGGACGTATTGGCAACCTACGGCAAGAGGCGAAGCAAGTTTGAAGCAAAGAGCAAAGAAAAAGATGAAGATCAGCTGTCACAGGGTGACCGGACGCGCTCGGCATCGACCGAAAACACTCACCGGAGCGTCCGGTCGGTCGCGTCTGGCGAGAGAGCTCGCGCCGCGTTTTTGCGGGACGCACCGACCGGACCACTGGACCGGATGCTTCGGTGCCGACCGAACCGGTGACCGGACGCGCGGAGGAGGGGCGCCAGCTGTGGGCCCATGCATTGTCGGTAGCGACCGGATGCACCGACCGGACCCTCGACCGGACCCGCTGGTGGTTCCGGTCAGTGCGTAGAGAGCAAATTTTTTGGAGCAATGGCTCCATTTCGAGAGGAGCCATATATATACTTGGTTGGCTGGTTCTTTGGGACCTCTCTTGCACATTTGAACACTCTAACTTGCTAGTGAGCTTGTGAGACTCCTCTCCACTCATCTCTCCATCCATAACTCGAATTCTTGGTGAGATTGAGAGTGATAGAAGTGCATTGCATTGGTGGTTGCATCTAGAGGCACTTCATCCTTGGAGAAGCCGCGGGATTCTTGTTTTCTTGGGAATTTGCTCGGTTCCCTAGCGGCTTGGAGCAAGAGGCGGTGTTGTGCTCAAGTGGAGCTTGTTTGAGGCCACACCGGTGGTGATTGTGAGGGGTCGTTCCTTACCCCGCGGGAGATTCGCGAAAGGAGCACTAGTGGATTGCTCGTGGCTTGTTGGACCCTCTCTTGTGATCGTTTGCTTGACCTCCCATAGGGGATTTGGCACCGGCCATTAAGCTTAGCATACGTCAAGTGAGTGTGTCGCCACAACAGGGACTTAGCGTGCCGGCAAGCACGTGAACCTCGGTGAAAAAATCATCGTGTCATTGTCATAGGTACGAAGCTGGATGATGCAAGATCCAACCCGCACCGCCCACTGTGGCGAAGCTGGCTTCCTTGTACTCAGGGTATTCAACTCCGCCTTGAAGAACCACCTCCATAATTCCCAGTGAGGTTCGATCCCTAGGAATCCCTCACATAGGGTGACGAAAATCGACGCCTGGGCGATGGAATTGGGGACGATATGATGGAGTTCAACGCCGTAGTAATACGGGATTGCCCGCATAAACCGGCTTGCCGGCACGCCGAAACCCCGCCTATGATGATCCATCAGGCTGACAATATACCCAGGCGGCAGTTGCGGCTCCTCGTGGGACGCTTCAGGCACCAGCCACTCCGGCTGCGAGTTGTCGGTACGACGGCGTAGGAGGCCCTCGTCCACCAATCGCTGCAGCTTCACCTCTGTTACCGACGACCGTGGCCAAGGAAAGGGATCAAGGGGAAGAACGACCTCCTCCTCTTGCGACGCCATTCCTCTCTTCCACGGCGAAGGGCACAAGTAAGTATAACCACCCCGTATCTATCTCTCTACCTACGCCCTTCCTCCTCTCTACTCCAGGGACGATGAGGCGACACAAGGACGAGTTCTATGCGGGGAAGAAGAATGGAATCCGTTCGGTGCCGGCGGCGCCCCCAAATATATAGGGGAGAAAGCGAATCGCCAGGTCAGCCACAATCACGAACGTCTAGCAGATCTGACGGCAGACGACCCCAAGCAACCAGCGGGCCCCGACAGTTAATACAGCAAGCGGCGACCTCTGCAGGCACTGCAGAAAACCGTCCCATCAGATGTGAACAGTCGTCTCCCCAGAAAGACCGGCATAAAAAGGTGTGCCAAGAAGCACCCGATCCCTCCTGGGGCGAAAGCGTCAGATTAAAAATTTGGCAAAATGTCAGGCTGATTGACTCAAATGCCCTCCCCCCCCCCAAGGAGGGGGCGCTTCCAAGCCCTCGGGCAGGAACGAAACATCACCGCAATGCGTAACCCCCAGAGGGGGACGCCGGGCCACGCGCTCACCGTACGGTCTAGGGGTTCTAAAGCTGGGCCCCCCGGGTTTCTACAGCTGCCTCAGGACGACCGAGCAAGGAGCCTGGGATTTCCTAGACGTATCTAAGATTCACGGTAACCACTTACAGAGATGTCCCATCCGTGGGAGGCCCGCTGGCCCTCGGGATCCGACCTGTCAGAACCCGGGATCTGCTAGGAGGCCTGAAAGTTCTCATGGAGTGCGTCCTAGACCACACAGCCGACCCCTGCTCCGGCGGGGGCACGGGCACTCCACTTAGATTTCCTGTTACAACGCTCAATGGGGTATGCCATGCTCGGTTCTCAGGGCAGTATGGCATAACTCCCCTCCTCCTCCCTTCCAGGAAGGGCGGCGGAGGAGCGTAAATAAAAAGACGAGGAAGTTCGGAATGACCTTGCGCACATAAGCGCGGGCTCTGGGCCGCCCCCGCACCTCGGACATCCCTTGCACATTTGCACAAATTAGTGGGTAGTTCAGATCTTACCAGCGCGTAAGAAAAGCCCTCTGAGGAATTAAATATTCCTCTGAGGCTTCGGGGGCTACACCCAACGGGTGCGCTCGCGCGCACCCGTTCCGAGACCAAAAGTAGACCGAAATCGAAAGGCAACTATCAACCCCCGAACGAGTTATTACACTCCCTCGGGGGCTCGGGGGCTACTGTCGGGGACGAAAATAATCGGCCTACGGATAAAATAAGCCCAAGAAGAATGGTACGGCCTAAAGGCCCAAAAAGGAGGACTAGTGACGCCGGGCCATACGACCCAAGACGCATCCCCGGGCTAGGAGATAGCCAAAAGGACGAAAGACGGCCCCCGGCCAACGGATCTACAAACCCGAAGGTAGGAGACCCAAGACGCATCCCGATCCGCCTCCCGAGGGTAGGAGCGCCCGAACCGCTTATTTCCCTCTCTCTCTCTCTCTCTCTCTCTCTCTCTCTCTCAAAAGGGCATATAGCCTCGGGCGCACCTTGGGAATACCAAATGGGTAGTGGGGGCGTCGCATTTAATGCCCTTGCTTCACGGAATCGCGATAATGTGGCCAATCGATTGCCACCGCCGATTCACCCGCCCGTTATCTCCTCGCGGCCCCACGTTGATGGGGCGTAAATGGAGCGGTTACCTCACACGCCACCGTGCACGGGAAAACACGACTGCACTATTCATTTGCTTAACGACTCTACCTCCTCGACACATGTCCAAGGACCCTCGGGATATTGACACCACACCACGACGCAGCCCGGACAAGCCAAGATTCGCTACCGGGATCGAGGGATCCCCATTGGGTCCTCGGGAGACCCCTCCCCCTTCGGGCGGCGACACGCTGCCGGAGATACAAGGACGCGCGTCCTCACTAGGGCACACCCTCCAGGGAACCCGAGGTCCGGGCTCGGGCACGATACGCCTACGGCCCCGGACGATAGACACCTTAGCGTTTGTACACGACATGTATTGTACACATTATCTCTCCTTTACACTATAAAAGGAGAGTAGTGCCGCAGAAAAACGGATCGACACTTCTAGGACTTCATACTTAGCTATCTCATCTCTGGATTGAAGCTCTCCTTCACTCCCAAAACCGCTTGTAACCGCTTTGGTTCTCGTGCACATTTGGTGCGAGGTATCTGAAAGATCTCAACCGCTTGGGCGTAGGGCCCCATGGCTGAACCCAGATAAACTCTTCGTCTTCCAGCTTTCGCACACGCCATCGGGGGCGCCCGACCTATAAATTATTGCGGTACTTGGGATACCCCGGTTCTCAAAACACCGACACGCCGCGCGCATCTGCGCCTAGGCACACGGGTCACTTCCGGCAGCCCGGCGTCGGCGAAGGGTTTCCGTGCCATCGTCGCGTCGTCGTCAGCCGCACGCCCGGCGGGGACACCGCCCGAGACGCCGCCGCCCCGTCCCACCGGAGTTGGTGGGTCTGCGCTTCAATTGTGGCGCGCGCCACGTCGCGCTCGGTGTCACTCCCCGCCGCGTTGCTTCCGTTCTTTGGGTTTCCGGCCACCGTGCGGGGGGCGTGCAAAGCGACCTCGCACCGCCAGCGCCATCGCCAACCTACCAAGACCAAGGACACTAAGGCCCCTTTTTGTGGCGCCACCACTTCCTGGCCGGTGGGTGTCGCCCGCCCACCGGGCACCGTCCACAGGGAGGGCCGACGCCGCCGCCGACGTCCTCGGGCTCGCCGCGTGCCGCCGGGGCGCCAACACCGCCATGCCCCATGATTTCACCGTCAACACCGTCTTCACCGTCAACACCGCCGCCTTCGATCCGCTTGAGCTTGGCATGGGCGGGGCTCCGAGCCTCCCATCCGGGCTGACCCGATGTTGGACGAGCTCGCGGGCTTCTAGCGCCGGGCGGCGGTCCACCTCGGCGGAGTCCCCTATCGGGCCGATGGAGCCCCATTCGCCGCCACATTTGGATGTTGAAATGTGGGACGCCCGACGATGTCGGAGGCCCACCTTTCTCCGCCTCCTACGACGCAGCCTCAGCTCCACGGGTGCTGGGGGCTTCGGTGGTTGCCGGTGGCGGCACTTCGGTGGAGACTACGGCAGCTGCCGCGAGGCCTCGCCCCCCCACCACCGCTTTATGTTGAGTCGACAGCCCCGGGTGACAGCCGTGACCGGCACCGTCCCGCGGGCCGAGGTCCCCTCGCAGCTAGAGATTGAGGACCGCTTGTGTGTGCCACTCGATTCGCCTATTATTAAGTCGAGGCCGCGCTGCGCCGGGCGCGCACTCCTGCCTCCACACACTGGCCGCGGCCGCCGTATCGCGTCCACGTCCAAGGGCGCTAATGCGGCTTTGCAGGCCCAAAATCTCTTGCTTCGGAAGCTGGACATGGAGGAGGGGGAGGCTCCCGCTGCCATTGAGGAGAAGGTCAAGGCTATCTTCCGGGTGGCGTGCCCCCGGCTATGCGCGTCGCTTTCAAACGCCGCTTGAAGGACGCTTGACCTCTCCACCTTGGACCTCAACATCGCGGGGCTGGCCGACGAGGTCGCCTAGAATGCTCGGCGGCGCTTTGTTCAGTCGCAAATCGGTCAAAATGTAACCTTAGCTTTGGTATCCAAAGAGTTGTTAGGTAGCGCCTCGGTAATTGTTTGGGTACCGTGGCGCGCCTTGTTGTTTGAACTTTATTCTCGCTTAATGAAAAACGCGCGCACGACGCGTGGTCACAAAAAAAAAAAAATCTAGTTCGTTGCTCCAATTGAAGTCGATGCAAATAGAAATAATGCACACAACGAACACCGATTAATTCATTCCAGGAAAAAAAAAAAAACAGAGGTCATACACTCTGATTCCTTAGTCTGTGCTTAGTGTATATTAACATCTTACACGGGTTGTAAGAGATTTAATTTATTAGCGGCGGCAGAGGAAGTATGCCGCACAAACTGTGAAAATAGCCGAAGTTCATTGAGAAGCTCAGATCTGGTCCAGGATCACCTCTGCACCAGAAACCTTGAAGTCGGAGGGTACTTCCTCAACGTTGAAAGACTTGATCTTACCATTGTCAACAAAGGCGGACCACCTAAAAATGTTGTCAACATTTAGACCAGAAGACAGAAACCAAGCATTAGATGTACTGTCATTACTCATAACCACTACAAATTAAGCATAGTTTCCTTGCTTAATGGGGAAATGTAAAAGATACTCTAAGAACGGTTGTTATCATGTCAGACTGGGATGTATTCTATATTATTATGAACCTAGTGAAATGAAAGCAACACTAAACCATATGGTGGCCATACACAATTTTGTATGCAACTGCAACTATAGCATGTGGTTCTGCTGACAAGAGCATGGCTGGAAATAAATTACATAAAGGGTCCAAAGAGACATTCAACTAAACAAGGACAGATTTGTCACAACTCAGAAGACAAAGGAGCTTTACTAATCAGAGGTGTGACAAGTAACTCAGTATAAAACTACAAAACACCATACTTTAACTGTAATATAAGGGCAGAAGTTTAAGAATGACCGCAAGTTGAGTCCATTAACCTGTGAGAACGGCAGCCAAGCAAAGCAGCAGAAAGGTCTATCTCCAAATCCAAGCTTTTGTGGAAACTCCCATCAAAGTCACCGTAGAACTCAATCTATATTTTCCAATAATTGCACATTAGAAAAGTATGAACATGCACATGAAGTTATAAATAAGTAGCAACTGCACGTACTTAAGATCCTAAGATGATACATCTGAAACATGTTTCCCATAAATTTTAAATCTAAATTAGATCATTCAATCATTCGTCAATATAGAGAAATTGGGGTGAGCTTTACGAGACAGGACATAAAATTTACATTTGGTAGTTTATGCACCAAAAGTGAACGAAGTGCAGCAGCAGTACAGAAAAGCACCACATCTCACGTAGAGTCTCAATAACTTAGTGGTGTGATTCGGCATATTAGGTGGGGGGACACGGAAAACAGGACAGGTTGACTGCGTATAGGACAATTGTCAATAGTAACGAATTACTGAGGAGGATAGGATCGGAATATAATGACAACAAACATTTATGTAGTTGAGAACACCAAATAAGTAATAACACCTGAAAGCAAAATGATAATCCTGTAAAAAATAAAGATTAAGGGTAGTTACTTACTGCATCTTTAGCCTCTAGCTTTTCTGCCCATCCATTCAGGACATACGGATCATTCACAGCTACACAGATGACAGAGTCGATCCCTTTTGCTTTCAACTTGTCAATATTGTTCTTGTAACTAGGCACATGCGCTTGTGAACAAACCCCTGTATATGCACCCTGGAATAAATCGAAAAGATAGTTGCCAAACCATGTAGTCATTAGATCATTTGAAGTGAGAGAATTCTGCCTTTCAGATAAACGATGAAGACATCATATATAAATTCCAATGGACTGGATCACCAAGGAAACAACAATGACTAGAAACTCCGGGAGTAGGGTGGATGTGTTACAATGTTTTGTCAAGGCTTAGGAAATGGAACATGGATCCTGTGGTATGCGCATCATCAAGTACACATACCTATCCTTATGCATTATTGCCCTATCGGATGAGACAAATGAAATGTAATGTAATGTTTTCTCCTAGACATCAGGGATGAACAAAACACCATCCAATATATAAGATACAGCATTCAGATTTCACGATGGTCACTGAAACAACATAACTTCCCATTCCCAATTCCTACATCCATTTCTCAAATCAACGTCCTGACTAACAATTAAAAAAACACACCCATAATCAACGTTCTACTGAGGCACCCCTAATCCCCAAATGTAAATTCAGGCCTAGCAAACCTAACCAAACAATTCTGCACTAATGTAAGCAACTGTCTAAACTGACGACCTTGAAATGGCCAAACATGTACAAGGAGAGCAGAATGGAAGTAGTGGAGATGGGAACTTACGGGCAAGCCGAAGATGACCACCTTCTTCCCTTGCGAGCACAAGGACAGCAAGCAAAGAGGTCAACACAACTAAATTGGCCGGTATGGACTACGTATCTAGCAGCAGAAGACATGGGCAGAGCAGCGCTGCGCACGTAAAAGATGTCCTTGAGAGGCGTGGTGGCGAACTTGGTGGCGACGCCCTCGTCCCAGGACCGCGCCTTCTGCAGCGACACGCCGGGCGCGGCCGAGACGATGTCGGAGCCCACCGACGCGAAGCCCCTCGCCGCGCCCCATAGCGCCGCCGCCGTGGAGTGCCCCGCCCTCCTCGCTAGCGCCGCCGCCATGGATTCTTTTCCTCTTCTCTCTCTCCCACAATTCCTCGAGGGCTCGGCGAGGAGATGGCAGAGATGGCAGGACCGACACCGTGAGTCTGAGCCCTGATAGTAGTTGGGAACGTGCAAAAGGAAACTATAATACAGGAGGATTTGGATCTAAGGCCTTGTTTAGATGATTAAATTTTTAGCAAAAAGTGACTTTTCTTGACTCTTGTAAGACACTGTAACACGCGTTTAGTTTGTTTGTGGTAAACATTGTTCAATTATGGACTAACTAGGCTCAAAAGATTCGCCTCTCGTGATCTACAACAAAACTGTGTAATTAGTTATTTTTTTTTACATTTCTTTACTCCCGAACATATGTCTTTTGGTGTATTTAATGTGATGTGATGGAGAGCCAACTAAATGTGGCCTAACATGTGGGATTTTTCACTTATAAACCCTCCCACCTATATACGCACGGATTAAATTTAAACCTAACATGCGAGAGGGTTTAAGTGAAAAAAAAAAAACACACGTTGAATCCAGGATCTTGTGCCTTTGATTAGAGTTTTCATAGTTTGCATATGAAACCGTTTCTATAGCATACGTTGTCATACATGCATATACAGTTCCACATTGAATCTTTGTGAGCACACTTTGGTGGTCATAGCTAAAATAATTGTGGTCCACAATGTGCAAGCTGCTTATCAGATTTCACTTGCAAAGATGAAACATAGATTCTCATTTTTATCTTTCAAACATTGGCAAAGCGAACAACATACCTGTCAACATATCAAACTGGAGCTTGAATATAGGATGGCCCTCCCGGGGGTGGTGAAAGGAACACCAAATCAACCTGGTGGCATTGAGGCAATCATCAATCGGCAAATAATTTGAAAGATGAAATAACTCCATGTTCTTCTTTTCACGGTGGATGGTATGGTCACGTGTCGAGGTATAAATATAAGTATATCCTACTTGTTGTGGTTGAATATGGCGGATATACCATGGACACGATGTCGTCGTGTGGCTTGTGTGGGACTTCGATGGCTTAGCTCAAGGGACACAAGATTTATACTGGTTCGGGGCAATCGGGCACCCTAGTCCAATCTCCAGTCGGAGTCACTATGTGGCCGAGCTCAAACGCTCGTATCGGGGCGAATACAAGTAGGTCGAGAGAGGGAGGCCGGCTCCCAAGTCTCTGTTAATGGTATGTGCATAAGAATATCGTGGAGTTTCGTGTGCGTGAGAAGCTCTTCCTTCTCCGTGTGGCCGAGCGATCCCTTTTATAGTCGTAAGGGATGTACAGGAGGAGCCATCGGGGAAGGAAGAGAAGGGAGCGTAAAAGGATGGGGGCCTGCCAACGCTGCGGCTGCCCCTATCTTGTCGCGGGAATCTTGCTGACCATGTCTGTTCGGCGGAGGCATGCGGGCGGCTGCGAGGACGCATGCTTCGTAGAATTCATCATTACTTTTGTTGTCTTCTTAGTTGTCGGGAGGTGGATTCGGTATCCGGGTCGATATGTCCTGCCGGGTCGGGGGCATTGATGTCCGTCGTCGAGTGTATAGCCGCGGGCGTAGGCCGTGGCACTCGATTCCGCCTAATCTCATTGTAGATCTGACTTTACCCGTCCCTTCACGGGGAGGAGCGCCGGACGAGTAGGTGGTCCCGGAGGCCCGCGAGCTCGTAATCTTCGCGTCGCTCAGGGCTCCGTCGTTGGAGTTGGAGATATGTCGCGTGACCTCCGGGGTCGCGGGATTCGTCCGGATGGGAGCACGAGCTCCGAGCTCGTGAGCTCCCCGTACTCCCGAGGTCCGAGGTCATGCGAGTCGGAGAATTATCCGTCGTCCTGTGAGCTCGTGGACTGAGCTCGAGCTCGAGCTCGAGCTCGGTCGTTCGAACTCCGAGCTCATGCGGCGGAGATCGGTTGTCCGCCCTCCGAGCTCTTGCGAGGTAGAGGTCGGTCGTCCGGCATCGGCTTGTGCGGGCGGCGATGAGTCGTCCGGCCTCCGAGCTCGCGCAAGGTAGAGGTCGGCCGAACTCTGATCGTGGCGGCTTGGGCCGTGGATTGTTGGGTTGTTGTGCCGCGATTTGTCGTGCATTTGGGTACCCCTAATATTGGTACCCGACACTACTGCTAAAAAGTTGCAAAACAAACCATCCACCGGTGAGCGATACTGCCGCCCGCTCCTTCGCTCTAACGGCTGCATAGCACACGCGCTTGAGATACGTTATCGTGATATTATATGTTCCCGATGCAACGCATGGGCATTTACCTAGCGTTGATTAAAAAATTTCTAATGTTCTCTTTCTAAAAGGTAGAGACAATTAGATTTATTTTCTCTTCACCAAATAGTTCCGTGTAGAATTTGTTAGAATAAAAAATAAGTGGACGGACAAAAACCACACCTATCGTGGTGTCATATTTGTAGCAGATGTGTAGAGAAAGTGGTTTATAGTAAACATACTACAGTAAACCATGTGATACATGTGTCACGAGGAGCAACACCATGATTGTAGGGTCAACTTGCTTTTTGTGTCTGACATGCACGTTTCGATCGCTGAATTTGTTCATGGAACCTCCACGTCAGAGTTTGGTTCGCTTTCGAGTAACACGGAGCTGCTCTTAGCAATACAAAACAATAATTTTCCACTGTTGCAGAAAAGTTTTTTTTTTCCATTAACTCAAAAAAATGAAACGAGAATAAGCACATTGTTATTCGACGATATATACCGACTCGAATGTACATTGCTCGTGCAAGTTTCTGCATTGCAATTTTCTCCACCAAAAGAAAACCAGAAAGGAAACAATGAATAGAAAACCAAAGCAGGCCAGCCGACATCTGATATCTGATGTAATAGTACTATACGTACAAGACAAAATTGATAATACAAAACAAACACGTGCACACGCCTCTCCACAAAGCATGACGCCGTGAGAGCCACCGTCCAAGCATCAATCAGTGAAATGACGCTCCAGATCTGTCCGAGTGTGAGAGTGGCAATCTTCACTCTTCAGGTGAATGATGCTACCTAGGGCCCGTTGCAGGAGAGTAGAATGACGGTACACATTTCAGCTTCAGTACTGTATACGCACGTATGCAACAGAGTAGAATGAGTTGCTGAAGAGGACGGTTCTTAGTTTGACACAACACTCGATTGAAGATTTATACTACTCAAACACTGCCACTTATAGGTATATAAAGGATTCCCAACAAGTAAGATCTACAATGTGTAGCATAATAAATGTTCATAATACGAGAATCACACCTTTGGACTGAAGAAGAAGCAACCTCTATCAGTTAAGCTTTATCTGCATCGTCGTGCTCATCCGAAGGCTCCCTTTGCTTCCGATAATGGAAATAATAAAGGAACTGAAGAATAATCTATGCAACATGGTTAAGGGTTTGTCCAGGAAGGTTAAATTAGCAATATAACTCCAAATATTTTATGCAGTGGAGCATATAGGCTAACAGGTTCACACAAAACCAACATGTGCTTTACCTGCATGACTGTCCATTTTTTTCCTCAAGCAGATGAAAATGACTATTTATTCTTACTCACAATGTTCACCAATATAATATTTAAAATATATTTTAAAATAAGAAAGGATTTAAAAATATGGTTTCTCTTAGATTATATTATCAATTGCTACAAGATCAACGGCATCTAAAAAACTTATTCAAGGGGAGAGACATCCCTTTGACTTCATCTTAAAAAACGGCCCACTAATCCCGGGAACATGCACTTTTTGGCGGCCGTGGAACCACCTTCGCTGTTTCAACCAGGGGAGGTGGGCACACAACCATGCAAGACCAGAGATTAAACCTTTATAGGAAATCAAAGGCATCTTAAATGTGATTTGAATATGAATCAATTAAATCAATATCTAACTTTTCTGAAACAAGGTACGCCATGGATTGACCTCAACCAAAAGGAATCAGGGATGGCATTAAAAAAGGAATCAGGGATTAACATTGCCATTTTTTTATCTAAGTCAGCAACGGAAACCCCAGCCTATTTTTTTAATTTTTTTAATAATGCGCACAAGTTTAAATTCGCTCCCACGGGCTGTGCTACTCAGGTTTCTCTAACCACTAGGCCAGAGGCCCTTTCGCGATTAACATTGCCATTGACCAAGTATAAAGGATTGGCTACTGTGTACTCAGTACTCTCCTAAGGGCCTGTCCTTTTCTGTAAGTACTAAATTTGTTCTCAAACATTTGTTTTATTTAGACTAAGACAAATATAACTTATTGTGCTCAAAGTAGAAGAGTTGTAAAGGATACAAAAGAATCCAGCAAAACACATCCTCCAGCGTCTACAAGCCACGGGAGATTTGGTCTAAGTTTCGACCAGTCCATGCTATTTACAAGTATACTGCATTGAAAAGGAAGTGATGAGAGAACAGTAATGTATGCACTAGGTTTCAAGATTACACAAGAGAAGATGACGTGCTTATTCACTCAAGATTAAAATTCAAAAGGCATGTGGGAACAGTGATAGCTTGTGCAAACTACAAAACACAAAAATGGAGGGAGTAAACAGAACGTGCTCCTTGAAGCTCAACGCCTAATCTTGCCTTGTTTCTGCTGAAGCTAGTGCCAATTGGAGCAAAATTCAACTGAGGCTAGTGCCAATTGAATCAGAGAGCTTCAGCCTGATGATGGAGCAAGCTTTATTCCTTGAGGAAACATATTTCCACTCCCTGGTGATGGAGCTTCAGCCTGAGGTCTTCTATGACAGATATTGAATCAGAGAGCTGTAGCTTCGCTTGTCGTGGGAAAACGCAACAAGTTGTATGTCCTAGTGCTGCAACTTGGCTTGTGGCAAAAAAAAAAAGATGGATTACTGAACTCAGCTTTCATTGAACTCAACTTTGATTACAAATTACAGATTACAGAAATTCACCGAACTCAGCTTTCATTCATTGAACTGAAAAGCTAGATTACAGAAACTCCACGCCAATAAAAATAAAAACTTGCAGCAACCTGGAAGACTGAACTGAAAGCTACAACTAATACTGAAAGGCTGAATTGAAGTACCATGGATAGAAACTCCACTGAACAGAAACTCCACAGAACTGAAAGGATGATGGAGCAAGCTGGATTCAGAGAACTGTGAAGGCAAAGTGATGCTGCCCTTGCTGTGGTTCATGAGATCGTAAACTTCAATCTACAACAAATAATCCAACATGGCCTTGAGATCTGGCATGACCTTTGGATCATTCAAGAACATCCAACCAAGTTTAAGAAAGTAATCTTTCAAATGAACACAAAGTTTGAAACTTTTTCCCCTTTGGATCATTCAAGAACATCCAACCAAGTTTAAGAAAGTAATCTTCCAACTGAACACACATTGAACACCGACTGAGTTATTCCATAAACACGCACTCATACACTCTGGTTCCAAAGACTGTAAGCAGTGTATCTATGTTTTTTCAACGGTTGAACTGAGAATTAATATATTCCTTGCTGCAGAGTAATCATGCCGCTCGACAACTGAAAACAGCGGAAGTTCATTGCGTGGCTACGCTAGGAGGGTACCAGTCATCACAGTAACAGCTTCTCCCTGAATTCGCACTCTCCTGCCTGCAGCTTCTAACTCCAGGTAGAGTATTCCACTCCGTGGATTGCCTGGTGACAAAAGAATGAATCAAAAAACCAATCTGATGATTATCAAGGAAATACTAAAGTGTTGCAAAAACATACTTGAAATGCCATCAGTTTGTGTTTACCCAGCTTCCCGCCCCAATAAGGTGCTAATACACAATGCGCACTGCCACAAACTGGATCCTGACAAAACATAGTGATTAGGGGTTAGGCTGTGGTAGGAATTTTGTAAAACTAAAACAAGGAGAGAAACCAGAACGGAATTTCCTAAATTGACAGGACCAGGAGAACCGGAGATTGAACCCGCCACAAACATTTGTATTTCACTATGGCAAAAATAGTATATTTTTTTTGATAAATGCAGCAACAAGATATTCTAATTCGATGATAGCATATTCTCTGCTATGTATATATAAACTGGAACATTGAAACCATGATGGAATGCCATTGTATCGTGATACAGAATAACTATTCTGATGCGCAGAATATGTATGGCTTCTGGTTAAGGGTCAATATGCGTCTCTAATTGAGAAAAAGGAAGCAACAAGAGGTATACAATCATGTAGACAACATCCAAAGTAGACAGGCAGGAAAGTTAAGCATTCATGAGGTACCATAAAGGTACATCATGAGGTCACAAATTCTCCTATGCATATTTGATACTAGAATGTATTTTAAGTTTATATTAGCAATCTTACCTCCTCCAATGTATATATTTTGGATTGGACAAAGAGTATGGCATCACCTCAGGTACCCCAAATTTTGGGCAGAAGAAACGAGTGAAGAAGTCATAACAAGATCCAGCAGGCGCTGGCCCTGTAACAATAATTCCTCTGCCGAACATATTTTGATTTCAGGAATGTTTGGAATGATATCGGCAACCTCTTTTCCTGATGAAAGCTCCACCTGAAAGCCAAGTCATATTTTCTCTTCATGAATTATCTGAACAAAACTGAACTACCTCATTAGCACTCTTATTTATCTTTCTCTCATTACCTCTAACTTAAAAAACTGTATGCTGCCTACAAATAATCTTAGAGCTGCCGCATCTAGGTTTATGATGCTGCTGAAAAAATTGTTTGGAATATCTGATATCCTGATATCTCCATTCCTGGACAAGGAAAAGATCATGGTAGTAATCCATTTCCATGTCGGTAAATTTTGGATACAATGCTTGGCCATCGAGTGCATTGCTATTTTACTAGGCAGGCACCTACTACATCAGTAGCATTGACATTTCAAGCAGGAAAGCGAAATAAGAGTTAGGAGAATTACAATGACGAAGTCACCAGTTGACTTGTGAACGCTGACAATGGAGGCTCTGTTCAGAGTCTCGGGGATGGACGGCAGCTCGGAAGGGTGGCAATCAACAAGGTCAATCATGGGGAAATCCAGCTCGATCAACAGTTTACCGTCGCCTGACACGCCCGTGCTCTCAGGCGCAGGAACCGCGGGGCGGCGCCGGACGCGGAGGAGTCATCCCGGAGGAGGAAGGCGGTCTCGGAGATGTTGAACTCGGCGGCGACGGACTGCATCCACCGCTCGTCAGCGCTTGAACGGCTCCGCCGTGAAGGCGTCAACCTGCGACGATCGCGGCGAGTTGGCGACGATGTCAGGCCTCCTGCGAGTGAGATAAGAAGAGGGAGGTAGCTACTGACCACTGCGTACTGGATGCCATCCTTGCCCATCCCGGCAACGAAGGAACAGCTCCGGGCTCCGGGGCTATGGCCGCCGCCGGCTGCTGCTCCTGGCTATATGGCGGTCTTCGGAAGGTCGAACGGGTGACTAGAACACAAGTGAGTGCGTTGTGCTGACTGCTACCTGTTGCGATCAGTAGTGAAATACTAGTGCTGACAACTACGGCCTCGGTCAGAAAAACAAAAGGTTTTGTTTTTAGACTCACATTTTGGTTGACCATCTGTTTTATTCAATTTTTATATAAATATTATTTACATTACTATAACTTATTTTATCATTTGAAATCTTTTAATAATAGTTTATTTATTTTATAAATTATGCAAAGTTTTTGAATAAAACTAATGGTCAAACGCGATTTAAAGTAAAAAACGTCACTCGAGTGAGTACACAGGGTCACTACAAAGAAAGTATGAAGACACAATAAAGAAAAAGAAGTTTCTCGACTCCACCTACGGAGAGGTTTGCCGTCGTTCGTTAGGCATCTGTTCTCACCTTGTTGCCAAGTGTTTATATCTATAGGATCATCCATACCAAGCGTCAAACATGTTTGGGCATCTATTCTCAGCCTATTGCCAATTGTTTACCAATGTGGTCATCCATACTAAGCGTCAAAGAGGTTTAATGTTGAGATTTGAAGTTATTCAAAGCGTGGTTACAATTTAGATGAAATTTTGTTTCTAGATATATGTAGTTTATTTCAGAATGCTTATACCATGTTAATGTCAGCTATTATCTCTAATTCTTCTTTGGTAGGGAAAAAAACTACATGGTCGCTAGGGACTAGCGGAAATCTCACAGAAATTAAACTTCATCACTAATTTGGGAGCCAAGAAATGCCTCCTTGGGCATCATAACAAATCCAAATGCAGTTTCGTTGCCCGTAAATCTAGCTAGTTCATTGCTCCAATTCAAGGCTGCAAACTGAAAATGTCACGACTGAGTTATTCCAGAAACACAGACTCGTACACTCTGATTCCAAAGACTGGAAGCAGTGTATCTAGCGTCCTTTCGACAGGTGAAATGAGAATTAATCTACTCCTTGCTGCAGAGTAATCAATGCCACAACCAAACTGAAGATAGCAGAAGTCCATTGAGCGGGCCTATGCTAGGAGGGTACCAGTCATCACACTGACAGTTTCTCCCTGAATTCGAACTCTCCGGCCTGCAGCATCTAACTCCAGGTATAGTATTCCACTCCGAGGGGATGCCTGGTAACATAAGAATGAATTTAAAAGCCAATAGATAGATGATTGATCAAGGAAACACTAAAGTGGAGCAAGAACGTACTTGAAATGCCGTCAATTTGTGTTTCCCCAGCTTTCCACCCCAATAAGGTGCTAATACACAATGTGCACTGCCACAAACGGGATCCTGTCAAAACATAGTGATAAGAGGGTTAGGCTGTAGTTAGAATTTTGCAAAACTAACACAAGCAGAGAAACAAAAATCAGAATTTTCCTGAATGGTCAGCCCTACGAGAAGAGGACATTGTATCAGCCACAAACATTTGTAATTCACTACTCAAAATAGTAATAAAACAATAAGATATTCCAATTCCATGATAGCATATTCTCTTTGAGGTAAAGATTGAGTGAAATCAGACTTGTAAGGTGCTAAGTGCTTTATTAGAAAGATGGAATATTGGAATGTGATTTTATCATGATACAGAATAGCTGTTCTAATAGATAATTCAACATGCACAGAATATGTATGGCTTCTCATATCAGAGTAAGCCCTTAAGGATCAATATGTGTTTCTAACTGACAAAAGGAAGCCATAAGAATATAGATACATGGGGTTTATTACATGACGTAGTTAAAAAGACAACTTAATTTGCAACATCTATGGTAGACAGGCAGGAAAATAAAGCGTTCATGAGGTACAATAAAGATACATCATGCGAGCAATCACGAATTCTCCTATACATATTTGATACTAAAATGTACAATATTCCATTTAAGTTTATGCTAAGCAATCTTAGGCTCTTAGCTCCCCTAATGTATATATTTTTGGACAGAGTATGGCATCACCTCAAGTACCCCAAATTTTGGGCAGAAGAAACGCGTGAAGAAGTCATAACCAGATCCAGCAGGTGCTGGTCCTGTAACAATAATTCCTCTGCCCGAACAAATTTTAATTTCATCATTGTTAGGAATGATATCGGACACCTCTTTTCCTGATGAAAGCTCCACCTGAAAGCCAAGTCAGATTTTCTTTTCATGAATTACCTGAACATACTGATACTTTTTTTTTTTTTTTTGAAACTAAAACGGGGGGAGAGCTTCCCCACCTTCTTCATTCTAAAAGGAAAATCACCCCAGTTGCCTGGAGTGAGTTACAGCTGTAGCATTACAGTTGAGGAGAAAACTATGCCAGCCATCTAGGCTGTTTACAAGATTACATGGAAGGCGCTTGCGCCAGGTTACAAGGTCATCACAGACCCGAGACAACACTGCTCTATGATGAGAGACCTCATTCCGGAAGACTTCACCATTTCTGCTATCCCAAAGCCTCCAGAGTATTGTCAGAAGAACGAAAGGCCAAACTGAAGCATCTAGGCCAGGGGGGGACGTTGGCGTCCCAGATGTCATCATCAGACAGTAAGCTGACATGGCTGAGCCCAGTCACTCTCCATAACTCCGAGCTACTTGGGCACCCGAAGAAGACATGGTGTCGGTCTCTTGTTTATCTTTGTCTCATTGCCACTTTTGTTTTGTCTCATTGCCACGACCAAAAAGTTTATCAGACTACAAATAATGTTAGTGATGTTGTATCTAGGTTTACGATGATGTTGAAAAATTGTTTGGAATATCTGATATCTCCATTCCTGGACAAGGAAAATGATCATGGTAGTAGCTGCGATAAATTGGTTCTTTCCATTTTTTTCATGTTAATTTTGGATATAATGCGTGGGCGTCAACTGTGTTACTTACATAAGTAGTATCTGAAAATCTAGACATTTCAAGCAGGAAAATGAAATAAGGGATTACGAGAATTACAATGAGGTCACCAGCGGTCGCTGACTTGTGAACGCTGACAATGGAGGCTCCGTTCAGGGTCTCGGCCTCTCGGGGATGGACGGCATCTCGGAAGGATGGCAATCAACAAGGTCAATCATGGGGAAATCCAGCTCAATGAACAGTTTGCCCTCGCCTGACACGCCCGTGCTCTCCGGCGCAGGAACCCTCTTGGCGGTAAGGATCCCCGACTTGGTCGAGAACTCGATGAGCGTCTCCTGCTCCGCGAGGACAGATGTGAAGAGGAAGTGGGCGGAGGCCAGCGTCG
The DNA here is from genome assembly GCA_015847255.1 of Hyparrhenia diplandra. NCBI lineage: Eukaryota > Viridiplantae > Streptophyta > Magnoliopsida > Poales > Poaceae > Hyparrhenia > Hyparrhenia diplandra. The sequence continues at coordinate 30,651 of JADLZK010012542.1, read as the reverse complement.
CGTGGCCGCAGAGCTCAACCTGGAACGGCGTCGCGAACGCCCGTGTCAAAACGAGCAGCTGTGCGACGGCGAGGCGGAGGATAGATGCGTACCTCAGCGGCGGGGGTGAACCATCGGAGGTGGAACCGCGGGGCGGCGCCGGTGGAGGAGGACTCGCGGAGGAAGGCGGTTATAGAGAGGTTGAACTCTGCGGCGACGGACTGCATCCACTGCTCATCGGCGGCGTCCAAGAGGAGGCACACCGCCGCGGGATTGCCCTTGAATGGTTCTACCGTGAAGGCGTCCACCTGCGAGAGGACCACGGCGGCGGCCACAGATGTCCGGTGGGTTTATAGGCAAAATGGTGCATCTCTGCAACTGCAGGGGGGTGAGTTTTTACCACACCGTATTGGATGCCATTGTTGCCCTTGCTCATTCTTGCGACGAAGCAGCTCCGGCCTCCTAGGCTATGGCCGCTGGGCGGCGGTAGCAGCTGCTGCTCCAAGCTTTTCTCTAAGCTGGTTCCTGATGGCAGGACCAACGGAGCACCATCCAAGGCAAGATATTTGGTCTCAGACAGAAAAATTCAGCCCCATATAGCCAAATGGAGGCTATATTTAGAGTATCCGTAGGTAAAAAAAAAATAACTAATTACACAGTTTAGATGTACATTTACTCGATTTTTTGAGGCTATTCACATCATATAGGGCTAAATTTTAACCATCTAAACAAGGCCTCGATCCAGAAAAAATTCAGCCCCATATAGCCATGGAGGCTTAGGCATCCGCACTCATGTTCCTCTTTATTTACCTTCTCTCCTTTCACCAACCACCATTTCGTCTCTATTTACCTACATACCAACCACCATCGGTGGAGTCCACTTATAATTTTATCTAAACATATCCGGTGTGAGATCTAATTTTAAAGGATTTATTGAAACAAATTGATGGTGTAATCAGAATTTAATTTTTGTCTTTTAGTTTACAAGTTATAACATTTTTTTGTTACTTTACTTAGTGGGGCCCGCAGTTGATTCTCTCACCTCTCTTTCAATTCTCTCACGCGCGCGACATGGTGGGCCAGCAGCCGGCTGTAGCGAAGCAACGCTACCACGCCTTACTTCCAGAACCGGCCTGCGATGCGGGACCATCCAGTAGCATTTACAGTACCCGCTGCAGCTCATTTTACGCAAAAACTCTCCTCCAGTACCATGTCCCGTTCGCCGCTGCAGATAGTCTTATCACTTGTCAGCAGTAGTGCTTGTCAGGGTATAGGTCCCGTTATTCACAACTGTCATGAGGGTAGGGTTTTTTTTTTTTTTTATCCTTATGAGGGTAGTTATTATATATATATAGTTTAGTTTAACACAAAAAAATTTACGATGGAGGACATTAATTAATATATATAAGACGAATATTCTTGGATTGACTTATAATTTGGAATGGAGGGAGTATGTTCTTATCCAGCCTGTAAATTGAGTCCTTTGCTCCAATTCAAGCAAATACAAACAAAAAATATTGCACACGTTGAACATCCACTGATTTATTCAAAAGGAAACGCCCCACTCTGCTTTCAGTCTGGAAGCAGTGTATCTCATCTTCGGACAGGTGAAAAGAGATTTAATTTATTCCCAGCTGCAGTGGAATTATGCCACACAACGGATGTTCATTGAGCGAGGCTATGCTAAGAGGGTGCCAGTCATCATACTGACAGCTTCTCCCTGAATTCGCACTCTCCTGCCTGCAGCTTCTAACTCCAGGTACAGTATTCCACTCCGAGGGGATGCCTGGTGACATACATATGGATGGATTCAAAAACCAATCGATGATTGATCAAGGAAACACTGAAGGCTTGTTCGGTTAAGTTTTAATCCAAGGGGATCGATGGGGGAATCCCCTTCTAGACCTCTTGGATAGGAGCTAACAGAACAAGCTCTAAAGTTGTGCAGGAACGTACTTGAAATGCTGTCAGTTTGTGTTTCCCCAGCTTCTGACCCCAATAAGGAGCTAAAACACAATGCGCACTGCCGCAAACGGGATCCTGTCAAAACATAGTGATTAGATGGTTAGGTTGTAGAAAATGTGTAAAGCTAACACAAGCATGGAAGCCAAAACAGAATTCCAGAATGGTCAGACCTAGGACACCAGGACATAATACAAGCAACAAACTTTTGTAGTTCAACAAAAATTCATAGTGGACTTTTCTGACAAGTACAGCAACAAGATATTCCAATTCCACGATAACATATTCAGTGAGGTAAGGATTGTTATGTATGTTGTATGTAAAAACAAGACAAATGAAGCCATACTTGTAAGGTGCTTAATGCCTTATTGGAAGGAGTTAATGTGATTGTATCATGTAAAGATTAGTTATTCCCCTCCAAAGAGGGCCTTAATGTGATTCTAATAAATTATTCTCCATGTAAAGAATATGTAAGGCTTATCATATCAGGTTAAGGATCAAATAAGTTTTTCCAACCAAGAAAAGGAAGTCACAAGAATATAGTTAAATGGGGTTTATTACATGCTGTAGTCAAAAGACAGTTTTGCAGTTTAAAGCATCCTGGTAGAGCATTAATGAGGTATAAAGGTACTACCTCCGTTTCAAATTGTAGTTCACTTTTGGAACTTTTCAGATTCATTTGATTTACTATGTATCTTTATAGTGCATAACTTAGTGCATAACAAAATCAACGTGCGTTAGAAAAGCCAAAAGTGAACTACAATTTGAAGCGGAGGGGGTACATCATAACAGAATCATAAAGTATCCTATACGTATTTGATACTCTATTTTTATGTTTTATGTTAAGCAACCATAGCTCCCCCAACGTATATATTTTGAACAACAGTATGGCATTACCTCATCTATCCCAATTTTTGGGCAGAAAAAGCGGGTGAAGAAGTCATAACCAGATCCAGCAGGCGCTGGCCCTGTAACAATAATTCCTCTGCCAGAACACATTTTGATTTCATGAATGTTTGGAATGATATCAGCAACCTCTTTTCCTGATGAAAGCTCCACCTGAAAGCCAAATCAGATTTTCTTTTCATGAGGTACCTGAACAAACTGTACTCTCACTTACCACTCTCGTTTATCTTTGTTTCATTGCTTCTACGAAAACTTCATGTAGCCTACAAATAATTCTAGTGCTGTTGTACCTATAATTATCATGTTTTTGAAAATTTGTCTGGAATCTTTCCATCCATTTTCATGTTGGTAAATTTTGGATATAATAATGCTTGGGCATCAAAGTAAGTACATTACTAGGCAGGCACCCACATCAGTAGCATTGAGGCGAAATAAGGATTAGGAGAATTACAATGAGGTCACCGGCCGTCGTTGACTTGTGAACGCTGACAATGGAAGCTCCGTTCAGGGTCACGGGGATGGACGGCAGCTCGGACGGATGGCAATCAACAAGGTCAATCATGGGGAAATCCAGCTCGATGAACAGTTTCCCCTCGCCTGACTCGCCCGTGCTCTCCGGCGCAGGAACCTTCTTGGCCGTAAGAATCCCCGACTTGGTCGAGAACTCGATGAGCGTCTCATGCTCCGCCAGAACGGATGTGAAGAGGAAGTGGGCGGAGGCCAGCGTCGCGTGGCCGCAGAGCTCCACCTGGAACCGGCGATGTGAAGAGGAAGTGAGCTAGCCGAGACCGAATTACTCGCAGCTGTGCGACGATGAGTCGGTCGGGTGGGTACCTCAGCGGCGGGGGTGAACCACCGGAGATGGAACCGCGGGGCGGCGCCGGACGCGGAGGAATCATCCCGGACGAGGAAGGCGGTCTCGGAGATGTTGAACTCGGCGGCGACGGACTGCATCCACCGCTCGTCAGCGGCCTTGGCGGCGTCCTCGTCCTCGAGGAGGCACACCGCGGCGGGGTTGCCCTTGAACGGCTCCGCCGTGAAGGCGTCTACCTGCGACGACCACGGCGACGATGTCAGCTATCCTGCGAGTTGGGAGCATCGATCACCTCCAAGAGAGTAGTATTACTGACCACTGCGTACTGGATGCCGTTCTTGCCCATTCCTGCGACGAAGAAACAGCTTCGGGCTCCTGTGCTATGGCCGCCGCCGGCTGCTGCTCCTTCCTATGGCCGGTCTTCGAAAGGTCGAACGGGTAGCCGTCTGTATTTTGTGTGCATGATGATGATGACTAAAATACCAGTGAGTGCGTTCTGCTGACTGGTGAATGTTGCCATCAGCAGTGACGACATGGAGCTTGTCGCCTCTCGAAAATGTACTGAAATAAGATAGGATACCACCAACTGCAAGGTCGCTGGGGACTACCGGAATTCTCACAGAAGTTGAACTGCATCACTAGTTTGAGAGCCAAGAATGGCTCCCTTGGGTATCAAACCAAATCCACAGGAAGGTTATTTGTCCGGCATGTAAATCTAGTTCGTTGCTCCAATTGAAACCGATGCAAATAGAAATAATGCACACAACGAACACCAATTAATTCATTCCAGGGGAAAAAAAACAGAGGTCATACACTCTGATTCCTTAGTCTGTGCTTAGTGTATCTTAACATCTTACACGGATCGTAAGAGATTTAATTTATTCACGGCAGCAGAGGAAGTATGCCGCACAAACTGAAGATAGCTGAAGTTCATTGAGAAGCTCAGATCTGGTCCAGGATCACCTCTGCACCAGAAACCTTGAAGTCAGACGGTACTTCCTCAACGTTGAAAGACTTGATCTTACCATTGTCAACAAAGGCGGACCACCTAAAAATGTTGTCAACAGAAGACAGAAACCAAGCATAAGATGTACTGTCATTACTCATAACCACTACAAATTAAGCATAAATTCCTTGCTTAATGGGGAAATGTAAAAGATACTCTAAGAACGGTTGTTATCATGTCAGACTGGGATGTATTCTATAGTATTATGAACCTAGTGAAATGAAAGAAACACTAAACCATATGGTGGCCATACACAATTTTGTATGCAACTATAGCATGTGGTTCTGCTGACAAGGGCATGGCTGGAAATAAATTACATAAAGGGTCCAAAGAGACATTCAACTAAACAAGGACAGATTTGTCACAACTCAGAAGACAAAGGAGCTTTACTAATCAGAGGTGTGACAAGTAACTCAGTATTAAACTACAAAACACCATACTTCAACTGTAATATAAGGGCAGAAGTTTAAGAATGACTGCAAGTTGAGTCCATTAACCTGTGAGAACGGCGGCCAAGCAAAGCAGCAGAAAGGTCTATCTCCAAATCCAAGCTTTTGTGGAAACTCCCATCAAAGTCACCGTAGAACTCAATCTATATTTTCCAATCATTGCACATAGGAAAAGTATGAATATGCACATAAAGTTATAAATAAGTAGCAACTGCACGTACTCAAATTTGCAGGTTTTTTTTTTTTTTTATCCTAAGATGATACATCTGAAACATGTTTCCCATAAATTTTAAATCTAAATTAGATCATTCAATCATTCATCAGTATAGAGAAATTGGGGTGACCTGACATAAAATTTGGATTTGGTAGTTTATGCACCAAAGGTGAATGAAGTGCAGCAGAAGTACAGAAAAGAACCGTAGAGTCTCAATAACTTAGTGGTGTGATTCGGCATATTAGGTGGGGGAACAAGGAAAACAGCACAGGTTGACTGTATAGGACAATTGTCAATAGTAACGAATTACAGCACCCTCGTTATATTTCAGATTCTCTGCTAAAATGGTAATCCTGTAAAGAATAAAGATTAAGGGTAGTTACTTACTGCATCTTTAGCCTCTAGCTTTTCTGCCCATCCATTCAGGACATACGGATCATTCACAGCTACGCAGATGACAGAGTCGATCCCTTTTGCTTTCAACTTGTCAATATTGTTCTTGTAACTAGGAACATGAGCTTGTGAACAAACCCCTGTATATGCACCCTGGAATAAATTGAAAAGATAGTTGCCAAACCATATAGTCATTAGATCATTTGAAGTGAGAGAATTTTGCCTTTCAGATAAAAGATGAAGACATCATATACAAATTCCAAGGGACTGGATCACCAAGGAAACAACAATGACTAGAAACTCTGGGAGTAGGGTGGATGTGTTACAATGTTTGGCCAGGCTTAGGAAATGGAACATGGATCCTGTGGTGTGCGCTTATAGGATTGTCCTTTCAGTATCATCGAGTACACATACCTATCCTTATGCATTATTGCCCTATCGGATGAGATGAATGAAATGTACTGTAAATCTGTAATGTTTTCTCCTAGGCATCAGGGATGAACAAAACACCATCCAATATATAAGATACAGCATTCAGATTTCACGATGGTCACTGAAACAACATAACTTCCCCTTCCCAATTCCTACATCTATTTCCCAAATCAACGTCCTGACTAACAATTAAAAAACACACCCATAATCAACGTTGTACTGAGGCATCCCTAACCCCGAAATGTAAATCCAGGCCTAGCAAACCTAACGAAACGACTCCGCACCAATGTAAACAACCGTCTCATCTAGCGACCCAGAAATGGCCAAACATGTACAAGGAGAGCAGAATGGAAGTAGTGGAGATGGGAACTTACGGGCAAGCCGAAGATGACCACCTTCTTCCCCTGCGAGCACAAGGACAGCAAGCAAAGAGGTCAACACAACTAAATTGGCCGGTATGGACTACGTATCTAGCAGCAGAAGACATGGGCGGAGCAGCGCTGCGCACGTAGAAGATGTCCTTGAGAGGCGTGGTGGCGAACTTGGTGGCGACGCCCTCGTCCCAGGACCGCGCCTTCTGCAGCGACACGCCGGGCGCGGCCGAGACGATGTCGGAGCCCACCGACGCGAAGCCCCTCGCCGCGCCCCATAGCGCCGCCGCCGCGGAGTGCCCCGCCCTCCTCGCTAGCGCCGCCGCCATGGATTCCTTTTCCTCTTCTCTCTCTCCCACAATAGTCGAGTCCAGTGTCAAGGCCTCAAGAGCTCGGCGAGGAGACGGCAGGACCGAGACCGTGAGCCTGAGCCCTGATAGTAGTTGGGAACGTGCAAAAGGAAACTATAATAGATTTGGATCCAATGCGTGGGATTTTTTTTTTTTTTTTTGACTTATAAACCATCCCAGCTAGATATGTACGGATTAGATTTAAACCTAACGGGTAGGAGGTTTAACGAAAAAAAAAACTCACACGTTGATCCGGATCTTGTGGCTTTGATTAGAGTTTTTTACAGTGGTTTTGCATCTGGTTGGTTTATATAGATACGTTGTCATACATGTATATACAATTTCACATTGAATCTTTGTGAGCACACTTTGGTGGTCATAGCTAACATAATTGTGGTGCACAATGTGCAAGCTCGCTTATCGGTTATTAGGATTTCACTGCGAAGCTGAAACATGGATTCTCATTTTTATCTTTCAGCAGTGGCAAAGCGAACAACATACCCGTCTTTCGGCTTCAATATATCAAGGGTATAAACTGGAGCTTGAATATAGGATGGCCCTCCCCAGGGTGGTGAAAGGAACACCAAATCAGTCTGGTGGCATTGAGGTAATCATCAATCAGCAAATAATTTGAAAGATGAAATAACTCCACGTTTTCCTTTACAGTGATAGTATGGCCAAAAGATGAAATAACTCCACGTTTTCCTTTACAGTGATAGTATGGCCAAAGTATATCATACTAAAAAGCCCCAAAACAAACCATCCACCGACCGAAGATGAAATAACATAGCACGCGCGCTTGGGATATGTTATCGTGATATTATGTGTTCATGCAACCATGATGAGCATTTACCTAGTGTTGATAAAAAAAATTCTAATGTTTTCTTTCTAAAAGGCAGAGAGACAATTAGATCTATTTTCTCTTCACCAAATAGTTCCATGTAGAATTTGTTAGAATAAAAAACAAGTGGACGGACCAAAAACCACACCTGTAGTGGTGTCACATTTACAATAGATGTGTAAAGAAAGTGGTCTGTAATAGACATACTACAGTAAACCATGTGATACATGCGTCACGAGGAGCAACACCAATGATTGTAGGGTCAGCTTGTTTTTCTGTCTGACACGCCCGGTTCGATCGCCGTCTTGGTTCCTCCACGTCAGTTCGGTTCGCTTTCGAGTAACAAGGAGCTGCTCTTAGCAATACAAAACAATAATTTCCACTGTTGCATAAAAGTTTTTTTTTCCATCAACTCAAAAAAAAAAAAGAAACGAGAATAAGCACATTGTTATTCGACGATATATACCGACTCGAATGTACATTGCTCGTGCAAGTTTCTGCATTGCAATTTTCTCCACACACAAAAAAAAAAAAGGAAGGAAACAATGAATAGAAAACCAAAGCAGGCCAGCCGACATCTGATATCTGATGTAATAGTACTATACGTACAAGACAAAATTGATAATACAAAACAAACACGTGCACACGCCTCTCCACAAAGCATGATGACGCCGTGAGAGCCACCGTCCAAGCATCAATCAGTGAAATGACGCTCCAGATCTGTCCGAGTGTGAGAGTGGCAATCTTCACTCTTCAGGTGACAATGATGCTACCTAGGGCCCGTTGCAGGAGAGTAGAATGATGGTACACATTTCAGCTTCAGTACTGTATACGCACGTAAGTATGCAACAGAGTAGAATGAGTTGCTGAATAGTACGGTTCTATCTCTTAGTTTGACACAACACTCTAAGATTGAAGATTTACACTACTCAAACACTGCCACTTATCGGTATATAAAGGATTCCCAACAAGTAAGAACTACAATGTGTAGCATAATAAATGTTCATATAGTACGAGAATCACACCTTTGGACCGAAGAAGAAGCAACCTCTATCAGTTAAGCTTTATCTGCATCGTCGTCCTCATCCGAAGGCTCCCTTTGCTTCCGATAATGGAAATAAAGGAACTGAAGAATGATCTATGCAACATGGTTAAGGGTTTGTCCAGGAAGGTTAAATTGGCAATATAACTCCAAATATTTTATGCAGTGGAGCCTATACGCTAACAGGTTCACACAAAACCAACATGTGCTTTACCTGCATGACGGTCCATTTTTTTCCTCAAGCAGACGAAAATGACTATTTATTCTTACAATGTTCACCAATATAGTGTATATTTAAAATATATTTTAAAATAAGAAATGATTTAAAAATATGGTTTCTCTTAGATTATATTATCAATTGCTACAAGATCAACGGCATCTAAAAAAAACTTGTTCAAAGGGAGAGACATTCCTTTGACTTCAGTCTTAATGAAACGCCCACCAAACCCGGGAACATGCACTTTTTTGGCAGCCGTGGAACCACCTTCGCTGTTTCAACCAGGGAGGAGGGCACACAACCATGCAAGACCAGAGATTAAACCTTTATAGGAAATCAAAGGCATCTTAAATGTGATTTGAATATGAATCAATTAAATCAATATCTAACTTTTCTGAAACAAAATATGCCATGGATTGACCTCAACCAAAAGGAATCAGGGATGGCATTAAAAAAAGGAATCAGGGATTAACATTGCCATTTTTTTACCTAAGTCAGCAACGGAAACCCCAGCCTATTTTTTTATATTTTTTAATAATGCAGACAAGTTTAAATTCGCTCCCACGGGCTGTGTTACTCAGGTGCTCTAACCACTAGGCCAGAGGCCCTTTCGCGATTAACATTGCCATTGACCAAGTATAAAGGATTGGCTACTGTGTACTCAGTACTCTCCTAGGGCCTGTCCTTTTCTGTAAGTACTAAATTTGTTCTCAAAACATTTGTTTTATCTAGACTAAGACAAATATAACTTATTATGCTCAAAGTAGAAGAGTTGTAAAGGATACAAAAGAATCGAGCAAAACACATCCTCCAGCGTCTACAAGCCACGGGAGATTTGGTCTAAGTTTCGACCAGTCCATGCTATTTACAAGTATACTGCATTGAAAAGGAAGGGATGAGAGAACAGTAATGTATGCACTAGGTTTCAAGATTACACAAGAGAAGATGACGTGCTTATTCACTCAAGATTAAAATTCAAATGGCATGTGGGAACAGTGATAACTTGTGCAAACTACAAAACACAATAAGATAAGCTAATGTCTCGCAAAAAATCACTTTGACATAATGGCATACAACTCTTTTTTTTCTAAAAAAGATAACAAATGCAACTAAGTTAAGAAAATTATTCTATCATGTAGCTTGGAAAGATACTACTGGAAAAAAAATAAACCTACGGAACTTGGGTTCATGGATTACCTTCCAACGTATGTTGAATTTCCCACTAAAGCAAAAGTAAACATTAAAGGATTCAGACCCTGAATAAAATTATAGATCACATTAGTTAGCCATAGAACAGGGGAAAACATTCCAAACAGAGGGTAGCAGGTACAATTGGATATTTGACATAAACAAAATGTTCAGAAAATTAGCTCTTATTCAAATGGGTGAAGTAGGTGGCTATTAATACAGTTCACTCTTAGGTGATATCAATAAAAAAGTGAGAGACTTCTGGTCTTGACTCAATGTAAGATACTGAGTGAACATCAATCAGGAGTACTGACCTGACATCTTCCGCCTCTTATGTTACATTGGACAATTAAACTAATGGCCCTTTATATGTTAATATATTATCTTCTACTATATAAGAAATAGCAGATGAATTGAAACCAAAATGCTAACAGCCTCGATGTAAATGTAAATACTTTAGAATGATTATTTTTCTTTTGCTGCTCACTATTTCAGCTAAACTTTTCTGGATGAATTTGTATGCTCTTTGTAAAACACTGCCTAATTAATTACTTTTATTAAATATTGAGTAATTACAAACAAATAAGAAAAAGTGGAGGTGTTTGTAAAACAAATCAGAGAACATCTATGGAGATGAATGTAGACTTGCCTCAACGTGGCCTCTTTGCATCTGCAGGGTAGTAAAGAAAGTTCAGAAGTCAGAACATACTATGAGGTATTATGTTATTATTTATATTTACAGAGAATCTCTTAACTAAAACAGCTATTTATAAGTGATGGAAGGTACAAATATGAATTGACTAGCTATGATGTCCTGGTACTAAGATTATTGCTGCTAGCACGGAAAATGTATTTCCTATACAAGAAATCATGAGAAGTAAATATTTGACTGTTTCTGAGATCTCACATTTAACAAAAATCTGGGAAGCCGCCCACCCATATAAATTATTGCCATAGCCCAACCAAGAAAGCTTCCAATTTCACTTCCACTGCCATGGCTGAGAGATGAATTTCCATGATCATCCTATGGAATGAAAACAAATTAATTAAGATGATGGTAATCACCATTAAAGTTACAGTAAATTTTTTACCGGATAATATAATTCATGCAAATTGATCTAGAAGCCATGTTCTGTGAGAGCATCTGTAAGCTTACCACAAACACTAAAAGCCTTCTTCCAACTGGTATAACAGTTCCACTTGCCATTTCCCTGTGTGTGTTTCCAACCAAAATGTGCAAGAGACACATACCCAATAGAAGACCCATCCATGGTGCCTGAAACATTAATAAGCACTTATGTAATTCCAATCCTCAGGACATAACATAGCAAGTTGATTGCAGTTAACTTACCACCGAGAGGGCATTTTTTGTTACAGTAGATGGTGCAGATTGTGCTGGACCGATCTCACCAATTAAAGATCCCCTTTGATCATTCGTTTGTGGAGGAGTCCTTGATGATTGACGATTACTGCCCAACCATGTACCAGCAGTTGGCACTGGACTACTGGACAAGGATCTTGCTGACCTGTACAACCAACTACAAACTTAAAATTTTCTGAACCTGTATTTGATTATTTGTTAGCATATATTACATTATAGTGAAAGCAGGGCATCCAGCAGTTATTAAGAGCATACTTCTTAACTTATCAGGTCCATACAAATAAAGAAAAAAAATATGTAACATCTAACATTTGTTCAAAATAGATGGTGGACAATAGCTTTTATAAAGGAAAATGAAATATGGGGAAACATTAAGCAGCTCAAGAACATTACACGTAGTAGTAGTCGGTGCTGGGGCTGCTTCCATGGTATTGGTCGACAGATTTGGTATTAACAGGAATAGGTGAGCTTGGAATAAGGACTGTAGCATCTGACTCGTTGTTATTTCTGGATGGCGAACCGTCCTTGGCGGCCAAAAGCTTTTCGCGTAATGAAGCATCCCCACGGTGATGCTTTTGAGGCTGAAAACCACGGGTGTCCCCAAAAGAGAGGCGATAACATATTTAGAATACAGTAAAAGTTGAGCTTTCGTGACAATATCAAGTCAACATCCCCTAAATTGAATAAACCTTCACATATCGAATCAATCCAATAAGACAACAAAGAGCACATGAAGAACACTGATTACTAAGCTACGGTGTAGGAGAATTTATGAATGCACAAGTGCAAGCCAAATATGGTTGCCATATCACAGTGAGTGCTACATTAATTTCCTAATACCCAGAACAAATTTCATAAAGAAAAGGATGCCAAAATGATTATCTACATGACTAGGAGAGTAGGAGTAACCACCTTGTTAGCTGCCTTTGATTTTTTCGCTTTAAGACGATGGTATATGTGGCTATAGTATAGCGTCTGTCCAGTAAGAATCAGAGTTGTGATGGTATATAGCTGCATTGCCAAAGCAAAGTTCAATCATTATGCTGCAGGAATAAAAAAATAATGTAAGAGAAACTTGGTATAAGGCCTTACCAATGCCATGTAGAACTGAGTTGGCAGCTACAATATGAAAAATGAAAATATTACAATTGGCATTTCAGGAAAAAGGAAATTCTCATGTAAACTCATGAAGAAAAAGAAGTTTATCATATCAATGCACACTAGAGCAATTCAATAAGAATCATCTTCTACAGATGTCACTTCATTACAAATATCAATACAGATCTATTCAGATCTTGTCTATATACAATTGAAACTCCTGTCTAGCTGTCCATATTCTGCAGTGCCATAGCGTTGCTGGTTTATGAATAATTTCAAATGTACTATAGAAGCTAATAATGCTGGTTTAGGCATTCATAGAATAGTGCAGGGTGGCACAAACAGGTGGAATAATATCCATATTTGTTAGCGATAACACTTCATGACACTGTACAATATAAATGCTATCACTTTCTTTGAGAAGTTTGTATTCAATCAAAGACAAAACCATTGATTCACTAGAACAAATACAGAACTGTCAATGTCCTACATTATCCATATGCCAAGTTACTGCTGAAGATGGCTCAGGAAAGAAGTACAGGTAATGGATCTTACAGTAGCAGGTTCGAGGAAGCAGCCAATAAGGTTAAACAAATCCCTGCATAATCATAGGAGCATAAAAAGATGGAATTAGACAGGGATCCACGCTGAACATCGAGGTACAAGTACAATTATGGAGACATAATATAAATCACATGCAAGAAGCAGAAGGCATGTGAAATAATATAATCAAATCTGTTTCCAAGAAGCAGAAGACATCTGAAATAGCATACCCAACAATCCAGGTCATAAGGAAGGCGACAGAGAGTCCTTCTGTTGACTTCTGTCTGTAATTTGTTATTATCTGTGGCACCTCAGCGAGGCCCCAGCTTATGACACTGATTAGCCCAAGTGCCAGGGCAGCACCTTCCTTCTGGCTGCACAAGCAATACTTCAAGTAGATTCGGGCCCATTCTGCGCACTGCCGGGTCGCTGGGCAGCTTGCAGGGGTGTTCGACCGAAAACACCCATATCTGCTCCAGATCTGAGGCATAAATTGCAGGGAAAAAAATGAAATGTGAACAGATGGTCGTCAAATTGATCTTTATGAAGCATTACCAATTTACCATGCTGCTCTCTGTACAGGAAGCAGCTAGAGTAAAGTTTGCATTACTTTTTTTTTTTTTTTTTTTTGCTCTCTCTTTTCAGCTCAAAAGATGGAACCAACAATATGAAACAAACACCAGCTTCATTTCAGCCTTTCAGAAAAGGGAAGCATAAATTATTGACTGACGTGCTCAACTAAACTAAATAACAAATGGGATCAAAACAGAATATACTCAGTACGTTCTTCCAGGAACAAAGAACAAAGGTTAGCTACTCCACAATCCGCGTAAAGACACAAGGACAGCTAACGTGGTCCTCATCAAACAGCGGTAAAAGGGCGACGAGTCTACCCCCAATAAATCAAATCCACGGCGTCTGCATGGATGCACCAACATATTTTTGGACTTAAATCCTCCACGTCCAGTAGATTAAGACACTATGAGTTAAGCAGGCTATAATCTATATACCCTACAATTATTTTTCATTCCACGCACATGAACCAACTGGAATACTGGATTGTCGAAAAAATAACTTAAATGCGCACAGGTCGCGTCGCAGTCCCAGATTCGATCAACTTTCCTAAATAAAGAAACAAAAGAAAAACAAGAAGAAGGATTCCAAAAAAAAAAAAAAGATTCAAAACTGAGCGTGGCCTGTCAGAGCGCCATCGCCAAGAAGAACACGACCTGAAAATTTCCCCAATGCGGTAAAACCGAACGCGCAAGTATACTCCCGGGCTTAGAACGAAAAATCAATCTCGCCGGCAGGCGGCCGGGGCGGAGCAAAGCAACAGACGAGAGTTTGGCAGGCGGTGGTACGGACAGGAACGAGCGAGGACAGGAGGCACGACGACGTACCGGGACGGGGAGGCGGGGCGGGAGAGGTACGAGGAGGAGCTGGTGCCAGAGCGGCTCGATCTTTGTTCCTTCTCCAAGCCCGAGGACGTACAGGAGTGGGAGATGGTAGAGCTGGGGAGAAGACGAGGGGAGGCGGCGAGGAGTGGAGGCGGTCGAGGCGGGCGATCTTTATTGCCAGCCAGCCGCGGCCGCCGCCCTTGCGGTCGGGTCTTGCCCTTCCCTCGCGAGGCCCTTCTGTTTCGGCGGGTTGCGCCGCGTGGCTGCCGGCTACGGGCCACTGCTCACCGCTGGCTCATCTGCCTCGGCTCGCTTCGCTTCTGGGACAGGCTCCGACTCTCCTGCAGATGGGAACGCGCCACGTAACCTCTAGGCCATCGACGACGGATTTCGGGTCCGGGTGTGGCAGCGGCACAGGCGCGCACGTCACGGCTCCCAGCGGCCAGCCAACCGTTGTATGGAAGACTTGTTCATACTTCAATTCATTCGTGCCTCCTGCCCCTCGACCTGCTGATCCATGTGGGCCAAACTCAATGTTTTCATTTCGTTTTAATCTACATATATTAGTCACATTATATAGTAGATAGATAGAGATGATCTAGTTTAATTTCACTTCAGTCGAAGATAGTACTGTACATGTATAACAGGGGCAGAGCCACATCAACTTGGGAACAAAAGTCCCACCTGCATATATATTTCACAGATTCCGACAGAACCGGTGGGTGAAATCGATGGTCATGTTACAAAAAAAAGTTACATCAGGAGAGGACGAAGAGAATACAACATTACATAACATGAACAACCACACAAACAACAAGGTTAATCATAGACCAAGCCGAAAGTCTCCAACCGATACGTTGATTTGCGCCACCACCGAACAGCATGCTCGCTGGTTTCATGGTGGCTCTTGTGCCCTGCACCACTCCTCGTAGCTACGTCGTTCCGCTGGCGGTCCCTCAAAGGCGCGAAATAAAGGGACCAACAGTGAAATAGGGACTAAGAGAGGTGACGAACATGTAGACCTAGGATCGCCGGACACGACGACCTCCCTTCAAGCTGATGGAGACATCCTTAAGCAGATCCGAGCCTACGTACCACCATCCAACGCCGTCCACAGGGCCCTTGAAGGGGAATGGCAGCAGCGGTGAAAACTCCACCTGACATTTGATTTTTTTGGCACCATCACGGAGAGCGCCAACGGAGCAGAGACGCCAGAAGAGGACACTCATCGGAGCATCAACGACGACCAACAACCAGGCCTAGTCTGACCCATACACATCAAGAACGAAAGAGGAGAGGATAGCAGGGAGGGGATTTTATCTGAAAGACGCAGCTCTATCGAGCAGGTAGTAGTGGCAGAATCTTCAACGACGCCTCCAAGGAGGGGCATGACGCCAAGGGCGCCATCGTCGTCAGATCAGATCAAAGCCGAATAAGGCTTTCGCCCAGATTCTAGACCAGCCCGACAACGCCAGGTTTGGCTAGCCACCACCGCCGCCGACCGCGACAGGATACATAATGTTGAGTCATATGACGCGCTGTCTTGAGGGACAGAAGCCTCGATGACGCCTCCAAGGAGGTAGATGACGCAGCTTGCGCCATCGCCGTATCCATGTCACAGGAGCTGCAACCGGATAGGGTTTTCACCCTCACAGGAGCTGCAACAGTATCCATGTCACGACACACTGCGCGGAAGAGATCTCACTTTCATGGCAGCACATACCACGCAGCAGAGAACACACCTTCTCAAAGGAGTCCATGCCACAAGCTACAAGTAGAGCCATTCCGGACACTAGCCCCCAGCCCATGTCGCGGGCGGCCATGGACGAAACTTGTGGGTCTCGCCTTCGACCCACCGCTCGAAGCAGCAACGCCACCGTCGTGGCTCCTCCCCTCCGGGCGCCAGGAACGCGGATTCGGGCGTTGACGGAGCGGATACAGAGCCACACCGGCGACATGGTGAGCAACATCTGGCCATGGACGGTCCATGCCATCCGGCGAACGGTAGCAGCATGCCTCGCCGACCAGGCCACCACGCACCAGATCCACGGTGTGGGCCACTGGATCCAGCCCCCATCGGCCATCCTTGCCATCGATTTATTCCACAGTTGAGGGGGGAAGAGGAAGGCAGGAGGTGAAACAAAGGAGGAGACGTTGCGAGAGGAGGTTTTTGGGCTTCCCAACAGGCCGCTGCCACCACGGGCTAGGGGAGCGAGGTGGCAGTTGCCGAGAGCTGGTCGGTCGCCTGGGAGGGCGACGTGGGGGGAGTGGCTCGTTGAAAGAAACTATATAGACCTGAAAGTTCGTTTTCTAAACTTAAGGTGGGGCCAGCAGTGTTAAATTTTCAAAAAAAAACATTTGAATTTTAGAGAATTCAATAGGGATTTGACTTGGGGAGGCAGCGTTGGATACTTATAATCTTATTTATTATTGTTAGACTTTATTAGTTTCAGAAAAAAATAGTATATTGGAGATAATGGCATCAATATAATGTCACTCATTATCATCCTAAAATAAAATCAGGGAGGTATTAAATCGGACCGGATGGATGTGATTTCACTCGAGTCTGACTTAATGGGTAAATACAATCATGAATAGATACAGGAAACAGGGTAGATAAAATAAAACTAGAAAAGTAGAACTTGAATTATTTTGCGATAATAACCTTTTTAGGTACAAGGCACATCAGAGTACAGGTAGCCAAGACCGACAGCAGAGCGCACTAACACCACCTTTGATTATTACCAAAAAGAAAGGCAAATAATTTAGATATCTTCAGATTGCAACTCGAGCTGTGTCATGGTGACAACTCTGATTCTCACACTATGTAAATGTGTGTAAATTATGATCCTTTAAAAATTAGGTGGCGAAAAAAATATATGTGTATCTAAATAAGAGTTAAATGCACCGTAGGCCCCTAAACTTGCACAGCTGTGTCAAATAGGTCTACGAACTTGAAAACCAGACATCTGGCCCCTCAAACTTGCAAACCCGTTCACTCCAGGTCCAAAGCGGTTTTCTAGGCCACGTGGCAGCCTCTGGTTGGTCGTGCATGCAACTGTTTGTGGTGCTGACATCAGTGATAATGTGAGCACTTCTTTTAAATTTACGAAATTAATATCTTTTTATTCGAACCTCCAAATATAGCAAATAATATATTAATTTTGATCGTCTCGACAAGCTCTTTGCAATGGTGTACTCGGTTTTGTTATTTGAGATAGTTTTATTTCGTGAAAAATTAAATATTTCCACAAAATAAATAAGTGAGAATAACAAAACTCGTGGAATGTATCGATATATGTGGGTTGAAACAATATTCACTTTGACTGAATTGAACAAAATACATAATAGAAAATAATCTGAATCCAAGACATTTGTATTCGCATTCAAAAATATCATTTGGATTAGAATGAGATAACAGATCATATTCTCATCCGATTCCATGCGAAATTAATCTGAATCGTTCCCATGTCTGTCTACTTCCTGTTGTTCGCCGCCGCCTTCAACCGGTGCCTCGAAGACGCGCAGCACTGCTCCCGGGCGTCCACAGGTACCAGCCACCAGCTCGCCGCCACCAGCTCGTCGAGCTGTTCAGGGAGGCTGTTGTGGCGGGAGCTCATGGTGTACGCGCCGGTGGAGATTGGGGGCAAGAAGTGGGCCGGGGATCTGAAGAACGAGAAGAAGCTACCCTGATGGCAGGTTCCAGATGAATCTGCGGTCAATTGCTTTTGCCATGCCGTAGTTTGTGCATGTAGATATATATATATCTATGATTTATATCGATGGTTTTACAAAAATATCGTAATCATGTTTATTTTTTTATATTGATTCCTTTCTATCAAAAAGCAACACAATGCTATACAAAAATATTATATACGTATGATTGATTCTTCATGAAATATTTTATATACGTATGCTATACAAAAATGCTATACAGAAATATTTAATTTTTCATGAAATAAAACTATCTCAAATAACAAAACAGAGTACACCATTGCAAAGAGCTTGTCGAGACGATCAAAATTGATATATTATTTGCTATGTTTGGAGGTCCGAATAATAATATATCAATTTCATAAATTTAAAAAAAAAGTGCTTACATGCATGGCCTACCGACGCCGCCACGTGGCCTAGAAAACCGCTTTGGACCTAGAGTGAACGGGTTTGCAAGTTTGAGGGGTCGATGTCCGGTTTTCAAGTTCGTGGGCCTATTTTGACACACAACCGCAAATTCGAGGGGCCTACGGTGCATTTAACTCTCTAAATAAATACAGTACAGAAACAAAATCGACATGTTCCTATTGAAATACATATCTGTACCACACCCACACCCCCTTTAGCGGCAGCATCCAAGCAGGGGAGAGACGACGAGAGTCGTGCATGCGACGGCGGCGGCGTCGTGCCCCGGCGTCGCACCGCATCTGACAAAACGCCCATCGAGCTGTCAAGTCGAACGGCACCGGGACGCGCCGCGCAGCTGTTCGAAATGGACGATGGACGCTGGTCGCAGACAAACATTGCATCAGCACAGTACGTACAGTACAGGTCAGGTCAGTTTGGCAGCACGCGGACAAAAGAGCAACCCAATTAGCTCTAGGCATCTTGCTCCAGCCGCAGAAAGAGTTTGTGGCCGTCCACTCACTGTTTGAGCTTAACAAGTGAAAACCCTTCGAAAACCCCAAATTTGCATGGCGGCAAATAACTTTTGCGAGTGAGCTTGACATATATGTACATGTACACGTTTTAAAATGAAAAACGCCAGCTGTTGTGAATCCAGACCGAGACAGGAAGTGTATGTGGGTGGCTTACCCAGGAGGGCAAGGTGGGGCGTGGAGAAGTCTAGAGTCTTGGTGGGCAAGATGTTAAGAAGAACAGTGGCTGTGGAGAGAGCCTCAGCCCAATAGGACGGGGGCATGGACGCCTGAAAGAGCAAGGAGCGAACTACATTATTGATGGAGCGGATAATGCGTTCAGCTTTACCGTTTTGAGACGAGGTGTGGGGGCAGGACATACGCAGATGGATGCCCTGGGTGAGGAAGAATTGCCGGGAGCTAGAGTTGTCGAATTCGCGCCCATTGTCACACTGGACAGCTTTGACGCGGGCACTGAACTGGGTAGAGGCATAGGCGATGAAGCTTTGGAGTGTGCTGAAAGTGTCAGATTTTAGGCGCAAAGGAAAAGTCCATAAGTAGTGAGTGCAATCATCAAGAATGACCAAATAGTATTTGCAACCAGAAATGCTCACGACCGGAGAGGTCCATAGATCACAATGTATAAGATCAAACTTATTTGACGCACGAAAAGTAGACTCATGAAAAGGCAATCTAACATGACGCCCTAACTAACAGGCATGACACAACTCTGAGCAGTCCTGAATATGACAGGAGACACTGGATGCAAGTTTGGACAAAGCTTCATGACCTGGGTGGCCAAGACGCCGATGCCACAACGGGGAAGACGACTGAGCGACGAGGGAGTGGGCTGATGGTAGGTGGAGTGGATACAACGGCCCGAGCTATTGTATCGGCGATCTCTCTCGAGATGGAAGAGCTTTCCGCGTAACAACCGGACGGGTCAAACTCAACGAGCAATTGTTATCGGTAGTAAATTGGCCGAAACAGAGACGAGTTTCTTAATAATTTGAGGGGACACAAGCACATTATTAAGACGAAAAGAAGGAGGTAACTCTGTAGAGCCAATGGCCGAGACAGGAAGTGTAGAGCCATTACCGACAACAATGGATGAAGGAGTAGGGTACCGTGGGGAAGAAATATGTGAAAGTGAGGAGGACAGAGAGGTCATATGTGAAGTAGCACCGAAATCGGCAGTACCACTCGTTGGGCGCAGGAGGGTGCAGCGTCGTCGTGTTGAACGCGGAGGCGAGCCGACGGATCCCACGATGGAAGACCAGCCACCGGATCAGAGTCTAGGAGCAGCCCATCGACGGTGCGGCGCCGGCTTGCCGCTTGGCGAACTTCTTCGCTGCGGGAGGGGGCGTGTTCTTTGCGCTGCACTGCTCGCCGCGCATGCCGCTGTGCCGACAAATGGGGCGGCACCGGGATGGGAGCCGGAGGAGGACGGCCCCCTCCGGGCCACATCCGGTTGGTCCCCGGCCATGGGTTGTAGTAGGATGGCCAGGGGGCGTCCACCACCAGCAGCCCAAAATTGCATGTCTTTTTTTTTTTTTTTTTTTTTTTTTTTTTTTTTCTTTCTTTTTTTTTTTACTCTCACGTGCGGACAAGTCACGCACGGAAACCAGCACGGGACCCGCGATCACCGCTAGTAGTACGTCGGTCACACGCGGCGCGGCGAAGACCACGTCGCGGACGGCCGAGCCGTCGCTAGATCGCGAGTCCGGCCGGAGGGACGGCGACCGATCTGCGGGGTGGCGGCGTCGACCGCGGGGCGCGAAGGCGTTCGCCCGCGCGACGGAAGTCGGGTTCACGCGATCGAGACCGCGACCGCGCCCGATCGACCGGGCCGCCGGGCCGATGGGCGATGTCGGAGCCGTGTCGGCTGTCGAGGATCTGGTCGATCTTGTATTTGGAGATCACGACCACGCCGCCTTGTCCGGAGCCGCGTCGGGGGCCGCGTTAATCGCCGGTTGCCGCGTCGTCGGGATCGCGCCCGATCGGCGAAGGTCGCGGATCGGGCACCGGGAGTGGGCGCCGCGCGATGTGCCTCGGCGAGGTGGGGTAGTCCGGCGAAGCGGATGCCCGGCGGCGGCGGAGGCCGGAGGCGTCGTGAGGATCCGCGACGGCGCGCGGGAAGAGCGAGGAAAAGAGAGCCGCGCGGGAGGAGACGGCGCGCGGGGCAACGGAAGCGTATCTAACCTAGGCGGCTGATACCATGAAAGAGATTATGGCTGGGAATAATTCCTTAATTGATTCAGATTAGAGGATGCGATACATATAGCAGGCATGGACTATTCCTGGCCAACCATGCCAGGTCTCCATGCCTTGAGTTACTCACGCACCCACAACACAATCTGAGGCCCTTAGGCACTCCACACACAGCACTAACAATAGGCTAGTCTAACAATCATATACAGATTCCAATGGACTGGATCACCAAGGAAACAACAATGACTAGAAACTCTGGGAGTAGGGTGGATGTGTTACAATGTTTTGTCAAGGCTTAGGAAATGGAACATGGATCCTGTGGTAGTACACATACCTATCCTTATACATTATTGCCCTATCGGATGAGATGAATGAAATGTACTGTAAATCTGTAATGTTTTCTCCTAGGCATCAGGGATGAACAAAACACCATCCAATATATAAGATACAGCACTCAGATTTCACGATGGTCACTGAAACAACATAACTTCCCATTCCCAATTCCTACATCTATTTCCCAAATCAACGTCCTGACTAACAATTAAAAAAACACACCCATAATCAACGTTCTACTGGGGCATCCCTAATCCCCAAATGTAAATCCAGGCCTAGCAAACCTAACGAAACAATTCCGCACCAATGTAAACAACCGTCTCATCTAGCGACCCTGAAATGGCCAAACATGTACAAGGAGAGCAGAATGGAAGTAGTGGAGATGGGAACTTACGGGCAAGCCGAAGATGACCACCTTCTTCCCCTGCGAGCACAAGGACAGCAAGCAAAGAGGTCAACACAACTAAATTGGCCGGTATGGACTATCTAGCAGCAGAAGACAAGGGCGGAGCAGCGCTGCGCACGTAGAAGATGTCCTTGAGAGGCGTGGTGGCGAACTTGGTGGCGACGCCCTCGTCCCAGGACCGCGCCTTCTGCAGCGACACGCCGGGCGCGACCGAGACGATGTCGGAGCCCACCGACGCGAAGCCCCTCGCCGCGCCCCATAGCGCCGCCGCCGCGGAGTGCCCCGCCCTCCTCGCTAGCGCCGCCGCCATGGATTCCTTTTTCCTCTTCTCTCTCTCCCACAATAGTCGAGTCCAGTGTCAAGGCCTCAAGAGCTCGGCGAGGAGATGGCAGGACCGAGACCGTGAGCCTGAGCCCTGATAGTAGTTGGGAACGTGAGTAGTTGGGAACGTGCAAAAGGAAACTATAATAGATTTGGATCCAATGCGTGGGATTTTTTTTTTTTTTTGACTTATAAACCATCCCAGCTAGATATGTACGGATTAGATTTAAACCTAACAGGTAGGAGGTTTAACTAAAAAAAAATCTCACACGTTGATCCAGATCTTGTGGCTTTGATTAGAGTTTCCATAGTTTGCATACGAAGCTGGTTTCTATAGCATACGTTGTCATACATGTATATACAATTTCACATTGAATCTTTGTGAGCACACTTTGGTGGTCATAGCTAACATAATTTTTCAGCAGTGGCAAAGCGAACAACATACCCGTCTTTCGGCTTCAACATATCAAGGGTGTAAACTGGAGCTTGAATATAGGATGGCCCTCCCCAGGGTGGTGAAAGGAACACCAAATCAGCGTGGTGGCATTGAGGCAATCATCAATCAGCAAATAATTTGAAAGATGAAATAACTCCACGTTTTTCTTTACAATGATAGTATGGTCAGGTGTCAAGGTACAGATATAAGTATATCCTACTACTAAAAAGCCGCAAAACAAACCATCCACCGGCGAGCGAAACTGCCGCCCGTTCCTTCGCTCCCTCGGCTGCATAGCACGCGCGCTTGGGATATGCTATCGTGATATTATGTGTTCCAGATGCAACGCACGAACATTTACCTAGCGTTGATAAAAAAAAATTCTAATGCTTTCTTTCTATAAGGCAGAGAGATAATTAGATTTATTTTCTCTTCACCAAATAGTTCCATATAAAAACTGTTAGAATAAAAAAAACAAGTGGACAGACCAAAAACCACATCTGTGGTGGTGCCACATTTGCGGCAGATGTGTAGAGAAAGTGGTTTGTAGTAGTACTACAGTAAACCATGTGATACATGCATCACGAGAAAGTGGTCAACTTGCTTTTTCTGTCTGACACGCACGGTTCGATCGCTGCACTGTCTTGGTTCGTTCATCGAACCTCCACGTCAAGAGTTCGGTTCGCTTTCGAGTAACACATAGCTGCTCTTAGCAATACAAAACAATAATTTTCCACTGTTGCAGAAAAGTTTTTTCCATTAACTCAAAAAAAATGAAACGAGAATAAGCACATTGTTATTCGACGATATATACTGACTCGAATGTACATTGCTCGTGCAAGTTTCTGCATTGCACTTTTCTCCACCAAAAAAAAAACCCCAGGAAACAACGAATAGAAAACCAAAGCAGGCCAGCCGA
The DNA here is from genome assembly GCA_015847255.1 of Hyparrhenia diplandra. Lineage (NCBI taxonomy): Eukaryota > Viridiplantae > Streptophyta > Magnoliopsida > Poales > Poaceae > Hyparrhenia > Hyparrhenia diplandra. Next base: position 6,811 of record JADLZK010012542.1, on the reverse strand, counting down.
CATCTGATATCTGATGTAATAGTACTATACGTACAAGACAAAATTGATAATACAAAACAAACACGTACACACGCCTCTCCACAAAGCATGACGCCGTGAGAGCCACCGTCCAAGCATCAATCAGTGAAATGACGCTCCAGATCTGTCCGAGTGTGAGAGTGGCAATCTTCAGTCTTCAGGTAACAATGATGCTACCAGGGCCCGTTGCAGGAGAGTAGAATGATGGTACACATTTCAGCTTCAGTACTGTATACGCACGTATGCAACAGAGTAGAATGAGTTGCTGAAGAGGACGGTTCTTAGTTTGACACAACACTCTAAGATCGAAGATTTATACTACTCAAACACTGCCACTTATAGGTATATAAAGGATTCCCAACAAGTAAGATCTACAATGTGTAGCATAATAAATGTTCATAATACGTACGAGAATCACACCTTTGGACCGAAGAAGAAGCAACCTCTATCAGTTAAGCTTCATCTGCATCATCGTGCTCATCCGAAGGCTCCCTTTGCTTCCGATAATGGAAATAAAGGAACTGAAGAATAATCTATGCAACATGGTTAAGGGTTTGTCCAGGAAGGTTAAATTAGCAATATAACTCCAAATATTTTATGCAGTGGAGCATATAGGCTAACAGGTTCACACAAAACCAACATGTGCTTTACCTGCATGACGGTCAATTTTTTCCTGAAGCAGACGAAAATGACTATTTATTCTTACTCACAATGTTCATCAATATAGTGTATATTTAAAATATATTTTAAAATAAGGAAGGATTTAAAAATATGGTTTCTCTTAGATTATATTATCAATTGCTACAAGATCAACGACATCTAAAAAACTTGTTCAAGGGGATAGACATCCCTTTCACTTCATCTTAAAGAAACGGCCCACAAAACCCGGGAACATGCACTTTTTGGCAGCCGTGGAACCACCTTCGCTGTTTCAACCAGGGAGGTGGGCAGACAACCATGCAAGACCTGAGATTAAACCCTTGTAGGAAATCAAAGGCATCTTAAATGTGATTTGAATATGAATCAATTAAATCAATATCTAACTTTTCTGAAACAAAAATATGCCATGGATTGACCTCAACCAAAAGGAATCAGGGATGGCATTAAAAAAAAGAATCAGGGATTAACATTGCCATTTTTTTTACCTAAGTCGAAAAGGAAACCCCAGCCTATTTTTTTATTTTTTAATAATGCAGACAAGTTTAAATTCGCTCCTACGGGCTGTGCTACTCAGGTGCTCTAACCACTAGGGCAGAGGCCCTTTCACGATTAACATTGCCACTGACCAAGTATAAAGGATTGGGATTGGCTACTGTACTCAGTACTCTCCTAAGGGCTTGTCCTTTTTGTAAAGTACTAAATTTGTTCTCAAACATTTGTTTTATTTAGACTAAGACAAATATAACTTATTGTGCTCAAAGTATAAGAGTTGTAAAGGATACAAAAGAATCCAGCAAAACACATCCTCCAGCGTCTACAAGCCACGGGAGATTTGGTCTAAGTTTCGACCAGTCCATGCTATTTACAAGTATACTGCATTGAAAAGGAAGGGATGAGAGAACAGTAATGTATGCACTAGGTAACAGGTTTCAAGATTACACAAGAGAAGATGACGTGCTTATTCACTCAAGATTAAAATTCAAATGGCTCGCAAAATCACTTGTGCAAACTACAAAACACAATAAGATAAGCTAATGTCTCGCAAAATCACTTTGACATAATGGCATACAACTCTTTTTTTTCTAAAAAGATAACAGATGCAACTAAGTTAAGAAAATTATTCTATCATGTAGCTTGGAAAACTACTGGAAAAAAAATAAACCTATGGAACTTGGGTTCATGGATTACCTTCCTACGTATGTTGAATTTCCCACTAAAGCAAAAGTAAACATTAAAGGATTCAGACCCTGAATAAAATTATAGATCACATTAGTTAGCCATATAACAGGGGAAAACATTCCAAACAGAGGGTAGCAGGTACAATTGGATATTTGACAGAAACAAAATGTTCAGAAAATTAGCTCTTATTCAAATGGGTGAAGTAGGTGGCTATTAATACAGTTCACTCTTAGGTGATATCAATAAAAAGTGAGAGAGACTTCTGGTCTTGACTCAATGTAAGATACTGAGTGAACATCAATCAAGAGTACTAACCTGACATCTTCCCCCTCTATGTTACATTGGACAATTAAACTAATGGCTCTTTATATTTTAGTATATTATCTTCTACTATATAAGAAATAGCAGATGAACTGAAACCAAAATGCCAACAGGCCTCGAGGTAAATGTAAATACTTTGGAATGATTATTTTTCTTTTGCTGCTCACTTTTTCAGCTAAACTTTTCTGGATGAATTTGTATGCTCTTTGTTAAACACTGCCTATTTAATTACTTTTATTAAATAGTGAATAATTACAAACAAATAAGAAAAAGTGGAGGTGTTTGTAAAACAAATCAGAGAACATCTATGGAGATGAATGTAGACTTGCCTCAACGTGGCCTCTTTGCATCTGCAGGGTAGTAAAGAAAGTTCAGAAGTCAGAACATACTATGAGGTATTATGTTATTATTTATATTTACAGAGAATCCCTTAACTAAAAAAGGTATTTATAAGTGATGGAAGGTACAAATATGAATTGACTAGCTATGATGTCCTGGTACTAAGATTATTGCTGCTAGCACGGAAAATGTATTTCCTATACAAGAAATCATGAGAAGTAAATGTTTGACTGTTTCTGAGATCTCACATTTAACAAAATCTGGGGAAGCCGCCCACCCATATAAATTATTGCCATAGCCCAACCAAGAAAGCTTCCAATTTCACTTCCACTGCCATGGCTGAGAGATGAATTTCCATGATCATCCTATGGAATAAAAACAAATTAATTAAGATGATGGTCATCACCATTGAAGTTACAGTAAAATTTTTACCGGATAATATAATTCATGCAAATTGATCTAGAAGCCATGTTCTGTGAGAGCATCTGTAAGCTTACCACAAACACTAAAAGCCTTCTTCCAACTGGTATGACAGTTCCACTTGCCATTTCCCTGTGTGTGTTTCCAACCAAAATGTGCAAGAGACACATACCCAATAGAAGACCCATCCATGGTGCCTGAAACATTAATAAGCACTTATGTAATTCCAATCCTCAGGACATAACATAACATGTTGATTGCAGTTAACTTACCACCGAGAGGGCATTTTTTGTTACAGTAGATGGTGCAGATTGTGCTGGACCGATCTCACCAATTAAAGATCCCCTTTGATCATTCGTTTGTGGAGGAGTCCTTGATGATTGACGATTACTGCCCAACCATGTACCAGCTGTTGGCAGTGGACTACTGGACAAGGATCTTGCTGACCTGTACAACCAACTACAAACTTACAATTTCCTGAACCTGTATATTACATAATAGTGAAAGCAGGGCATCCAGCAGTTATTAAGAGCATACATCTTAACTTATCAGGTCCATACAAATAAAGAAAAAAATATGTAACATCTAACATTTGTTCAAAATAGATGGTGGGCAATAGCTTTTATAAAGGAAAATGAAATATGGGGAAACATTAAGCAGCTCAAAACATTACATGTAGTAGTAGTCGGTGCTGGGGCTGCTTCCATGGTATTGGTCGACAGGTTTGGTATTAACAGGAATAGGTGAGCTTGGAATAAGGACTGTAGCATCTGACTCGTTGTTGTTTCTGGATGGTGAACCGTCCTTGGCGGCCAAAAGCTTTTCGCATAATGAAGCATCCCCACGGTGATGCTTTTGAGGCTGAAAACCACGGGTGTCCCCAAAAGAGAGGCGATAACATATTTAGAATACAGTAAAAGTTGAGCTTTCGTGACAATATCAAGTCAACATCCCCTAAATTGAATAAATCTTCACATATCGAATCAATCCAATAAGACAACAAAGTGCACATGAAGAACACTGATTACTAAGCTACGGTGTGGGAGAATTTATGAATGCACAAGTGCAAGCCAAATATGGTTGCCATATCACAGTGTGTGCTACATTAATTTCCTAATATCCAGAACAAATTTCATAAAGAAAAGGATGCCAAAATGATTATCTACATGACTAGGAGAGTAGGAGTAACCACCTTGTTAGCTGCCTTTGATTTTTTTGCTTTAAGATGATGGTATATGTGGCTATAGTATAGCGTCTGTCCAGTAAGAATCAGAATTGAGATGGTATATAGCTGCATTGCAAAAGCTGAGTTCAATCATTACGCTGCAGGAATAAAAAGTAATGTAAGAGAAACTTGGTATAATGCCTTACCAACGCCACGTAGAACTGAGTTGGCAGCTGCAATATGAACAAAATGAAAATATTACAATTGGCATTTCAGAAAAAAGGAAATTCTCATGTAATCTCATGAAGAAAAAAAAGTTTATCATATCAATGCACACGAGCAATTTAATAAGAATCATCTTCTACAGATGTCACTTCATTACAAATATCAATACAGATCTATTTGGATCTTGTCAATTTCAGATATATATAATTGGAACTCCTGTCTAACTGTCCATATTCTGCAGTGCCATAGCGTTGCTGGTTTATGAATAATTTCAAATGTACTACAGAAGCTAATAATGCTGGTTTAGGCATTCATAGAATAGTGCAGGATGGCACAAACAGGTGGAATAATATCCATATTTGTTAGCGATAACACCTCATGACACTGTACAATATAAATGCTATCACTTTCTTTGAGAAGTTTGTATTCAATCAAAGACAAAACCATTCATCATTAGAACAAATACAGAACTGTCAATGTCCTACATTATCCATATGCCAAATTACTGCTGAAGATGGCTCAGGAAAGAAGTACAGGTAATGGATCTTACAGTAGCAGGTTCGAGGAAGCAGCCAACAAGGTTAAACAAATCCCTGCACAATCATAGGAGCATAAGATGGAATTAGACAGGGATCGACGCTGAACATCGAGGTACAAGTACAATTATGGAGACATAATATAAATCACATGCAAGGAGCAGAAGGCATGTGAAATAATATAATCAAATCTGATTCCAAGCAGCAGAAGACATCTGAAATAGCATACCCAACAATCCAGGTCATAAGGAAGGCGACAGAGAGTCCTTCTGTTGACTTCTGTCTGTAATTTGTTATTATCTGTGGCACCTCAGCGAGGCACCAGCTAATGACACTGATTAGCCCAAGTGCCAGGGCAGCACCTTCCTTCTGGCTGCACAAGCAGTACTTCAAGTAGATTCGGGCCCATTCTGCGCACTGCCGGGTCGCTGGGCAGCTTGCAGGGGGTGTTCGACCGAAAACACCCATATCTGCTCCAGATCTGAGGCACAAATTGCAGGAAAAAAAATGAAATGTGAACAGATGGTCGTCAAATTGATCTTTATGAAGCATTACCATGCTGCTCTCTGTACAGGAAACAGCTAGAGTAAAGTTTCCATTACTTTTTTTTTTCTCTCTCTCTCTTTTCAGCTCAAAAGATGCAACCAACAATGAAACAAACACAACTTCATTTCAGCCTTTCAGAAAAGGGAAGCATAAATTATTGACTGACGTGCTCAACTAAACTAAATAACCAATGGGATACAGAATATACTCTGTACGTTCTTCCAGGAACAAAGAACAAAGGTTAGCTACTCCACAATCCGCGTAAAGACACAAGGACAGCTAACGTGGTCCTCATCAATCAGCGGTAAAAAAAAAGGGCGACGAGTCTACCCCCCAATAAATCAAATCCACGGCGTCTGCATGGATGCACCAACACATTTTTTGGGACTTAAATCCTCCACGTCCAGTAGATTAAGACACTAGTGTGAGTTAAGCAGGCTATATACTACAATTATTTTTCATTCCACGCACATGATGAACCAACTGGAATACTGGATTGTCGAAAAATAACTTACATGCGCACAGGTCGCGTCGCAGTCCCAGATTCGATCGACTTTCCTAAATAAAGAAAGAAAAGAAAAATAAGAAGGATTCAAAACTGAGCGCACCATGCAACCCAGGCTTATAAACTGGCCTGTCAGAGCGCCATCGTCAACAAGAACACGACCTGAAAATCTCCCCAATGCGGTAAAACCGAACGCGCAGGTATACTCCCGGTCCCGGCAGCACAGAACGAAAAATCAATCTCGCCGGCAGGCGGCCGGGGCGGTGGTACGGACAGGAACGAGCGAGGACAGGAGGCACGACGACGTACCGGGACGGGGAGGCGGGGCGGGAGAGGTACGAGGAGGAGCTGGTGCCAGAGCGGCTCGTTGTTCCTTCTTCGAGCCCGAGGACGTACAGGAGTGGGAGATGATAGAGCTGGGGAGGGGAGGCGGCGAGTGGAGGCGGTCGACGCGATCTTTATTGCCAGCCAGCCAGCCGCGGCCGCCGCCCTTGCGGTCGGTCTTGCCCTTCCCTCGCGAGGCCCTTCTCTTTCGGCGGGTTGCGCCGCGTGGCTGCCGGCTACGGGCCACTGCTCACCGCTGGCTCATCTGCCTCGGCTCGCTTCGCTTCTGGGACAGGCTCCGACTCTCCTGCAGATGGGAACGCGCCACGTAACCTCTAGGCCATCGACGACGGATTTCGGGTCGGGTCCGGGTGTGGCAGCGGCACAGGCGCGCACGTCACGGCTCCCAGCGGCCAGCCAACCGTTGTATGGAAGACCTGTTCAAACTTCAATTCGTGCCTCCTGCCCCTCGACCTGCTGATCCATCTGGGCAAACCCAATGTTTTCATTTCGTTTTAATCTACATATATTAGTCACATTATATAGTAGAGATGATCTAGTTTAATTTCACTT
>JADLZK010012541.1:0-215521 GCA_015847255.1 Hyparrhenia diplandra | reverse complement strand
TCCTCCCTACACCGGCGGTCCTCCCCACCCGTGATGTAGCGCATCTCCACCACGAATTCGCCGTGGGCATGGGCCTGACTCCACGGAGGCAGGCAGCAAGGTCACGGCTCTCGGCGCTGAGGTGTTCCCCTACTCGTCCCCATCACTTGCCGGATGTGCATGAGTTGGTGTTGGCCGCGCGCTCGCAATAACCTCTATGGTTAATCAATTTTGCATGGCAGTTTAACGAGGTTGTTTGTTCTTAGCTGAATGCTTAAGAGAAGGCGGAATGTATATTTGCTTAGCTGAATATGGTTTCGACCTAGGGTTCTTTTCTTGTGACGTTTACGAAAAGGCGAGGACCCGTGAAGAGGAGGGGGTGGGGGTGGGGGTGGCCAGTCCTTAGCCTAGCTCCAAGATTTATTAAAGATATAACATTATTAAAAGTGTCCATATGTTTCAATTTGCCATCAGCTGTTGCAAAAACACAACATTTTTATCAATTTGGTCATTCATACAGATTGGATATGATGGGTGCGCAGTTCAAAAGTTTGAGCAATTGAAACCACTAGTAGTAAAAAAAAATGTGCAACTTCAGGACCGTTGTGGAAATACATTTTTAGGTGTAGTTCCGTTGAGGACAGTTGATCCAACTCTGAAAATGGGCGATTTCTAAGGCAGTTTTGTTAAATACAACGACCCTAAAAATATTTTTTTTTTTTGGCGGTCGATCGAGTAAGCCAATCGTCTTTAAAATAGCCGCGGCACAAATAAATTCATATCTTTTTAAACATGAAGTTAGATGAAGACAAAATTTATATCAAAATTAATTGTGTTGCTTCACGAGATCTAAAACTTTGTAGTTGCTATTTTTTAAGATCATTTAGGGTTCAAAAAATTCAAATTAAATTTCAGATTTTGAATTTTAAATTTTAAATTTTTAAATGTCCTTGGATGGAGAAATGTCCTTTTTTTTTTTTTTTTTTTTTTTGCTATTCAATACATATTTGGTATTAGGATCACATATGGAGGATCTAATAATAATATATTCTTCCAGGAATAGAATAACAATCTATGCCAACCTTGTGGAATGCAGGAATGCATGAGAATTTTACTCTAAACAGTATCGTGCACAACCTGAGAAGTGGGAACCAAAAAAAAAATGTAGATCGGACCGAGCTTTCCCTGGTTCCCTAGATGCTGTCACAGTTGGCTGGCTGGAAGGACAGAACCGACTTGTCGACATCATGCAGGACATGATAGTTCATCTGCATGGCGTTACCAATAACAGACACGCTGGGAGACCTCTGCACGATCCAGCACACTACGCCGTCGTCTTCCACCTCAAGGAAGTAGTTCGCCACCGGCAAGACCATGTCAGCGCCGTCGAAGTGCATCACCATCGCCGGGACGGCTTCCTCCATGACGCTGCCATTGCCAGGTTTCTGGTAGCACGCCTCGAACCCGTACCTATCCTCTGCCCGCGTAAGATTCACCTGCGACAGCATGGCCGCCTTCGCCAGAGTGTACGCCGGCTCTGCGAGGAACGTTGCCGTCGTGCCTGAATCGAACACCAACCCGTCTTGAGGACCAGGCGTTGTCGCCGAGCCGATGGAGATGTTCTGCAGATTCACCGCGTAGTAGGTGCTGGACGTGAGCAGCCGAGTGGACTGCACGCCGGAGCCCGTCAGGTTGGCCAATGAGCCGAACAGGAGAGGGCTGACCTTGGAGGCGTTTCTGCTGAGGCAGTAGGAGAAGGCGCCGGCGTTGAGCTGCGAGACGAGCGACAGTGGCCCGCGGCCGAGTCCCACGAGGCCGGAGCCGCCGTGGCCGTAGTTGCCCTCCGACATGTTGGTGCAGCCAAATCCGATGCTCGGCACCGCGTCACCGCCGAGGCTGAAGGTCTCGCTCCCGAGGATCCCTTGCGTGTAGTAGGGAAGGTCTGGGTCCACGCCATAGGAGTACGTGTAGTCACACTCGGCGGCGCTGCAGTTTGGGGAGGACTTGGACTGCAGCACGGCGCAGAGTCGGTCGGAGCACGGTAGCTTGGAGAAAGTGGACGACATGTTGGGGTAGTACGAAGGGGTGCCCTGCGGCGTGCAGGACCCGCACGCGCCGCACTTGACCCAGATGAGGTCGCTGCCGGTATCGGCGAGGGCACTTAACTTCTGCGGCGGCGTGCCGATGGAGAACTCAATGTCATAGGCGCCACCCCCGTCCATTCTCAGGGTTGTCTCTGTTGCGTTCCCTTGGCTTGAGGTCTTGTCTAGCCGGGAGGCAAGGATCAACAGTCGCTGGTGAGAGTGCACAACGGCCAGTTTGAAGCTGGTGGTGATGTCGGTACGGCGGATCATGGTGGCACGGAAGCCCTGGCGCTCGCCATAGGCCAGTGGAGCGTGAAGGAAGTAGGAGAACATGAATGGGAGGAGGAGGAGAGCCATCTTAGCAACCATTTGAGTATTTTAGCTTCTAGTGTGATGTGAGCGATGAGTGGTGCTGGGGAGAATATATAGACTGTGTAAATATTTTTTAAATATTTTATTTGGATGTTTCATATGTTTGCAATGGTTTTCAAGTGTTTTTAGGTGTTTTTGTAAGTGTTTGAGTTGTTTCAAACATTTGTTGCAAGTGTTACAATTAAATGTTAGTTCCTCCAACCCAAATAAGTCATTTGACTTTTTTTTTTTTGCAAAGTTTTACAAATCGTCTTATTCAAAAATTTATGCAAAAATATTACTACTCTTGTCATGGCTTGCTTTATTAATGAAAGTTATTCAAGAATAACTTACATTAGACACAACTTTTTTCTGAATAAGACAATATATTCTGCCTTTGGAACAAGTCAAATGTAGAATCATGGTCGAAGTACAAGATACAAAATACAGAAAGATGGACCAGTTCCCTATGGTGTATAGGACAATTAACCCAGCCATATGAAAGGCAACAATGAGTGATGCCAATGCATACTTTGAATTACTACCTGGATGCCGACTGCAATATAATAAATATAGAATATTGTAATCTCTGTCAGCCAAAGGAAAACGCGTAGCTTTCGTCATCTCAGCAGCCTTTTTTTTTTTTTTTTTGAAAAGGGAACTTTTATTACTTTCAAGCAATTACATCTAGATGATACAATGTCTTGAAAATTCCCGGCCTCTGCCCACGGGCACACAGCCTATAATTGTTCAAACAACCACGCACTCTAATGACTGTCAATCCTAAGACTAGACCGCCACCCATGTGCCTGGGTAAAAAAATCCTTGGCCACCCGCTCCAAGAACCGAGATGCCTCCACAAGCACCTCCTGGGAAGTAGACCGTTGAAGGATAGCCCACGAACGGAGCCAATGTGTAATCGAGTAGAGTACCTGCAAAAAAGAAGATCGTTTGTTTTGAAAAACAACTGAATTTCTACAGAGCTAGACAGACCAACACAAGGCCGCCGCTCCAACAAGGACAAGTGATTTGAATTCTTTCGTTATTCCATTCAGCCATCCCCCAAACATATTAGCTATACTACTTGGCTTTTTAAGTCCCCATGCAGCATGGACTGTTGTCCAGACCATCCTCATGAAACGACATTCAAGGAACAAATGTTGTATCGATTCAATTTCATGACAGAAACAACACTGTTTAGATCCTTGCCAGTTCCGTTTTGCCAGATTATCCTTGGTGAGGACCACTCCTCTCCTGAGATACCAAAGAAAGATTTTTATTTTGAGAGGTATTTTTAATTTCCATAACCACTTGTTGAAATTGGGGATATTTTGGTTGATCAGTCCCTGATAGTGTGATTTAACCGAGAATATGCCCTTGTGGTCAAGCCCCCATTTAAACTCATCATTCTCCTGAAGAAGATTGACTTGAGTAAGACGATGGGCCAAATTATTCCTCATCACTAGGTTGTTGCCGATTAAATCTCTACGCCAGGATAGATTAGGTGTGGGTGATGCAAGCACCTCAGCTACTGTATCCTGTTTTCTCCGTACAATGTTATATAATTAAGGGTATTGTTGCCTCAACGGCCTATTACCTAGCCAAGCATCCTCCCAAAATCTTATTTGTGACCCATTTTTTATGATAAACGTTCCGAATCTAAGGAAATCCCTTTTAGCTTTCATCAGGCTTGCCCAAAAATGGGAATCCCCGCTTCTCCACTGGACTTGCACTAGTGGCTTAGTCCCTAGATATTTATTGCGAAGGATTTGTTGCCATGTACCGTTGTTAACAGTCGATATAACCATTTACTAAGCAAGACAATATTTTTTAATTCTAAATTTTGTATCCCTAAACCCCCCTGTTCTTTGGGTTGGCACAGGATATCCCATTTAGCTAGTCGGTATTTCCTTTTTTGTTCGTCGCTCTGCCAGAAGAAACGAGATCGAAAGTAGTCCAACTTTTTACGAATTCCTTTTGGAATTTCAAAAAAGGACATCATGTACAATGGTAAGCTACTAAGGACTGAATTGATCAAGGTTAGACGGCCTCTAGTGGACAAGTTTTTACCTTTCTAGCTAGGCGTTTTTCAACCCGTTCTTGTATTTTCAACCAATCCGAATTTGAAAGTCTCCGATCACTACTACAGAATTGAACTTCCGTGGCGGGCATTTTAGATTTTCCGTGGCGGGCATAGGACGCGCGCCACGGAGCTAGGGTCACGGTTAATCAAGCGATTAACCATGGCGGACTCCATGCCCGCCATGGAACATCGATAAACGTGGCGGGCGTTTAACAAAAACCGCCACGGTTAATAGATTAACCATGGCGGGCATCGTTACGTGCCCGCCATGGTTAATGATTAACCATGGCGGTTTTTGTTAAAAGCCCGCCATGGTTAATTAATTCAGGATTAATAAAAAATAATTCAAAAATATTATAAAATTATAAATTATGATTTAAACCACATATTAAATAATAAAATAAGAGAATATTCACATAAATCTTAAACATGCAGCACAATTTAACATTCAACTAACATGAACATTCAATTAAAGGACTTAGAGTTTAAAAGTGACCACCACACGTCGAGAATTTACAAAACTCGATCGAACGATCGATTGCTCAATCACGTTTAGCTAGGTTACAACTCGGGCCATCCCACGTATAGTCCTTCATGTCTAGCTTATTTCTCCAAATCCCGTAGTTCCCATAAGTCCTTGTTTCTGGCAAGGTCGCTGTTAGGGTTGAAGAAATTGCCGGTAGGTAGCACAACGTCCTCAATGACGCCCCTACAGATGGCGCCAACCAGTTTCTTGAACGTGATGTCGTCCAAGCCTTTCGTCCAAAATTGTGGCGTGGTTTTCTTCGTCAGCTCGTGCCACGTAGTACGGTACACGTCACTGCGGGCTATGAACGTACAGGTATAGAAACCACACGGTTGCCGCCAAAAGGTCGCTTACCGCCTTGCATGCACGATATATGTACTAGAAAATGGTTAGAATATGGACCATTCAATATGGACAAAACGAGAGTAATGCTGCATATACCTCGTAATCTCGCCGATCTTTATTTGGTCCTTATATTTTTTCTTTGCGTATGCTCTCGCCTCCGATCGAATGACTCGGGGGTCTTTCAAGTAATCCTTGTAATCCCCGTACAAAATCCCACAGTGTCATGACTTACGTAAGTTTGTGGTATGAAATAGTATACAAGTGTCGTGACTTACAGCTGCAGGGCCTCTTCAAAATATTTATAGAGGCCTTTTGGCGTATCATACAACGAGTCTAGCCTAAGGGCCGCTCCATCCTGAGGGAAGATTAGCCAAGTAATCCAGTGGCCAATGTGTGCTGTTGTTTCTATACCGGCCATGCTACACCATTTTATTTAATTAGAAATAGATTCCAAGTGTTCAAAAAATAAAAAGTATTGCTTTTGACTTACTTGATATGTTGGGCCGCAATGAGACAACCGGCCTCCGTTTTGATCTTCTTCATGCACTTACGGATGTAGTCCGCCATCTCTAACTTTTGCATTGGCCAATCTTTCATAGTGTTTATATTGTTCGGCCTTGCCCAGCTTCTTGAGGTCTTGGTTCCTCTGGCTCTCCATCCAGTATCCAGAAATTTCCGCCACGTCTATATACGCTGGACATAGAAACACAACTGGCTCATTCTTCATTCGGGCTATCAATGCTTGCATCCTGCAAGCACATGTGGTCACGTCATTATAGGATCGGAGAGCTAGAATTAGTGGTGTACAAGCGCGTAATGCATAAACAAACTCACGCAGCATAGAGGGTGACAATGGATTGGTCGAGGTCCTGGCGCCGTAGCAACCGCCACATTTCGTCGAAGCCTATTGGCAGTGAAATGTCCTCCTCCATGTTAAAGAGCTCTTTAGGAACCCTGAAATGGAACTCCGTCACCCCCGATCAATCGCATGCTTGATATAATCGGTGGAACTGCGAGTGTCCCACTCCTCTTCCTCGATTAGCCGGCCCTTGGGCACCATGAACTTGCCAAGCTCAAACCCAGCAGGCGTCCGGGCTGACCCATTGTCCCCGCCGATGGGGTATATAATTCCTATACGTAAGGAGATGTACGTTAGTATCTTCTAGCTACGCACGCATACGTAATATGTCCGGCTAAGTTTGGTTGAGATTATCACGCATATACGTACCTAGCACCGCCGCCGTCTTCACGGCCCCGGGTTACGCTTAGCCAATCGGAGGTCCTTTTCCTTCTCCGCTAGCTCCTTCCTAGCCGCATCATCTAAGTATTTATTGGTCAGGGCAAGAACTTCCTCATCTTCTTTTGATAGCTTTTCTTCTTCTTCTACGCGCTTGGGGGGAACATTCAACCTCATCGTCCTTCGACTTCTCTCGAGGCGGTGTTGACAATCCCATGCATGTGGAATTGAACTACATTAGCCACCAATTAATGCATAGTACAAGTTAGCCATGTATTTTTGTTTCTATACCGTCACATTTTTCTCGAAACCTCCTCGACCATTGGGCGCTTGAACGGCGTGGGAGGCGGCGAGCCCCCTTGTCACGCTTTTAGGAGAAGGTGTCCTCTCGCCGTCGCCGTAACAGGGTGTCTTGCCGCCGTCTCCTCCTTCCGGTTCTTCCGGAGGTGGGTTCGGACGAGGACTTCCGCCACCTCAGCCACCATCGCCGTTGTTATCATCATCGCCATCGCCACCACCACCACCCTGGAAGGAGGAGGAGGGCCTGGGGCGCTACCGTCGGAGGTGGTGTCGTCGTCGGTTTCCACAGGGGCAATGTCTTCCTTGTTCCATAGGTACTCCCTCTCCACCCGAAGGTCCTTGAGTACTTGTTTCTCCTTGTTCACCCGGGATATCGATCTCCTCATCACCAAGGCCCGGTTCTATGGATTCCGGATAAACGAAGGCATAGTCGGGTGGGACCGGCTCGTTATTGTACAACATATCTCTCCGTGGTGCGGGACACCCACGGCAAAGGGCCACCTCCTTCTTCTTTCCCTTCCTGCCAACGGGTATATAGAGTTTGCCCATCTGCGGGTTCGACGAGATCGTCGATTGGGTTCTTCCTAGCTCCAAAGACTCGCACTCACACACCCTAGGATGTTGGAAAGACCTCTTGTCATTAATACCTCTTCTATTTTCTTCTCGACTATGTCCTTTATGGCTTCCTCATAGCCTTGCATCTTAAGGTTTTCCTTGTACCTCTGCCTCGTGTGGTAGTTGGCGCGTCGGATGCCCAAGAATCCACGGTCTTCCAAAGATACCTCGAGCCCCCGGCCCCGAACTTCGACCACGGTGCTCGGGTCTTCCGATTGCCTCGGTCGCCTCGTCGTGCTCCCTCCTAGGTTGGAACTCCCCGCGCCTTGGCCTCTTTCACAAGCATCACCTTCTTCTCCACCTCGTCGACCTTTGGGTCATTGTACTTGGGCGTCTTTGCCGGTCTTACGCTTCTTGGGCTGACGGGCATAGAAGAAGTCACGTGTCCTCTCAGGAAGGTCTAGCAACGGATTCTCTATCCCTTTCTCAGCGTCCTCCCTTTCTTTCCGCCGCCATCCACCCTTATGACCAAAATATCCTACCATGCCGAGGTTGTGCCTCGAGTTCGTTCTTCTTTGCGAGTTCTTTACCCATTTTTGACTTGGCCTCATACTCTTCGTTAGTCGTAAGGTTGACGAACTCATCCTGCACCGGTTGCTTTAAGAAGTTGTAGGCTTGAAGTGGTGACTTGCCCTTCTGCACATAGTTTGTGTACATATTGTTCCGCAGGGTGCGAAGCGCTTTGCTTGCAACGGACCACACATACTTCTTGCATTTCTTTTTGTTAAAGCCTGCCTCTGGCCCTGGATAATGGAATAGGACGGACACGCCTTTCCACACCTTCTTCTTCAGCACCTTCGGGACATTCCTCCAGTCTAGGTAAGTGATGGGCACAGTTTCCTTGGCTACAACGGAGACCTGGTTGCTATAGGTGGCCCTGATAGATTCTGGCTCCACGGGATCTCCATTCGGCCCTATCCTCAATATATTACGCACCACCTCAGCTTTCTGGTGCCTCCCGTGCTGGCCTCTTTTCAAGCCTGACTTCTTGGAGGTGGTGGTCGCCGGCGTCTTTGGGGGTGGGACCCGATTCCCGCCCCTCCGACCGAGCTCTCTCTTCACCAAACTCTAGACGCAGAGGCACCAATGGTAACTGTCACGACAACAACTAAAGTTAGTCATGTACTTACATGAGGCACACGACGTTGTGTTTGTCGTATACTTACGTTTTTGGTTCCAGGCTGTCCACTCTGAGAACCCTGTGTGTTGGGCTCCTCTGGTTGCCAGTCCGGATCAATTTCGTCCTCCCTAGGACGTTTCTTCTGTGGCCTCGGTGGTGTCAACTCTTCGCTCACGTATCCACTGTCAGAGGAAGAATCGGACGTGGAGGCCACATCCTCCTCGCTCTGGCCACCCATTACACGATCTTTATCGGTTGGTTCGGATGCCATTGGATTCTATGGGAACACACAGAGCATTTTATTATAGTGAAAAGGTACAGTAGTAGTATGTAGTGTCACAGAGTCATCTCAGAACATAGATTTATTGAATTCCTCTCATGATTACATAGTTTTCCATTTTACATATATAGAGTAGTGGCAAAAAACAAAAACAAAAAATAAACTAAAAATACAAAAAATGTCTAAAAATAAAAAAATGTCTACAAATACAAAAAAATATGTAAAAATACAAAAATTAAGAACAAATGTGTAAGAATACAAAAATGTGTAAAAATATAAATTTGGCTCGAGAAGTACCCAACTATCCTCCGGGTATGCACGGTTAAGGACGGATCTCGTTAAGAGAGGACATGAACCGCTTCGTTAGTCCCACATCTCGTGCGGGTAGAGAGGCCCCAGTTCTTCTATCGATCGACCATGTGTATCATGAGGTGTGGCATAATATCGAAGAAAGACGGTGGTAAGCACATCTCGAGCTGGCATATAGTCTCCGCGATGAACTCTTTTCGGTCGCGGGGGAGGTCATTTTCAGCGATGACCTTCTCGGTGATGCGATTAAAAAAGTAGCACAGGCGTGTAACGACCATCTTCACGAACTCGGGCGATGCACCTAATCACAATTGGAAGGAACATCGTCGGCATGACATGGCGGTCATGGGCCTTGAAGTTTGACGGTGTGAGGTCTTTCATCGATACAATGCTCTTCATATTGGAACGTAAACCGCCGGCACTTTGACATCCCCGAGCCATTTGCAAAAATCCCTCTTTTCATC
This sequence comes from Hyparrhenia diplandra, assembly GCA_015847255.1. Taxonomy (NCBI): domain Eukaryota; kingdom Viridiplantae; phylum Streptophyta; class Magnoliopsida; order Poales; family Poaceae; genus Hyparrhenia; species Hyparrhenia diplandra. Next base: position 205,828 of record JADLZK010012541.1, on the reverse strand, counting down.
CCGTGTCGATTGTAGCTCGCGGGCCGGAAGGTTGACTTTTCCGCTATTCCCCGAGGGTATCGAGTGAAGTTCGGGCCCGATGCCCATGTCGGCAAGATCCTCGACGTGACTTGACACCGCCCTTCGTCTTAGTCTTGATATCTAGGAAAATCCCGACCAAGCTCTCGAAGACATTCTTACGTAGATGCATGTTATCGATGGCATGGGGTGTATGGAGCATCTTCCAAATGGCGGGTGCTTGAAGAAAATCGACCGCTTCTTGAATGGGACTTTGGGCGTGCGGATTGGGTTACGCTTTTGCTTCTTCTTCTTCTTCTTCCACTTTGCCGTTTTTGTTCCGCTTCCGCTTCTTCTTTGCCTTTGGCCCACCGGCTTTCTTCTTCTTTCCGAACTCGTGGTTTATGTTCTTCACCATTTCAAACACCTTTGGCCCATACTTTACCCTTTTCCGGCTCCTCCGTTTCACCCTCTGGCTCGCCGTCAAAGTGCTCATCCATTGAAGTTTCCCGGTACCTGTGTTCTTTGCAGAGGAATTTACGATGCTTCATGTACACCGTCTTTTGGGATCCGCTAAGGTAAGTGGAGCGGTATTCTCAATGCAAATTGTGCAAGCTGTCTTGCCCTTAATCTGCCCCGACAATGAAAAGAGAGCAGGGTGATCACCGATGGTGGCCCTTATCATGGCCTTTAGAGTGAACTTCTTCTTCTGGACGCATCCATAATCTTGACCCCTTTCCACAGTTCTTCCAATTCCTCCATTACTGGCTCAATGAGAACATCTATATCATTGTCGGGCTGCTTTGGTCCGGAAATGAGCATGGCCAGTAGAAGATATTTGTGCTTCAGACACTCATAGGGAGGCGGGTTGTATATGGTGAGGGTGACCGGCCGGTCTTTGTGCGAACTACCGAGGTCTCCGAACGGATTCATCCCGTCGGTACTCAATGTGAACCTTACGTTCTCGGGCTTGTCCCTAAACTCCGGAACATGTCATTGATGCGTTTCCACGTTTTGGCATCCGAGGGGTGTCGCGGCTTGCCATCGCCCTTCGTGCGTTCCGCCGATGCATGCCAGACATCAGCTTGGCATCCTCTCGGGTTCCCAAAAATTGCACGCAGCGATCGAGCACGTGTAGGTACCACACCGATAGGGCGGGGATCTTCCTCTCGGGTGGAACCCTCTTCTTCCTCGTCCTCGGGGAGGTGGCATCTCGCTTCTTCTTGCCCGTCTTACGCTTCTTGGGCCCTCTCGACGGTCCCTCCTCATCGGTGGCACGACACCCGGCATTCCTCTTGTAACGACTATCGCCGCAACGCGACGCCCTACAAGTCCGCATAGTTACCCCGGTATAGAATGCAATGGTTAGGGCACACATGAAACTTCCTAAGCTTCATCGCCACAGGACGAATCAGCTTCTTCGCCCGATAGGTATTGGCGGGCACCTTATTCCCCTCGGGTAAAACAATGTCACCGAGGACCCGTAATGTCATTGAAGCTCGTGTCGACCACCCGTGGCAAGCCTTCAAAGATCAACATCGTTAGGTTAAAACGTAGCACTGTGCAATGCTTCGGACATTTGCCGTCGTCTTTGTAGAGAGGGTCAATTGCCGCCTACTTCATCTGTCTAAAATTCTCGAGCCATCTTGGATTGCCAAACAACACGTCATCTTCATCTTTGAGGTTAGCAATATCCTCGAAAAGATCAGCATCCTCGGGCGACATGTCATCAACTACCGACTGTTCACCAAAGATCTCCACCCGCATTGTCTTACGGCATGTCTTCAAGCGGTTCATCTATGGTGATGTAATCACGATTATCAACTTGTTCTCGTCCTTCGTCCACCACCGTTGTTTCCGTCGTTGCAGTCGACGGGGGTCCTCCAGATGAACCGGCCGCGACACTCGGTTCTTTTTCACCACGATACTTCCACACGGTGTACCTCGGCTCCCTGATGAAACCATACCGCAGCAAGTGCTCCACGACGTCGTCATCCTTGTGTAAGAACATATGCTTGCATTGATAGCACGGGCACACCATTACTTCCGAACCGTGACTGATTCGATGCTTCTACGCGACGGGCATAAACTTGTTTCGCACATCATCAACGAAATCCAAACTCATCCTCGGCCTGTACATCCAATCCCTATTCGGCGCCATGACGGCCTGCTCAAATTAATTAAACCAAAGCAAAAGAGAGCGATCGATGATTAGAGATCGAAGTATCGATGATTAGAGAGAGTTAACTAAAGTGCAAAAGAGGAATACGAGAGAGAGAGAGAGGGAGCACGTAGAGAGAGGGAAAGAGAGAGCACGTACACTCAAATGAGAGAGAGAGAGGGGAGGAGAAAGAGGGAGAGAGAGAGAGGGGGGGGGGGGAAAGAGAGGGGGGAGGGAGAGAGAGAAGGAGAGGAGAGAGGGGAGAGGAGCTAGCTTGAGAGGGAGAGAGAGAGAGGGAGAGATCAAAACTAGATCTCAAAAAGAAAGGAGAGAGAGAGGGGGAGAGAGGGGAGAGAGAGAGAGGGGAGAGAGATAAGGGGGAGGGGGGGGGAGAGAGAGGGGGAAGAGAGAGAGCAAAATCACATTCAATTAGATCTCAAAGAAAGGGAGGACCATGCAAAGGGAGAGAGAGGGAGAGAGAGAGGGAGAGAGGGAGAGAAAGAGGGAGAGAGGGAGAGAAAAGAGGGGAGAAAGAGGAGAAAGACCCCCTAGCGGTGCCAAACTTCAATCAAACCAAGGGCAAAACCTCCCCCCCCCTTAAATGGTGTTTTATGGCGAAATTGAAAGGTCCTAATGGCTAGAGGGGGGGTGAATAGCCTATTAAAAATTCTTGCAACAACACTAAGCACCCGGATTAGACAATAAGATGGCGTAGCAAATAAGCAATGCTTCAACTAGCTAAGCAAGCCACAAGTCAATTCTAATGTCTCTAATCCACACAAAGAGGCTATGTCGCTAGTTTACTCCTAGGTGAACAAGCAAGACTAACTAGTTTACCAACTAGGAGCTAACAAGACTAAGCAACCTAGCACACTACTCAAACTAAGCACCCTAACAAGATATACTACCAAAGTAATGCGAAGGAGTGCTAGAATACAATACCACCGTCGACGAGTAGAAGTTGTGGCCAATCACCGTGTACAAGAAATCTCCAACGAGCAAGAACAATGACACGATGATTTTTCACCGAGGTTCACGTGCTTGCCGGCACGCTAAGTCCCCGTTGTGATGACACACTCACTTGACGTATGCTAAGCTTAATGGCCGGTGCCAAATCCCCTATGGGAGCTCAAGCAAACGATCACAAGAGAGGGTCCAACAAGCCATGAGCAATCCACTAGTGCTCCTTTCACGAATCTCCCGCGGGGTAAGGAACGACCCCTCACAATCACCACCGGTGTGGCCTCAAACAAGCTCCACTTGAGCTCAACACCGCCTCTTGCTCCAAGCCGCTAGGGAACCGGGCAAATTCCCAAGAGAAACAAGAATCCCGCGGCTTCTCCAAGGATGAAGTGCCTCTAGATGCAACCGATGATGCAATGCACTTCTATCACTCCCAATCTCACCAAGAATTCGAGTTAATGGATGGAGAGATGAGTGGAGAGGAATCACAAATGCTCACTAGCAAGTTGGAAGCTTCAAATGTGCAAGAGAGAACCTAAGGAACCAGCCAACCAAGTATATATAGGGGGTCCTCTCGAAATGGAGCCGTTGCTCCAAAAATTTGCCTTCTGCAAGACCGGCCGACGCCTTGCGACCGGAACCACCAGCGGGTCCGGTCGGGTGCTTCCCGGTCGCTACTGAAAACCACGGGCCCACAACCGGCACCCTTCGTCCGCGCGTCCGGTCACCAGTTCGGTCGACACCGGAAGCATCCGGTCCAGGGTCCGGCCGGTGCGTCCGGCAAAAAAACGCGGCTGGCAGAGCTCTGCGATGCACCGACCGGACGCTCCGGTGAGTGCTTCCGATCCGATGCCGAAGTGCGTCCGTCCACCCCCGTGACGGTGATCTTCATCTTTTTCTTTGCTCTTTGCTTCAAACTTGCTTCGCCTCTTGCCATAGGTTGCCAACACGTCAAGATGAGCACGTTATCACCAATGTTAGCACGTCGAGATGTTAGGCAAGATCGAAGTTAGTGCTCTCAATGTCCTAAATGCAATATGCAAGTCAATTGGACCTAGAAGCACTTCATGCAAGGATTGTCGCGGCATCCCCTCTTGATAGTCGGCTATCTATCCTATAATGTGATCACACGCTCTATCGTGTCTTGATCACCGAAAGGAAAAACCCTATCAAGATACCTTTGCCTTGATCTCTCGGGTTCCTCTCAAGCCGATCACCGAGCTCGACGATCCATCAAGTCCACCGACATTGTCCATGTTCATGATCATCATGCTCTTTGTTATCCACCTAATCCTTTCTTAAGTCACTCACTTAGAGCAAAGGATTAGTCCACAAGTGTGTCATCAATTTCCAAAACCAAACATGAGATTTCAATCTCCCCCTTTTTGGTAATTGATGACAACCAACTCACAAAGATATGAAATAAAATTCAATTGAACTTGAATTGCTTGCCCATAGAGTTTTGATCATGAATCAAGAGATGGACAAACATTTTAAGGTTCGGTTTTGGTAGTAGTAGCTCCCCCTACATATGTGCTTCCATGTGTTTGGATCAAGTTGGCACATATGTATGGATAGAAATCTTGGGGAGAGATACTAATACCAAAAGAGATGCTAAGGTTCTAGAAATTGAACCTTTGAAGCGTGAAACCATCGGAGTCCTTAGCATCAATGTAACTAGACAAACATCAAAAACACAACATACCCCATGAGATCAACATTATAGACTAAAATGTGAGCTTTGCCTAGATACATCCTATGCATGCTAGTTGGTCAAACACCAAACATTTTTTTCAAAAACTAGCATACACCAAGCAATCATATATATTTAATTTAAATTGCCAATGCAACATCACATTATGATCATGCACAATCAAATGCACAAATAGTCTATGAGCTTGCTCCCCCTATTTGTGTGATCCTTTCCAACATCTTTGTGACTTATTTCTCCCCTTTGTCAACAATCACCAAAAAGGTGTAAATGAGAGAAATCAAGTCAATCAAAGTATCACATGTGGTCTCATCTAGATCACTTGCCTTTCCATGTATTCAAGTTTAAACCAAGGAAAAGCTTTTTCACTCCTCATATACATAAGGGTTATCTTGCACCATGTTAGAATACACATCAAAAGCGCATTTTCTAGAGTTGACACTAGGATTGCAAGCACATAAACATGTCATATGCCACCACTAGTTCATAAAAGCATTCAAAGCAATAGTGGTGCCACACATACATTGAAATCATTTGATTTTTCATGAATGAGCCTATTAAGCATGCATGATGTCTAGATGCACTAACAAGTCCTTAGCTATATATGAATGCCATGACAACCAACTTTTACCTTGGGGTTTGTCGAAGGAGAGGCATGTCATATAAGTGGGGTGCATCAACTCAAGTTGGAGAAGTCAATAATGTTCAATTCTCCCTTTAGCATGCAAAACCCCTTCTCATCAAGTGGCTTGGTGAATATGTCGGCTAGTTGATCTTCGGTGCCAATGCCCATGATACAAATGTCACCCTTTTTGTTGATGATCTCTTATGAAGTGATGTCTTATATCAATGTGCTTTGTTCTTGGATGTTGAACCGGATTTTGGGTCATCTTCCTTGCACTTTCATTGTCACAATACAATGGGACTTTGTCAAATTGGAATCCAAAATCCTTCAATGTTGACCTCATCCAAAGCAATTGAGTGCAACAACTTCCCGCACTAATGTATTCGGCTTCGGCGGTTGAAAGAGCAACACTATTTTGCTTCTTTGAAGACCATGATACTAGTGATCTTCCAAGGAATTGACATGTGCCACTTGTGCTCATTCTATTGATCTTGCACCCTCCATAATCGGAATCCGAATATCCAATCAAATCAAACTTGGATCCCTTTGGATACCATAGTCCAACATCTTGTGTGCCCTTCAAGTACCTCACAATTCTCTTTGTTGCTTTGAGGTGACTTTCTCTTGGATCGGATTGATATCTAGCACACATGCCCACACTAAAAGCAATGTCCGGTCTTGATGCGGTTGCATAGAGCAAGCTTCCAATCATGGACCGATACTTCTTTTGCTCAACCATCTTGCCACTAGGGTCGGGGTCTAAGCTTCCGTTTGTTCCCATTGGTGTGGACATTGACTTGGCATCTTGAAGATCAAACTTCTTGATCATATCCTTGATGTACTTGCCTTGACTAATGAATGTGCCATTCTTCAATTGCTTGATTTGGAGTCCAAGAAAGAATGTGAGCTCTCCAAGCATTGACATCTCAAACTCATTGGCCATCATCTTAGCAAACTCTTCACAATAATCTTGATTGGTTGACCCAAAGATAATATCATCAACATAGATTTGCAACACAAACAAGTCATTCTCAATCTTCTTGGTGAAGAGAGTGGTGTCTACCTTGCCCATCTTGAACCCTTTAGAGAGAAGAAAATCTCTCAACCTCTCATACCATGCTCTAGGTGCTTGCTTCAAGCCATACAAAGCCTTCTTCAACTTGTAGACATGGTTGGGATATTTTTCATCTTCAAAGCCCGGGGTTGTTCAACATACACCAACTCATTGATGAAGCCATTCAAGAATGCACTTTTCACATCCATTTGATAGAGCTTGATGTCATGAGCACATGCATAAGCAAGCAAGATTCTAATTGCTTCAAGTCTAGCAACCGGTGCATAGGTCTCTCCAAAGTCAAGACCCTCTACTTGAGTGTACCCTTGAGCTACTAGCCTTGCCTTGTTTCTAACCACAATTCCATCTTGATCTTGCTTGTTCTTGAAGACCCACTTGGTTCCAATCATATTGTAGTCCTTTGGCCTTTCCACCAATTTCCATACATCATTTCTCTTGAAGTTGTTCAACTCTTCATGCATGGCATTGATCCAATCTTCCTTCTTGAGTGCATTTTCAATGTTCTCCAGCTCTTCTTGTGCTACAAAAGCATGGTGAGCACAAAAAGATGCTAATCTTCTTCTAGTAACCACTCCATTATTGATGTCACCGATAATTTGATCAATTGGGTGATCTCTTGCTATGTTGGAAGGTTGCATCACTTGCACTTGATGACTAGGATGAGTGGATGGACTAGCTTGTTGCTCTTGATCTTGATCTTCATCTTGAGTGCCACTAGTGCTTGCTTCATTTGCATCAAACTCAATTGTAGTGGTAGGCAATGGAGTGTCATCATCATCATCAATTTGCCTTGGCCGAATGTCACCAATATCCATGTTCCTCATGGCATTCTCCAAGTTAGAACCACTCACATCATCATGATTTTCAACTTCATTTTGAGAGCCTTGGGTTTCATCAAATTCAACATCATGAACTTCTTCAAGCTTGCCACTACCCAAGTTCCAAACTCTATATGCTTTGCTTGTGGTTGAATATCCAACAAGGAACCCTTCATCACATTTCTTGTCAAACTTGCCCAATCTTGTGCCTTTCTTGAGAATATAGCATTTGCATCCAAAGACTCTAAAGTAACCAATGTTGGGCTTCCTTCCATTCAACAATTCATAGGGTGTCTTGCCAAGCATTCCATGGCAATAGAGACGGTTGCTACAATAGCAAGCCGTGTTGATTGCTTCGGCCCAAAAGGAATGGCTAACATTGTATTCACTAAGCATTGATCTTGCCATTTCAATCAAGGTTCTATTCTTCCTCTCAACTACATCATTGGATTGAGGAGTGTAGGTTGGTGAGAATTGATGTCCAATTCCAAGCTCATCACACAACTCTTCAATTCTTGTATTCTTGAATTCACTTCCATTGTCACTCCTAATCTTCTTGATGGATGTCTCAAATTCATTTTGAACCCTCTTGACAAATGTCTTGAAAAGCTCAAACACATCATTCTTGTCATGCAAAAAGAACACCCATGTGTATCTAGTGTAGTCATCAACTATGACAAAACCATACTTGTTGCCACCAATGCTAGAGTATGATGTTGGCCCAAACAAGTCCATGTGTAGCAACTCAAATGCCTTGCTTGTACTCATTGTACTCTTGGTTGGATGTGCATTGCCATGTTGCTTCCCGGCTTGACATGCTCCACAAGGTTTGTCCTTCTCAAACTTGACATCACTCAAGCCTCTAACCAAGTCATGCTTCACTAACTTGTTCAATTGCTTCATTCCAACATGACCAAGCCTTCTATGCCACAACCACCCTTTGCTAGCTTGTGAGAGTAGACATGTTGTCAACTTAGCTTCTTTTGACTTGAAATCAACAAGGTAGAGATCACCATATCTAAAACCCTTAAATATCATGTTGGCACCATCACCACTAACCACTTCAACTTCTTGGCTTGTGAATATGCATTTGTAACCAAGATCACAAAGTTGAGAAACCGACAAGAGGTTGTAATCAAGATTGTCCACTAGCAACACTTTGGATAGAGTCTTCTCTTGTGTAATTGCAATCTTGCCAAGACCCAAAACACTACCCTTCTTGTCATTGCCAAAGGTGATTGACTCATATTCTTCAATGCCCTTGATGCTAATTGACTTGAACATAAGTGAATCCCCGGTCATGTGTTGAGTGCACCCACTATCCATTATCCAATGCTCTCCTCCGGCACGGTAATTGACCTACAAAATAAGATCAATTCTTCTTAGGTACCCAATGTTGCTTGGGTCCTTCAAGGTTAGTCACCAAGGCCTTTGGTACCCAAATGGCTTTCTTCTTTGAGCCCATCCATGGTGTACCAATGTACTTAGCACGAACACCATTGTTCTTCTTCACAAGCATATAAGAATGATCAAGATTGATGGAAGAAACATTGGTTCTCTTGTTCCTGCACTTTTGCTCCACATGACCAACTTGCTTGCAAGCTTTGCAATAGCTACCATTGCTCTTCACAAAATGAGTTTTGTGAGTCACATAGGCGGCCTTGCCTTTCTTGGGGATATAGCCTAAGCCCTCCTTATACAAGGATGCCCTTTGACTACCCAAGCACATAAGCAAGCGGTCCTCACCACCATAAGCCTTAGCTAAGGTGTGATTGAGCTCCTTCACTTCCCTCTTTAAACAAGCATTCTCATGAATAAGCATAGGGTTATCATTATCTTCACTAGAGATGGATATGCTAGTGATAGAGCTAGTGGAGGTCTCACACTTGGGGGTTGATTCATCAACAAGAATGTCACACATGATGCTTGCATTGGATGTATCAACATTTTCAACCACTAGGTACAACTTGTGCTCTTCTAGTAGAGAGGAATGAGCTTTCTCTAACTTAGAATGAGATTTCTCAAGCTTCTTATGGTCTACCTCTAGACTCTCATAAGATGCCCGAAGCTCACCAAGTTCTTGCTTAAGGCTCTTTGTTTCCTTACGCAAGCCCTTGCATTCCTTTCTACTTTGCTTGAACATGACAATGCAATCATCAAGCATGCTTTACAATTCTTCCCTAGTGAGTGTTTGCTCCTCATCATCACTATCACTATCATCATCATCATCACTAGTGATAGATTGTACCTTAGTGGCCTTAGCCATGAAGCATGAGGAAGGAGTGTCGAAGAGGGAGATCTTGTCATGCATAGCAAGGTGAGCTTGTCCCTTCTTCTTGTTCTTTTTCTCCTCTTCTTCATCACTTGAAGAGGATGAGCCATCACTATCCCACATAGCCACATGTGACTCATTCTTCTTCTTGGGCTTCTTCTCCTTCTCATTCTTGGCATCATTCTTCTTTCTTGCTTTCTTGATGCCCTTCTCATCATCACTTTCATATGGGCACTTGGCAATCAAGTGACAATCATCATGACACCGGAAGCATGTCATGTTGCCTTCATTCTTGCCATCCTTGGTCCTCTTCTTGGATGATTGCTTCTTCTTGTTCTTGTTGATGTATGTCTTCTTCACATATTTGCCCAATCTTCTCACAAAGAGGGCCAATTGTTCATCAACTTCACTCCCACTTGTAGAGGTGCCATCCTCTTCATCACTTGATTCTTCCTTCTTCTTCTTGCCCTTGGATAAAGAACTAGCTTTGAGTGCTAGCCCTTTCTTGTCATCTTTCTTGTCCTCATCCTTAGCCTTCTTGTTGGCCTTGTTGATGAGCTCTTGCTTCTTTGAATCATCTCTAAATGAATCATCGGTCATCACCTCATCAAGCAATTGGTTTGGTGTCAAGGTCTTCAAGTTGGTCTTCACCAAAACGGTCTTGAGCATCTCGAATCTCTCCGGTAAGCACCTCAAGAACTTCATGTTGAATGTTGTGTCCTTGATATCTTCACCAAGTGCATTGAGATCATTCACCAACACTTGCATGCGGTGGAACATCTCCGGCATACTTTCATCCTCCTCCATCTTGAAGCTATTGAATTGCTCTAGCTTGATGTAGGCTTTGGCTTGCTTGACACCTTCGGTGCCCTCATAGCACTCTTCTAGCTTCTTCCAAATGTCATGGGCGATGGTGAGTGACTTGACTTGCTCAAACACTCTATCATTGAATGCCTCATGAAAAGCACTCACGGCCACATCATTAGCATATATCTTCTTCTCTTCCGCGGCGGTTGGCTCATTTGACTTTGCCACCTCAAACTTGTTCTCGGTCACAACCCACACTTCTCTATTGATTTAATTGAGGTGTGCGGTCATCTTCAACTTCCAATGCCCAAAGTTGGTGCCATCGAAAGGTGGCGCCTTCTTGGTGTTGTTGACATGAAACGTAGCCATTGTTTATCACCGTTGGATGTTAAGCCACTCAAATACGGTGCCTCGGCTCTGATACCACTTGAAAGGTCCTAATGGCAAGAGGGGGGAGGGGTGAATAGCCTATTAAAAATTCTTGCAACAACACTAAGCACCCAAATTAGACAATAAGATGGCGTAGCAAATAAGCAATGCTTCAACTAGCTAAGCAAGCCACAAGTCAATTCTAATGTCTCTAATCCACACAAAGAGGCTATGTCGCTAGTTTACTCCTAGGTGAACAAGCAAGACTAACTAGTTTACCAACTAGGAGCTAACAAGACTAAGCAACCTAGCACACTACTCAAACTAAGCACCCTAACAAGATATACTACCAAAGTAATGCGAAGGAGTGCTAGAATACAATACCACCGTCGACGAGTAGAAGTTGTGGCCAATCACCGTGTACAAGAAATCTCCAACGAGCAAGAACAATGACACGATGATTTTTCACCGAGGTTCACGTGCTTGCCGGCACGCTAAGTCCCCGTTGTGACGACACACTCACTTGACGTATGCAAAGCTTAATGGCCGGTGCCAAATCCCCTATGGGAGCTCAAGCAAACAATCACAAGAGAGGGTCCAACAAGCCACGAGCAATCCACTAGTGCTCCTTTCGCGAATCTCCCGCGGGGTAAGGAACGACCCCTCACAATCACCACCGGTGTGGCCTCAAACAAGCTCCACTTGAGCTCAACACCGCCTCTTGCTCCAAGCCGCTAGGGAACCGGGCAAATTCCCAAGAGAAACAAGAATCCCCGCGGCTTCTCCAAGGATGAAGTGCCTCTAGATGCAACCGATGATGCAATGCACTTCTATCACTCTCAATCTCACCAAGAATTCGAGTTAATGGATGGAGAGATGAGTGGAGAGGAATCACAAATGCTCACTAGCAAGTTGGAAGCTTCAAATGTGCAAGAGAGAACCTAAGGAACCAGCCAACCAAGTATATATAGGGGTCCTCTCGAAATGGAGCCGTTGCTCCAAAAAATTTGCCTTCTGGCAAGACTTGGCCGGGGCGACCGACCGGAACCACCAGGGGTCCGGTCGAGGGTCCGGGGTGCTTCCGGCCGCTACTGAGACAAGCCACGGGCCCACAACCGGCACCCTTCGTCCGTAGCGTCCGGTCACGGTTCCGGTCGACACCGAAGCATCCGGTCCGTGGTCCGGTCGGTGCGTCCGCAAAAAACGCGGCCGCGAGCTCTCTGCGACGCGCCTTAGACCGGACGCTCCGGTGAGTGCTTCCGGTCCGATGCCGAAGCGCGTCCGGTCACCCTGTGACAGCTGATCTTCATCTTTTTCTTTGCTCTTTGCTTGAAACTTGCTTCGCCTCTTGCCATAGGTTGCCAACACGTCAAGATGAGCACGTTATCACCAATGTTAGCACGTCGAGATGTTAGGCAAGATCGAAGTTAGTGCTCTCAATGTCCTAAATGCAATATGCAAGTCAATTGGACCTAGAAGCACTTCATGCAAGGATTGTCGCGGCATCCCCTCTTGATAGTCGGCTATCTATCCTATAATGTGATCACACGCTCTATCGTGTCTTGATCACCAAAAGGAAAAACCCTATCAAGATACCTTTGCCTTGATCTCCCGGGTTCCTCTCAAGCCGATCACCGAGCTCGACGATCCATCAAGTCCACCGACATTGTCCATGTTCATGATCATCATGCTCCTTGTTATCCACCTAATCCTTTCTTAAGTCACTCACTTAGAGCAAAGGATTAGTCCACAAGTGTGTCATCAATTTCCAAAACCAAACATGAGATTTCAGAAATCCCGTGGGGAAGAAGAAGGTTGGGGCTGTATTTATAGCCCAGCCTTTTCCGTGACGGGCATTGTAATAAAACCGCCACGGTTAATGGGGATTAACCGTGGCGGTTATTTTTATTAAAGACCACCATGGTTAATCGATTAACCATGGCGGTTTTTGCCTCCCGCCGGGGGGCTGCCAGGCCACCTATTTTCTGTTGCGGTTTTTGAAATGCCCGCCACGGAAAATGATTTCTAAACACCATGCAAGTTCAATTCTGTAGTAGTGGATAATGAATCGGGATCCCTAAGTATCGGATTGGGAAGTTACCGTTGTTATAGCCAAACAGTTCCTTGTACTGAATTTCGAACTCCTTTGCCTCTCCAAAACAGAAAATCTCACTTTTGTGAAAGTTAATTTTCAAACCTGATATATAGCTGCTTTCGAAAGCACATAGAATTAACTTCAAGTTCGAGCATGTTCCGGGTTGTGTTCCGAAAAGAGGATAGTGTCATCGGCCAGTATTGTAAGATTGAAAGTCCGTTCCTCAATGAGGTGCGGTACAACTCCACTCAGCTAATCATTTGCGTTTGCTCTCTTCATGATAAGGGATCTCCTTGATGAAGGCCTTTTTCTGTTTGGAAAAAAGGACCAACTTCATCATTGATATTGATTGCTACACTGCCGCCTGATATGAAGGATTGAATCCATCCGATCCACTTTGATGAGAAACCCTTCATCCTAAGCGTTTGTTTTAAAAAATCCCAGCGTACTTTATCATATGCCTTCTCGAAATCTAATTTCAGAATTACTCCGCTCTATTTTTTCCGGTGTAATTCGTGAACAGTTTTATGGAGGATAACCACCCCTTCAAGAATGTTACGCCCTCTCGAAAAAAGCTGTTTTGCGGGGACCGATCAAGTGTTCTCGCGACCGAGTTGATGCGTATTGTCGCTACCTTTGTAAAAATTTTGAAGCTTACGTTTAGTAAGCAGATGGGTCTGTACTGTTGAATTTTGTTGGCCTCTTGAGTTTTGGGTAAGAGCGTGATCACTCCAAAGTTCAAATTGAAAACTGGGAGGTCACCACTATGCAGCTCATGAAACATTTGCATGATATCCCTTTTAATGACATCCCGAAATGCTTGGTAGAACTCAGGTGGGAAGCCATCCGGGACAGTGCTCTATTATGTTCCATGCTAAAAATAGCTTCTCGAACTTCGTTTTTACGTAAACGAGCCATGAGGACTTCATTTTCCATGTTGTTGACTTGAGGTATGTCGTCTGTTCTAGACTCATCGAAATAGAAATTATTATCCTCCACTGGACCGAAGAGGTCTTTGTAGAATTGGGTTGTATATGTTTTGAGGTTGTTTTGTCCCTCTACCTTGACACCCTCATGCTCCAAGGAGAAGATACGTTTTTTACTATGTTTGCCATTTGCCACCATCTGAAAGTATCTCGTGTTGGAATCAACTAAGAGAACATTATTAACTTTCGCCCGTTGATAAAACTTGAGCTCTTCATCTCGTAACAATTTACTCAAGCCATCCCGCGAGGCCTCTAGTTGTTCTCTTTCAGTTTTTGTGAGGTGTCTGGTTTCTGCTAAAGTATCTAGGGCTGTCACCGTTGATTGGAGATTCTGTTTTTTTATTTTGTAGTCCCCGTGTTGGTTACCAGCCCATCCTCTGAAATACTTACGCACAGCGCCCCCCAATTTTCTGTTCCATCGTTGTATCGCATTCGGCCATGAACCGGTTTGTCCCAAATTTCCACTACTCGCTCTCTAAAATCCACATTGGATAACCAACTCAGTTCCATCTTGAACTGTTTTGGCGCTCCCCTTAAAGAGGACTCACCCGTGTCCGTAAGTAGTGGTGTATGATCGATACACCTCTATCCGGTGCCTGTACGTTTACCAATGGATACTTAAATTCCCATTCAGTGGTCATTAATATTCTATCAAGCTTTTCATAAGTCGGATCTGGTAGAGAGTTTGCCCAGGTGAATTGTCTGCCTGTCAAATCAATCTCCCCGAGATCAAAGCTATCAATAACAGCATTGAAAAGGAATGGCCAGCGAGGATTAAAGTTATTTTTATTTTTCTCTCTGCTATGTCTCATTATATTAAAATCCCCTCCTATTAGAGTCGGCAATGGGTTTTGTTGGCACGTACGTACGAGCTCAGTCAAGAAGGCCGACTTGAAGTCATCTTGTGCTGGTCCATAAACCGCCATAAGAATCCACTTGAAATCGTCATTTTTATTGCGTAGATGGAATTTTATATAAAATTCCCCTTGCACTATTAAAGATAGCTCTAAAACTAAAGCGTTGATCCCCAACAGTATGCCGCCAGAGCGTCCCCTGGGAGGGAGACAATGCCAAATGAAGTCTGCACCGCCAGATAAGCGGTCAAGGTTAGATTTGGATATGTCCTTTTTCCCGGTTTCCATAACGGCTACGAAATCGAGTTGTTGTTCCTTGATTGCATCCGCAATGTAACGATATTTAGCCAAGTCTGAAAGACCTCTGCTATTCCAAAAGAAACCTTTCATGGGGAAACACTTTTAGATTTTTTTCTGGTCCATCTACGATCTTTTGCCTTTTTGGCCGATGATTTCGATTTGCGCACGGAGACCTTTAGATCACATATCCTTGTGGTCAGGTCCGCGTCATCAAAATCAACATCGGTTAGATCCTTTACCAAATGGGATAAGAACGCCTCATCCTGAGATTCGCCTTCCTCATCACTTGGATCAAAAGGATTTAATTCAAAAGAGTCCCTAGTAGGCCCATTCCTAGGTACTTGTACCACAGATCTGTCTATCTCTATTCTTTTTAAGGCATTATAAGAGACTCGAATTGCATTGCTATTATCCCCAAAAAGACGCCAATTGCACTTAATTTGTTGGAGCAGCTATCTTCTGTTAATTTATTAAATAACAGAGGTGAATTGTTACCTTCACGAGGTTGTGTCGTTGGACTCTTGCGTGTGGAAGCATCTAAGCCATCAAGATTCTTGGAGGCAGCACGCTTCATTGCTTTGTCCAATATTAACTCATCAGCTATAGCAGTACCCTCTGCATTAAAAGAATTATTAGTACGAGCACTTCTACGTTTGCCTTCCAACAGAATAGATCCCGTCTCACAAGAGAGTGGAGTACCTGATGGAGATACAGCAACAGACAACTTTGTCCGCGGAGTAAACTCGTTACTAGAGGGTATGGAGGGTGCTGCACCAACACATGGTGACCGAGTGGTTAATATATCCTCACAATCAAAAATGGTTTCAGATAACATATGTGGATTAATACCTTTGTTTGCTATATGAGCAGGTAGTGTGCTCGGATGACTAGAACCAGCGTCACCCCTAGGTGCTGCCAGCCTCTCGTCTTCCAGCAAGTCCAGATTTGGACTGCCGCTGTCCACCTGAACTGCCTGCTTGTTACTTGCCGCGCTCCCAGGAGTCAAATCCGCAACCTCTACTTTATAAGACCTCCAACTCTATAGCTGGCTGCTTCCTTGTAGTACTTGCTGGTATCACGGCCACACCCTCCTGCTGATGTGTGCTTACCATAGACAAGACGTTCAGCTGCTCGGCCGACTGCTTTGCTGCATGTGTCTACTATCGGAAAATAGAATTATCTGAGTTAGAGAACGCAAATAACACTCTGCACTATCGGACACCGGCACTCGGCAAAGGCTTTGCTAGCACCTAGCAAAAAAAAAAAAAAAATTGTCGATAAAGCCTCTTTGCCGGGTGTCTTTTGTCATGTACTCGCCGAAAGAGCACTCGGCAAAAAGGGATTCGAACTCACGCCAAGCTCGGCGAAAAGCTTTACCATCACTTGGCAAAAGAATTGTCGGCAAAGCCTCTTTGTCCAGTGTCTTTTGTCGGGCACTCGCCGAAAAAGCACTCGGCAAAGCTAGGATACAATCCTGCGCCCTCCCACTCGCACAATCCACCTTCTACCTCAGTACTATGTTGTCTTTGTGTCTAGCTTTCATCTTTCTTCCCCACATATTATTTAAAACCAAGAGTAAATTTCTTGTTTGAATCCCTAAATGAATTCAAATTAAACAGTTGTCAACTAGATCTACAATTTTCATTTAGGGACCACCTCCATCCGAGATCGTTTACAAAATTTGAATTTCAAATTTGAGACATTCAACGTAGTTTTTGAATCATAAGATGATTTCAACCCGCAATGTTGTCAGCTATAAAGTTTCATAACCTTTTGACATCTACTATTTTCATTCCAGAAGTTTTTCCATCAAGGTCGTTTAAAAGATTCAAAATTTAAATTTAAGACATTCAAACATAGTTTATGCATTGGAAGATGATTTCAAACCAAAAAGTTGTCAACTACAAAGTTTCATAACTATTCAATATCCATAATTTTTATTTAGTATGTTTTTCCATCTGAGGTAATTTAAATAATGTGAATTTTATTTTTTTTTTAAAATTCAAACGTAGCTTTGCATTACAAGATGATTTCAACTCAAAAAGTTTTCAAGTATAAAGGTTTATAAGTTCTCAATATCTACAAATGTTTTTTGGTTATTTCTTCATCCGACATAGTGGTACTAAGATGTAAATTTTCTAAACAACGTTACTAATGCTTTGTCAAATGAAAAAATGGCTAAAACAAACTTTGTAAATCTTGAGAAGTTATGTAACATTGTAGTTAAAAAACTTTTATTTGAACTTGTTTAGGGCTTCATAAAGTGCTTTGAAAAAACTGATTTGTCGAGTGCCGAAGAAAAGCACTCAGAAATGGCTATTTGTTGAGCGCCGAAAAAGAGCACTCGACAAAGACGCATTTGGCCGAAAGTGCCGAAAAAAGCACTCGGCAAAATAAATCTTTGTCGAGTGCCATGAAAAAGCACTCAACACTTCTGCCGAGCGCTTTTTCTGGCACTCGATAAAATACATCTTCGTTGAGTGTCGGAAACAAAACACTTGGCAAAACACTTTTTGCTCAGGGTTTTTTGCCGAGTATTTCTTTTGTCTCGGCAAACCGGGTCTTTGCCGAGTTCTGAAAAAAATGCACTCTGCAAACCAATTTATACTTGACAAAGATCGTGTCTTCAGTAATGCTACTAGCCTTAAGGAAATTCTTGTGAATTTCACTCAAAACACTGTATCATGCAAAATCCTCATAGCTAGCAAAAAAAGGAAAGAAAAGAAAAGGTTTGAGCACTCAATAGAAGAACCGCACAGTTGTTGTGAAGCCTTAGCAGATCACAAATGGATTTCGGATCTTGATCATAAGATGAATCAGCAACTCATTACTAAGTTCATGGATTTGTGGGATATTCTTGAGGAGGTCAAGTTATACCAGCTGCAAGATGACAGTATAGTGGTTACATTCTTGAAGCGGACACTACCCAGGTAGCTCTGCTTACAAATTATAGTTCCAGAACACTCCAAGTTGTGCAACAGCCAAGTTATGCTACAACCTTTTATGGAGGAAGACAAACTACCTGATCTAGTCAATTTAAGTGAATCCACCCCAAAGAAGAAGAGAAACAAGGCAAAGGGGAAGGCCACACTCTCTAAAACTGAAGTCAAAAGAAGTGAAAGACTCAAAGTCAAGCACAAGGGCTTCAAGTCTTCTGTGGGCTCTCAAGACTGTGCCAACTATGTGGGGTGCAAGGCCAAGCCTCCCACTATCTCAAAGAAGGTCATCAAGATCCTGGGAGCTTCATTCTGTGGCATAGACCCTGTTGACCTGTCCTCCCTAAGGCTGTCTGCTAAGCATGCAAAGAAGAAATGTGTTGTCAAGGACACAGGTTCCACCTGTGCTTCTCCACTTGATCATGATAAGAAGAAGACAATAACAAAAGACAAGTCTTCAGCTTCTCATCCGAGATCTTGGCCAGTCACACAAGTCAGTTGATGAAGGAACCCCTCAGGGTCTGGCTCCTACTAGTTTATAACTAGGACCAGTTTGCTTTCTCTTCTTTTGATGTACACTACTGCATAAACGATTTTACATGGCGGTCAAAAAACGATTTTAGGTGGCGGTTTTACATGGCGGTCAAAGACGATTTTCGTGGCGGGTCAAAATGCCCGCCATGGTAAATAATAAAAAAAAAAAAAAAAAAAGCCCAGGATCGGTCCCGCCGCCGCTAGGGTTTGGGGGCGTCGCCGGCGCCGCAGCCGTGGGCCGGAACTTCGAGCCGGAGGCCGTCCCCGCGCGGATCTCGCCGCCCTGGATCTCGCCGCCCCGGATCTCGCCGCGGAACTCGAAGCGGGAGGAAGGAGGGCCGCCGCAGGTCCCATGCGCCAGCGCCGCCGGATCAAGCGCCGCGCCGGGGACGGCGACCGATCCCGCGCCGCCCGAGAGAAGGGAGGCGGATCCCGCGCCCGCCGCCCGGCCTCGTGAACCGGCGTCCATGCCCGCGCCCGCCGCCCGAAGAGCGCCCGCGCCGGATCCCGCGCCGCCGGCGAAGGAGTGTCGATCTCGCGCCCCCGCCACCACCGCCAGAGGGAAGCGGATGGTGCCGCCCCAGCGTGCCGCCAGGGCTCGGCCGGCCGCGGGCTCGGCCGCCGCGGAAGTTCGTCGCCGCCGCGCCGCCCGCCTGTCGATGCGTGAGGGAAGGGATGGAGCCGGTGGAGACAGAGAGAGGGGGAGAGAGAGAGAGTGAGGGGCGCCGTGTCTTTGAGTAAGGATGGGTTAGGGTTTCTTGTGTTGCCTGTTATATACTGGGAGGTGAAACTCGGGCCACAGTGGGCCTGCTCGCTGGAGTTTGTTTGCTGGGCTGGGCCGCATTTACCATGGCGGTTTTTTTAGAAAAACCGCCACGGTTGGCATTTACCGTTTACCGTATAACCGCCACGGTTAATAAAAAAATAACCGCCATGGTTAATCGTCATATTTTCCGTGGCGGTTTCTCAAATGCCCGCCACGAAAAATAAAAAAATCAACACCACGCAAAAATCAATCCTGTAGTAGTGGTAATAAGTTTTTTATATGGCGATAAGAACTTGGAATGTATTAAGCTAGAATGTCAGAGGGTTAAACTCTGATAAGAAGTGGGATGGTGTTAGGGCTAAAGTAATGGAGTCTCTTTGTGATGTTATTTGTCTTGAGGAGACAAAAAAACAGTATTTTTATCTAATGTTTATCAGGAAACTTTGTCCTCCTACTTTTGATGCTTTTGATTTTATCTCATATTTAGGTGCCTCGGGAGGCTCTATTGTCATTTGGAAATCTGCTCTCTTTTCTGGTACTAAGATTTTTTGAGAATGAGTATTGTATGATCTGTTGAATTTACTTCTAAACTCAATAATGATGTTTGGTTGTTGTCTAATATCTATGCCCCATGCACCCCTAGGAAAAGAGACTTTATTCGCTTGGTTTAAAAACATTCGGATGCATAATGATGTGAAATGGCTTCCTGTAGGAGATTTCAATTTTTACAGGGGCTCCTGCACATAAATAAACCAGGTGCTAAACATGCGAGAGATGTACTTGTTCAATGTAGCCATTAGTGCTTTCGGATTAGTAGAGCTTCCTCTTAAAGGTAAAAGATTTACTTGGTCCAACAAACAGCTCAACCCCCTCGCTTGAAAGATTGGATTGGTTTTTTTACTTCAAAGGAGTATGACCATTGCCTTCCCAAATACTTTTGTATCTTCCCTAGTACATGAAACCTCTGGTCATGCACCATGCCTTATATCCATTTCTACTACCATCCCAAGAAAGAATATTTTCAGGTTTGAAATTTTTTGGATGCAAAGACACCGGACTTCTTGGAGATTGCTCAACAAGTTTGGCAAGCTGTCCCCCATATCTCGACCTAGCAAAATTGCTTACTCCCAAGTTCAAAGGTCCAAGGAAAACTCTAAAAGATTGGTCCAAAAACCTTTCCAACCTCAAGCAAACTATTTCCAATGTTAAGTTGGTTCTCTCAAGTATCGTTGTTCATGGAAGAATTCAAAGATCTTACTATAACAGAATGGAATTCTAAATTCTTACTAGAACACAAACTTACTGATCTCTTGAAGCAATAGAGAGTTTATGGGAAGCAACATGGACAAATTAAATGGGTGACCCTTGGCGATGCCAGAACAAGATTCTTCCGTGCTAATGCCACCCTAAGATTCAAAAATAATTTTATCACCACTCTGGAAAATGTAGATGGTCATCCAGTGTCTGACCACCACTCTAAAGCTGATCTCCTATGGAATAGTTTCAAGGAAAGGTTAGAGGCCACATCTTTCATAGGCATTAATTTCAACTTACGTGAGCTGATTGTTGCGTATAATGATCTTCATGATTTAGAAGCTCCTTTCACAAAGGAAGAGATTGACACAGTGGTAAAGAAGCTTCCATCAGACAAAGCTCGTCTCCTGAGCAAGCAACCTATGTGTTGAAGTCTTTTATGTAGGTCTAGTCGGTGAGGCCTTGGGTGTTGGGTCCCCTCTCCCCCCCCCACATGTATTCTTGCCTCTTGTTTATGTGGTTGTCTTCTGTTGTGGGGGGGCTCGTCTGTAATCCTTGGCCTTTCCGTGGCCTTTTCCCTTAATGAAATACATGTGAAGTCCCGCTTTCAAAAAAAAAAAAGAC
Organism: Hyparrhenia diplandra; assembly: GCA_015847255.1. Lineage (NCBI taxonomy): Eukaryota > Viridiplantae > Streptophyta > Magnoliopsida > Poales > Poaceae > Hyparrhenia > Hyparrhenia diplandra. The sequence continues at coordinate 184,681 of JADLZK010012541.1, read as the reverse complement.
AAAGCTCCTGGACCAGATGGTTTCAACACAGATTTCTTCAAAGTGTTGGCCTATTATTTGCCATGATTTTTAAGCTCTTTGCCAAGCTTTTTATGATAGGAATGTCTATCTTCAGAGTCTAAATGGGTCACACATAACCCTGGTCCCTAAACACTCCTCTATAGCAACAACAAATGATTTTCGACCCATCTCTCTCTTGAATACTTCAATAAAAGTAATTAAAAAATTTTGGCTAACAGGCTTCAGAGAGTTATTCCAAGACTTATTCGCAAAAATTATTATGGGTTCATCAAAGAAAGATGTATCAAGATTGTTTAGCATGGTCCTTGGAATACCTTCACCTTTGTCACCAATCTAGATAAGAAATTATCATTTTAAAACATGATTTTGAAAAAGCCTTTGACAAGGTTGAGCAAGCTCTAAGGCTGCAAATCATGAATAGTAAAGGCTTTCAATAGAGGTGGCTATCATGGATGAAAATGATTTTTTTTCTATAGGGCCTTCATCAGTGCTCCTCAATGGAATACCTGGAAAAGTGTTTCACTATAAAAGAGGAGTAAGACAAAGGGATCCCCTTTACCCGTTGCTCTTTGTGCTTGCAGCTAACTTCTTGCAGTCAGTGTTAAAATGATGCTAAGCAAAGGGGTCTTCTTACTTTACCGGTCAATCTCCTCCATAATCAGGATTTCCCCATTCTCCAATATGATAATGACACTTTGATCTTACAGGGTGATGAAAATCAACTTTTAGCTCTCAAGGAAATCCCTGGCAATTTTGCAGCTTCTGGAGGCCTAAAGGTTATGATGGTGCTTGTGAACATTTCAGAGGAAAAGGTTAACTCAGCTGGCAAGCTCTTTTGGCTGTTCTATTGGATCCCTACCTTTCACCAATTTGGGTTTACCTCTCAGTTTAACAAGAGCATCAGTTGCTGATTATTGGCCCCTAGACTCAAAGTGTGAGAGAAGATTGACATCCATTTCCAACATGTTGAGTGGTGCTGGAAGACTACATATGACAAATGTTGTCTTAGAGTGCCCTTCCAACTTACACAATGTGTACTTACCTTCCACCCAAAATAGTGATCAAGCAGAAAGATAAGATCAGAAAGCATTGCTTGTGGAGGGCTCAAACATAAATAGTAAGAAACCCCCTAAGGCAGCCAAGTCTTGGTTTGCACCTCAAAAGAAAATGGTGGAACTTATTGGGTCTAGCTCACCTAGTTCAAAATGATGTAGTCAAATCAGTTGTGGCTTTCAAGATTCAGCTTCAAAAATGTCCAGATTATTTTTGGAGGTCATCATAGCAATGTTTTGGGCGATATGGGAAGCTAGAAATGATCTCATCTTCAGGCAGCTTCAACACTCCCTGGCAAACGTCAAGCAAACCTTCAAGAGAGAATTAGCTTTAGCTAAGCTAAGAGCTAAACCAACCCTTTCGGAACAGTTCAATAGATGGATAGATCTCTTTGTGTAATCTTTTTAATTTTTTTTGTTTCTTTCTTTGTATCTTGAACCTTCTCTTGTAAAGACCTTTACCTGTTTTAATAAATTCATAGTACGGGACCACCCTCCTGTTTTCCTAAAAAAAAAACAGCCGAGATCAATTGGAGGACAAAGGCACCACCAAAGTGTAAGTTTTTCACCTGGCTGCTACTCAAGGGATCGATTGTGGACGATGGCAAGGCTACAGTTTAGGCACTGGCCAAACATATACTTTTGCCAGCCCTGCCTCCATAATCTAGAGGCGGTAACTCACCTCTTCGTTGAGTGCCCGGTAACAAAAACAGTGTGGGCGAGCCTGGCTTGATGGGGAGGTTTGCCGAGCCTCTGCACCCAACAAGCTGGGGAACAATGAAACAGTAACGGACTCGCTACTGCACACGGTCGATGCGGTGCCGGCATCAGTAAGAAAAGGAGCATGATCGCTAATCATGCTGACCCTATGGAGGTGTGGCCAGAAAAAATCGTAGAATCTTTGACTAGAGGTGCAGAAGCATTGAGTATATCATGGAAGGCTTATTTGAAGAAGCAAAAAGTTGGGTATATGCAGGGAACAGTGGCCTTCTGTGAAATCATCCCAGTGCAAACCGAGGGAGTTTTAAGCGATCACCAATTGGCTGCAAGCCAGGATGTAGTTCAAGTTCAGTTCTTAGGGGTAGCTAGGCCCTCAACTGTTGAGCGCGAAGCAAAATGTAGGTATCGGTGCAGCTTGTGCCATCTATAACTGTAATTTTTCCTCTTTCCTTATCATTGTAAGCCATTATACGGGTCTTTCAGGAAAAAAACAAAATAAAAAATTCGAGCTGTAGAGCCCTGGAAATCCTGCTGAATTTTACTCTTGTATCGTGCAGAACCCCGGGAACAATAAAAAAAAGAATGGTCTCAGATGTTATCACAGTTGGCTGGCTGGAACGACAGGACCGACTTGTCGACGTCATACAGGACATGAAAGTTCATCTGCATCACGTTACCGATAATCGACATGCTGGGAGACCTCTGCACGATCCAGCACACTACGCCGTCCTCCACCTCAGGGAAGTAGTTCGCCACCGGCAAGACCATGTCAGCGCCGTCGAAATGCAGCACCATCGACGGTACGGCCTTCTCCATGAGGGTGTCGTCGTCAGGTTTCTGGTAGCACGCCTCGAACCCCTCCCCTGTCGGCTACCCGCGTAAGGTTCACCTGTGGCAGCACGGCCGCCTTGGCCAGAGTGTATGCCGGCTCCGCGAGGAACGTCACCGTGGTGCCTGAATCGAATAGCAAGAGATCGACTCCAGTGCCAGGCGTTGTCGCCGAGCCGATCGAGATGTTCTGCAGCTTCACCACGTAGAAGATGAGGGACTTGAGCAGCCGAGTGGACTGCACGCCGGAGCCCGTCAAGTTCGCCAATGAGCCGAACAGGAGAGGGCTGGCCTTGGAGGCGTTGCTGGAGAGGCAGTACGAGAAGGCGCCGGCGTTGAGCTGCGAGACGAGGACGTTGGCCCGCGGCCGAGCCCCACGACGCCAGAGCCAATCCCGTACTTGCCCTCCGTCTTGTTGGCGCAGCCAAAGCCGACGCTCGGCACCGCATCGCCGCCGAGGTTGAAGGTATCGCTCACGAAGAATCCCTGCGTGTAGTGGTACTGCAAGCCATAGGCGTAAATGTAGTCACACTCGGCGCCGCCGTCGCCGCATTCGCCGTGGCCGTCAGACTGCAGCTCGACACAGAGTCTGTCTGAGCACGGGAGCTTGGAGAAAGTGGACGACATGTTGGGGTAGTAGGAAGGGGAGCCCTGCGGCGTGCAGGACCCGCACGCGCCGCACTTGACCCAGATGAAGTCGTTGCCGGTGTCAACGCGGGCAGTGAGCTTCTGCGGCGGCGTGCCGATGGACAGCTCCATGTCATAGGCGCCGCCGCCGCCTTCCATCCTCAGGGGTGTCTCTGTTGCGTTCCCATGGCTTGACGTCTTGTGAAGCCGGGAGGCAAACATTGACATCCGTTGGTGCGATTGTCGAGCGGCCTGGGTGAAGCTCGCGGTGGTGTCTGTACGGCGGATCATGGTGGCACGAAAGCCCTGGCGCTCGCCATGGGCCAGTGGAGCGAGAAGGAAGAAGGAGAACATGAATGGCATCAGAGCCATCTTAGCAGCCATTTTTTTGTAATTTTGCTTCTAGAATGATGTGAGCGATGAGTGGTGCTGGTGGGAGAATATATAGACTGGGTAAGTCACATCTCGCACGTCCAACACATTTTAATCCTAAACAAAACTGTTTGCAACATCAGTAGCGCCGTCCACCCACACACTCCTGTTGGTGGGCGGCGACACCAGCCCAAACGACCTCCTTCAACTCGTCAAGAAGGCTGCAGTCATCATAATTTGTTGCAGATGTTTGGATGTTGCAAAAGTACATCTGACTATTGCATATATTACATCCATACACGTATGTTACAAGAGTCCATTCCAAATGTTTTATCTGTTTTTCAAGAATGTAGGTTGCAAGTGTTTTATCTTGTGATGCAAATACTTCACACATATTTTGCAAATATTTTATTTAAATGTTACATATGTTTGCAATGGTTTTCAAATGTTTATAGGTGTTTTGGCAAGTGTTTCGGACATATGCTTTAAGTGTTTCAGTTGTTGCAATCTTTCAAACATATGTTGCAAGTGTTGCATCTATATGTTACTTCTACAAAACTAGCAAGATTGAGTGTTGCTCATGTTGCAATAGGACCCAGGCGCCTGCTGCAGCTGTTGGGGAACCATCGAGCGGGCACAGACAATGTGTGGGGTTGGGGTGTGAGGCCACGTGTGGGCCACGTGAACGGACGTCCGAACACGAACACTTGCACTGCTGTTGCAGCAAAACAACATCATAAAGAATGACAAATAAGCAAATACTTAAAAGCTCTCTTCGAAAACCCCTGGTCATATAGTTCTAAAGCATAAATTTTCCTTGTCTATCAAATTTAGATGAAAGTGTGATGGTGATGTTATCTGATATGTGCCTTGGGGGTTATATCAAACTTAGATCAATCGTTTCCACTCTCCCATCTCCTAAACGATATGTGTGCCTTGGGGGTTATATCGAATTGGCAATAACTTAGATGAATGTGCGATGGTGATGTTATCCGAATGTTTTATCCATCTTTTTAGAAACACTAGTAGCATAGAGAATGCGCTGTCATGTTCGAATAAGTTGTAGTCTTTGCAACAAGTGAAGTAAATCATCAAGATGAAAATTATTTTGCACTTTCCTATGCAAGCGCCTTAAATTTGTTTTTGGTTCAGACGATAATGTGATCCTTTGATCTTGCTTCAAGATTCATACATCGATCTAATCTGTTGGATCTTCGTCTCATGACTGCCGGTCGTTGTTTTGAACAAATTAACGCTAATTTACATGCACCTGAAAAATAACAATGGTAGTACTCCAATCCGTCTATTTCAAAATACGTAGAGAACATATTTTATATGGTAGAGATAGAAATTATAATTCACGACTGAAAGAATAACATAATATTGTCTATCTTTGGAACAGGTCAAATATAGAATCATGGCAGAAGTACAAGATACAGAATACAGAAGGATGGGACGGTTCCCTATGTGGTGTATAGGACAGTACTAACCCAGCCATATGAAAGGCAACACATGAATGATGCCAATGCAACGTTGAATTACTACCTGGATGCCGAATGGCTCCACCAGCATGGAATTCACGTAATTGAGATGGGATGGGAGAACCCATATGAACAGGTCAAATATTGTAATATTGCATTACATTATCATAAACAGTATAATATCCTGTTGGGAAAATAAACAAAAATAAGTTCATGCATCATCAAACAGCCACTAGTAGAGACAAACTATATTTTTCTGATGAACAGGTCAGACGCATTATCAGAGCGGGGCAACAGTGCCCGTCCCTGAAGATTAGAATAGAACAAAATAAAAAAGCCCAAAGCTGTAGTCTTGTCCCGCACACCGCCGAGCCCGTCCATACCCGCCACCAAGCAGGCGTCAATTCCGTCACTGTGTGGCCGCTGTCTCAAGACAAAACCGGCAATGGCTCTGTCGTGGCTCGAAGATTCAAGATCTGGCTGTACATCCGGTGCTGGTGGTGATTCAGAGGCTCGTCTAGGCTATAGATCAGTGCTGAGGGTGGTCGATGGTGGATCGTCACTACTAAGAGCAACTCCAACAGTTTGCCATTTGTGTTTGGCATTATCAAATTTTGCCAAAAAGCTCCAAAAACTCTCTCCAACAGTTTGGCATTTAGAGTTGGCAATTTAGTGAGTGTTGGCAAATCAGGCCGTTTACGCGTGCGCTACGATGTTTGGCATTCACGGCACATCCGTACGTATTAGAAGAGGTGGAAGGGCATAAACATAATTTTGTTTCTGCCTCAGGGTTCCTGAGGTAAGTTTTCAAGAAATGGAAGGATATAAACATAATTTTGTTTCTCTTCTAGGGTTCCTGATGTAAATTAGATCTGAATTTGGCAAATGAATTATGTCAAACTGTTGGAGATGAACTCTTTTTGGACTTGAAAAGTAATAAGCCGAAAGATAAACAAAAACTCTCTTACCAAAGTGTAAGGAAGTTGTAGAGGTACAAGCGTGGCGGGTGCCGACAAGTCCGGCACTCCGGCCACCCGAGAGCCGCAATGCACCGGGGGTATACCGGGACTCCATGGAGAAGAGGCCAAGCCCTCTTCTAGCCTTCCCTCGCTCACTCTCCATTAGAACTAAGAAGAGGAAGAAGAATAAGAGTGGAGCTTCTTCCTTTCTACTACATTGTGGCCCTCCTTGTGTTGTATGTGGAATTGGTGTGTTGTGAGAGGGGGAGAGGCCACCTACTTATAGGATGAGAGGAGGGGGCTAAGTGCTAATTTACACCATAAATGCACCAAACCGACCTCACCACGGCGTCTAGGTTCACTGAACGTGGCCACGCACCCCGCACCGCCACTTTTCGTACATTGATATACACTCCTGTTGGTGGGCGGCGACACACTTAGGATTTTCTGATCTGAAAGTTAGGGTTTCGTTCTTTCCCGATCAAAATCGAATCAGTTGCATTTCTATTTCTAATTTCTTATCCCGATCTAGATCCACACACTAGCACAGGCTCGTGATACCATTGATAGATTCTGAGGATCATCTAGGTGTAGATCAGTGTGGGTCTGAGACGTTCTTAACTTGATGAACACTTAGGTAACATGAACAACAATGCCTACTAGAAGATCGAGAGGAACAGGGAATTAGAGAGGGGTAGGTGGTGCACCGACCATTGCTGTTGCCTGCCTCCGCCATGGATGGTCGCCGGTGTTCTCCTCTGCACTATGGCAGCGACGGTCGGTGAAGCGGTTGTTCGGACGTCGATGTAGTGGCAGCGGTGGAGGACTTCTCGTCACTAGCTGCGGCCCTCTCAGATCGGATTAGGGTAGGGAGTGGAAGAAGTGGTGGCTGGTAAAAAACTCGTGGACTGTGCCCCGCTCTCCCACCCCTATTTATTACTGCAGTGTAATAGGGGTCCTCCAACCACTAATGGGTTGGGCTCCCCGATCGGGAGCAGATCAAATTCCTTATTCGGTCGTTGGGTCCAATAAGGAGAGGAGATCAAATACTAACACCTCTCAGTCACTTTAGAAAATTATCAACCGTCGTGGTGTCAAGGTGCTGTTTTTCTGTGGCTGTTATCTAAGATTAGAAATTTGACTAGGGACAATGTAAATATCAGGAAAAAATTGAAAATGGTCATCATCTATTTTTTGACTGCATAGTAGCTAGACAAATATGGATTGTGATGTGTGATGTGTTAGATAGGGATGTTAGTCCAAAATTTCCTGGGCAGAAGTGGCTGGATATGAGAAATCCTCTCTTCAGCATTGCAGCTCTTCTTCATACCTAGTTGATTCTGCCTTCAGAAGTGAGGAGAGAAGAATATATAGCAAGACTGTCGAGGCTCAAGTCGATTGCATGACCTGTGAGGATTTGTGGCCGACTCAAGTGGAGGACAAGTGGGACAGATTCATGTTCTCTAAAGCGTTGGACTGGAATGACATCAGTCTGCCGATGGAGGTGATGAAGCAGTTGTCGGAAGAAGATGGTCCAGGACGGCGCTGGATGACGTAGGGCGGTGAGTTCTGAGTGGTTTGTTTTCGCTGTGTAATCATGAGCGTTGCCTTCTTAGTTTCTGTCGAGAGTGTGTTGGGAGTTGCCTTCGTGATTTCTAGTGAGATGTTTTTGAGGATGTATGGACAGGTGTAACCCAACTGAGCACTTTACGTGTGACTTGGTCCTTGCTAATCTAATGACAGGGCGGTCGCCCTTTAATTAAAATAAATTCGGAGATTGGATAAATCAATCTGAAATTCGTATATTGAATAGCACTCCCAAGTATCAACATGCCGCTGCTGGCGTACATTAGCACGACAACATCCTATGGGCTTCGTGCAGCAACAGGCCACGTCGGCCCTGTTCGCTCGTCTAGACAAAACTGACTGCGTCCCGCTGCACCATACTTGCCCAGTTGCCGCCAAGGCCACACGCTGCTATAGGAGGAGCCAGCCATTGCACGACGTGCATTTGAACCAGCAGTAGCCCAGCAACGTGCATATGCCAAGGCGCAGGCAGCCCATCGACACAGGATCCAGCGCAGACAGTCCATCGACACAAGATCCAGCGCAGACAGCCCATGCAGCAGAGGTCGGCAAGTTCCACCGACCTGAGGAGGTCGGCAAGTTCCACCGCGCGACAACAAGCCTGTGGCATGATGAGTTTCCTATATCTTTGTTTCCGCTGTCCCTCTGATGTAATTGCCGTCCAGCGGCTGATAAGTATCGTTAGCTATGAACCACCCCGAGGCTATGCCTCTGAACCTGACGTTTTAAGACCTTTTTATGTTACTAGCTAAATGCCCGTGCGTTGCGACGCGGGAACACATAATATTACGATAACATAAGTATAAGCGTTTGTTAGTAAGCAGAATTGCACAAAGCATCTAACTGGAACAAGCTATTCTCAATGCTTCAAGTAATGAGTTGATAGTACCTTTTCTAAAAAAACTTGACTCACGGTTAATTTGATCAGCGGCGGCTTCTCAATTCAAAAGACAACCATAGATGACAGTTCCAAACTATATATATTTTCTGCTACAATGACAGTGCAGAACTGCATACAGTATTGTCTTTCCCAACTAACAAGTGAGGAGCTGATGACGGCGGTTTGCAACTTGGATCCACGAATATTCTGAATCTAAATCCTTCATCTCCGGAGGGCAAGGCAGCTAGAGGCCGGATCTTATTCTTGAGTCATTCATTCATCTACTCAAATAATCACAGTTCAGAGCCAATTGTTCCCTTTCTTCTGAACTTAAAATAGGCATCCCATGTGCAATAGCCAACTGCAACAAGTTGAAAGTTCAGAACTCGAAACAAGCAACAGAAATTTCCCAAATTGGTTATTAAAAATGTGAGGACGAGCAAAAAATACCCAGTGGTGTTGACTTTCCTCAAGTTCTGAATATTTTGGCATGTCATTTGTATACAACCACCATATGAATCTCCAAGCTAATTCAAGGCCATGTTTATGCTTCTGCATCTAAAAATGCATGGAATCACTAACTCATAGTTCTACAGATTGAGTGATTCAACAAACCAACTATACACCACTGCCTTTCAAAGATTTAACACTTTTTAGAATCTGAACTGCATGCAAGATCCAAGAAAAGTTACTTCCATAAGATATTTATGGCACAACTTGGGAAGATGATAATTCCCACTTTACAAATTCATATATTGAGGTACCCATAGGCTTGCTACCTTTTTCTCTATCAAGAAATCTATCTTGTAACATGGATCGAGGAAAGCTTGGTGAATTCTATATATATAGTTGACTCTATTTGTTATAATAGTAACATTGATAATTCAATTATTTCAAAATGGAGATTGCTAATGAAAATAACTATGACCAATCACTTACCTTCCAAGATCTGAACAGCAACATCTTTCAGCAAGTCTCTGTCCAGCTAGATTGGTTTTTCAGCACAACTTCACTGAAATAAAGCTGCACCTGTAAATCATCAGAAGATCAATCTGGTTCTTCTCTATGAGTAGTAATTAATTGGATATAGCAAATCATGTGGAAAGAACTACATTATACACAAAAATACAACTTTTTATGTCATAGGTACATTGGATTTACTCATAAACTATTATTCTGAATATACTGCAGTGCTGCTCCTCGCTGCTGGAACAAAGATCCTCTGTATTGGTGGCCCGAACATGTGAAGATAGCGAGAGAGAGTGAAGGCCTGATGCAGCCTCGTTGAGTGGCCGCAGCCATGTTGGAGCCACCCCTTCCTGACAAATCAGACCCCAAAGGGACCTGAGTGCCTTCGGTCAGAAGGAGGAGGCCCCAAAGGGGAGGGTGCCACACCTCCATTGGTCTCTTTCATGTTGTCCAGCTCTTCAGTTATCTCACAGAATACTACAATGTTCTTTTCTCGAAGCACTCAAGTACAATACGATGAAAGAACCAGGATTAATTAATTTGCAACCATACTATTTACATCATCACTTGCTATCTAAATTGTTGCTGTAAATTAAACTATTGCATCATACCCATAAAAGAAAATAAATTACAAGGAACTAAATATCCTAACCCAGCAATCTCATCTTTTTCGGAAGCTATCCCATTGTCTTGAACTGCATGACAACTTACGCAGTAACAAAATTGTCCAACCATTGAAAAAAACTTGATCTTTTATATTGAAGGCTACAAGTCTGCTAACATTTGCAGCTTGCATCTAGGGTCAAAACTAACAAACAATGATATCTTTAACGTGCGGAAAACCTCTAGAAGTAGTGATATCTTTAATGCAAGTGTGAACTGTACAGACAAACATAGGCAGAAACAACCGAGTACAACACAGTTCCAGTTGTAAACTTGGCGCTCATGGTGCTGCTGTCAACTCAGGTTCAAAGCATCACTAAATGCAATCCAATGAAAACGGGCCGTACTGGAATAAAGTGGCCTGCTGATTATCTTTTCCATTTGGAAGTTGGAACTGATTACTCTTTCTTCTTTTACTTCTATTCTACTTTTGAAAGTTCAGTGCAGCCAAAGCACGGTAATAATTAAATATTGACAAGGCTCAGCCATTACCTCTTGTCTCTTGACTGATCTTATGATACTGTGAGAGCAGCGACTACAGTATCAAATGCTCCTTTTTGCTCAGCTGAAAGGGAACAAAAACAATTATTGAATCTGAGGGCAGCGACTACAGTATCATATGCTCCTGATCATTTTACAAAAACAATCGAATTTGGCTTCCCATTCATAATCTAACTATGAACATACTACACCCATGTAGATGCACTAATAAGCCTCCTGAGAAGTACATCTACACGAGTCACACTAACGTCTATACTCTAGGTTCAGAGGGCACATTTTGAATCATATGGCAGCTGATATACTAATAAAACCCCTCAAAAAAAAAAAAAAAAAAAACGAAAGAGGGAGTCAGGGTGTGCAAAAAGAGCAGGGAATTTCCTATAAAGAGAAAAAATGTGTATACTTTATATAAAGCAAGAATCAAAGGAAATATCTGATTCTATTTTATGTCACGACAATGAAATATTTGATTTCTATCAATAACTTTGAAATGTAACTTGCTGCTAGGACTGAGTAGCGAACATGGAATTTTTGGCAACAAATAATTTAATTAGAAATTGTAGGCACAACAATTTTATGAGAATTCAACAAACCTGACTACCTGAGTTGTATGATTGATCACTTTGTATATTGGTACTTTTATCGGAAGGAAGATGCACCCAGGGGCTAGATTAATCAGCAACGCCAGCTAGATTCGATTAGCAATTGATCAGGCTACGGCGGGCGGGGTCGACAAGCACAGCGCAAGGTGACAGACCCACGGACTGCTTCACCGCTACGCCAGATCCGTCCGCATCCTTGCAGCCACCGGCCACCAAGACGAGCTCGGGGCACGTGGGGCAGTGGACAATTGATCAGGCTACGGCGGGCGGGGCAGCACAGCGCGGTGACCCCACGGACTGCAGACCGCTACGCCAGATCCGTCCGCATGGCAGCCACCGCCACCGAAGACGAGCTCGGGGCACGCGGGGCAGTGGACGCCTGCTGCAGAATGACTCGGTGGACGCCCGACCCACGCGCGCGCGATGTGTGCACGGCTGCTACTCCCCGCCACGGGCGCTGTGTGCGGGCGCGCATGCATGGATGGACGCCGCGGCGCCCCTGGTCGGGACGACCGCCTCCACCGGAGGCCCCCAGACCGCCAGAGGAGAAGGCGAGCTCGGGGAGGACCGGAGTAGAGGAGTGGTGATGGTGGTGAGGAGCACCGCACCCTGCCCCGACGGGCGACGGATCCGTGCCCGGGGAGTCCAAATCGGGGCACACGGAGGTCGGGTCCGAGGAGGATGCTCGCCGCCGCCATCTTGACGCCGGAAAAGTTGAGCTACAGCACCTTGGGGTGGGGAGGAGAAGGGAAAGGAGGAAGCAATTGCAGCAGGTCCTTTTGGGCACCGCTGCGAGTGGCCACCACCGCTAGCCGGAGAGCGGCGGCAGCGGCCCGGGAACCGGCGGCGCTTGCGGAGGGGGAACCGGCGGCGCTGGGCGGAATCGCGCCCAGCCGCCTTCGCGGACGACGAAAAGGGGATCATGGTGGTTTTTTTTAATCGCGAGTGGGGGAGTGCCGGGCCCATGCTCTCGTGCTTGGGGGCGAGGTGAAAGTCGTGGGACCACACGGCGGGGAGAGATGAGGGGAGCCGGGTGGAGCGATACTGCGGCAGTTGTTTCACTTCACCGGGGACGATTCCTTTTCCAATGTTTTAGCTAAGAGATATCAACAAAGCTCGGTATTTCATAGCACATATTTTGCGATGTAGGCATATTTGCGTGCAATCGTGGTCGATATACGTGTATTTCTAGACTCTCGAAAATAGTGTCGGACAACATGCCACATTAGATCTGCAAGGGATATGGACCGACAGTGAACTACTTATAAAGTTTATGGACCCGAATAAACTTTTTGAGATTTGATGGACCTAACCGAAACAACCGCCAAAGTTAATGGACATCTGAGTCGTTCAAGTCGGCAATATAATACAAATAGTAGTTGTCCCAGTGCTACAAAGCAATTGCATTGATGAGACACTTGAATTGATGAGTGACCATAAGACACCATATATAAAGCTTTAGAGCAGACACCAATCCGTGAGTCCACCGTGTTCTCGTCTCCTCTCATCACCATGGCAGCTATTGCTGAAGAAGTCGTCAACTGCAGCATGCCGCCGAGAGAGAAGCTGCGTTACCGACGAAATTGGAGTTGGAGCGTGGACACCCAGGTGGTGCCGTTACCCGCGGGACTGAAGAGGATGGCTCCTCCTGTCTGATTAAAAGCGTGAGGCACCTCAGCAACAGTGGCTTTACCGAGCTACCAGAAAGGTACGTCCTGCCGGACCCCGACCGTCCCGGCGACGGTCTCGGCATGGTGAAGCTCCCCGTCGTCGACCTGGCGCGCCTGACCGATCCTGCCCACCGTGCTTCCGAGCTGGAGACGCTGGACGCCGCATGTCGCAACTCTGGATTCTTTCAGGCTAGCACACTGCACACTGCACAGGCCTGCCATCCATCTTCTTTGTTTCCATGGATCTGGAGACCTAGCTAAGCGTATGCATGCTTGCATGTGTACACAGGTGGTGAACCATGGGGTGACCGGCGAGCTGATCGACGGGTTGCTGGGCGTGGCGCGGCGGTTCTTCGAGCTTCCGTTGGCGCGGCGGGCGCGGTACATGTCGCCGGACGTGCGGTCGCCGGTGAGGTACGGCACCAGCTTCAACCAAGCCAAGGATGCCGTGCTCTTCTGGCGCGACTTCCTGAAGCTAGGCTGCCAGCCGCTACACGCCGTCGTCGAATCGTGGCCTGACCAACCCGCTGATCTCAGGTACATAATTAATAAGGTTTATGATCTACACGTCAATCATTACTTCAGCACATCGACAGCGCACAACCACAAAAATTTTAATTAATCTAGCTATGATTGTGCCGTCAATCTATTTTTAAAATGTAAGCCGTACGTCCTATTATAGCATCTTCAAGAGTTAGCAAACCCACACCCAATCCTTGGTTTTTGTCAACAAACATTAAGAAAAAAATACTCTCCAATATCTTCCTATTTCACCTCTCAATTTTTTTCGCACTAGGAAAAAGCAGCCTAATTAATGATGTTGATATACACGTGGCCGGTATTCAACTCGGCCAATCCTAAGAGGATAAGACCGAAGAACATGGGGAAGAATAACGAGTATAACATGGTTTCTGATGCAAACGTACAAGAGAAAATGAAAGTATAAAAGAAGTTAGACTGATTTTTAGAAATAGTTTGGGATTTTCTGCAAAATTACCTTCTATCTTTTATGAGTGAGATTTTGCAAACTGTAGGAAAAAAAGATAACAAATATTCTCACATGTTTTTAGTCATTTGGAGAAGTCATTAATTTACCAAGTGATATTCATTACAGTATTGGAGATGCTCTTAGTAGCAATGAATATATTAACATTTCTATAGTTTATTATAAAATTGCCAAGTTCATAATATGGGACTTGGTAAAATGGAATATTTGTTTTTTAGTCGGCAGTATATATTTTATCCCAAAATTGCATCTTATTTTGTGGCAATTTACTGATCGACATAATCTGCAATTTTCAGCCTTGAGAACAAAAGCCATTAGATAAAAGCACAAGCATGAAAAAATCTAATCAGCTGTGTTGGCACAAAGACAATTAACATTTACAATTGTTCTACAATCAGAGACAAGGACAAAAATTTGATATGTTATGGTACAAAAGACAAATAACAAATCACAAAATTAGCAAAAAAAAAATATCTTAAAATTTAGGCTTTTGAAATACAAGAAAAGTGCTATAGTAAACAAACACAAATTTGACCTTCAATATGTGATCAAGCAGGAAGGAGTAACATGCAGCCAAAACATTGTCAAGCCCATAGCTAGTTGTAACTTTCAAGAACTATTAGCCGACACAACAATTAGCTATGCTTGGGAAGAGTAGTAGAAACTGGAGGCTTATGGAAACAGTAATGAAATTGAATGCAGGGAAGTGGCAGCCAGGTACGCCATGGCGAACCATGAGCTGTTCATGGAGCTCATGGAGGCATCACTAGAGGCTCTGGGCATCCCCACCTGTCATAGTCAGAGTTTTCTAGGGGAGTTGGAGGCTGGGTACTCGCAGATTATGCTCAACTGCTACCCGGCGTGCCCGCAGCCAGACCTCACGCTTGGGCTGCCGCCACACTCAGATTACTGTCTCTTCACACTCCTGCTGCAGGACCAAGTCCAGGGTCTCCAGATCTTGCACCATGGCCACTGGCTCACCGTCGATGCCGTCCCAAGGTCCATCGTAGCCAACGTCGGCGACCACCTCGAGGTAATTTGCATATATATTTGTATACTATTATATACGTTTTAAAACTATATGCATGTATACTATTATTATACTTCTACTTATATCCCAAGAGACTAGTATTCGGTTTTCTTGTAAGTCTACATCACCATGAAATATAGTTTTGTAATGTATCTATTTGTAACCATAAAGTCCATTTAATATATTTGATTAAACAAAAAGTAGTTTTATACATAGAGCAAAACTAAATTATCGCTCGTTTTGGAGTGGAGCTACCACCCAATTACTCATAGCCATGTACAGTATCTAAATATGTGCACTACCGCACAGGAGACCTCTACCGAGCGTCAAACTTTGTACCGAGAGCCCAATCAAAAGCGCTCGGTAGAGTCTACCTCTGCACGTGGATTTGTTCTCACGCACAAATGGGTAGGCCGTTGCTTTTTAACTTTAGCTTTTCACCAGTGGAGTCTGATATAAACCTGAATTAATAAATAGGACTCTCAGATCCAATAGGGACTAGACAAACGCAGAACTGAAGTAAAAGAAATATATGTGGAGCGAGCAGGTACGAGGTGGTTGAAAAAGTTAAACTAGTTGTTTTACGTGTACTGTTCAGTTAGTGCTTGAGACAAAATGCTGATCGAGTACTTGTACATATAATACAAGTTGACATAGTGAGCTGTCGAGATATGCATCATCCACTTCAACTTATCCAACATCCAAAGGATTAGGTATGTCGCGTCATCTTCCATCTTCAGTTGTCTAATAGGCTCAGTTTAACAAACAGCAACAATAAAAAGATTCAAATTTGTGTGCACCAAACACCTGTCAAAAGCTTAGGTTTCTTTGATGTGTATGTGGTCTCAGTCCTGCATACATCTGTCGTCTGCAAAAATCTTGGGTCGGCGAAGATTCACTAGAAATTGTTATCCTCTCCCATTACCTGGCCGACCCGCGGTGTGTCGTCCAAACAGATATAGTAACTTAGTAAATAGTAAGGCAGCCCTGTTGCTATAGAAGTCATAGTCAAATGGAACCTAGACCAATAATCAATTGCCAACTTAACGGTATAAGATGAAATGTACAAAGCTAGATCTAGCTTTGCACATTTTATTACTCACACTGTTTTCTTAACGTGGCACAAGATAGAATCATATACGGTCTATTATTACACTTCGACAATTCATGTGCTTTATATTATATTATTTATACTTCCTCAGCAAAGTGTAATTCATTTCATAAATCTTGGAAAATTAAAGTATCTCAAGTTTGACCAAATTTATATGATAACATAATAACATTTAGGATGCATGCCAAGATTTATGGTTAATTGTATTTTCAAAGTATAATTTGTCGCTCTATAATTTATATTAGAGTAACAAAATCTTTATAATTTTCTTTATATTTTTTATCAAACTTGAGTTGC
Source organism: Hyparrhenia diplandra (assembly GCA_015847255.1). Classification (NCBI taxonomy): domain Eukaryota; kingdom Viridiplantae; phylum Streptophyta; class Magnoliopsida; order Poales; family Poaceae; genus Hyparrhenia; species Hyparrhenia diplandra. The sequence continues at coordinate 168,305 of JADLZK010012541.1, read as the reverse complement.
TTTGCCTCTCAAAGATTCTTAAAATGGCTTACAATTTAAAATGGAGGTACTACTTATAAACTTATAATCATTGATAATCTATTTCCCTACAACTATATAATCATACAAAGTTTGTAGTACAATATTTAAAAATTATTAGCTTCATTAATTTTTTTAGATAATGGATAATAAAATACGGTCTCTACATCCAGGGGGTCAAAGTTTTTAAAGTTTCAATTTTAATATGGGTGCCTCGACGTATGAGGTAGTAATAAAAGTTTGTGAAGCAGTTCTGAGAAAGAAGTTGGTAAAACGGCAGGCAATATGCAAGATGCATCTATTCTGTTTTTTTTTTTTTTTCAGTACACACAAATGTTTCCTGTGTGTCATCGAATTTTACTGAGTATGATGATGCACTGATTTGTTGCATTCAGATCTACAGCAACGGACTGTACAAGAGCAAGTTGCACCGGGTACGGGTGAACTCGACGCAGGCACGCATCTCGGCGGCATCCTTCCACAGCGTCCCTGCGGATCATGTGATTGGGCCAGCGGCGGAGCTGGTCGACGAGGGAAACCCACGGAGTTACATGGACACCGACTACGCCAGCTTCCTCAACTTCCTAGCATCCGCCGAGGGCAAGCATAAGACCTTCCTCCAATCAAGGAAGCTGGCAGGCTAATCAGCTTGGGTGTAGTTACTCTAAAAACATCTCCCAACTTGGTTAACTACTTGCTTAATTAATCTTCCGAAGTGTAGTATTAGTCCTGAAGTGCTGCTTGGTATATGTATACACTGTGAGTTAGTATCGTCGTCAAACTTGGTTAACTGTTGTTAGCATTATTATATATATTGTTGTATATATCTATCACGTGCCTGAGCGCACTGCTATGCGCTGACCATGCAGGAAACAAGATTGTCACAACCTATAAAGCATGTATTTCAGATTGTAAATAGAAAATATACTATGTACAACAAATGATTCTAAACATTTTATTTTTCTAAGACGATGTTGACAATTTAAATGATTCAAAATTTGATTAGTTCTAAAAAATTAGAATTTAATTTGATATTTTTTGTTGCATTCATGCCTTTGCATTAATTTTAACTATACGAAAAATAATTTATCAAATAGGTTTAAGCACCAAGTAATTTTTTCTATGTTTTGAAATTATATATGTTTTGGACAACTAATATTAACACAAGCTAGCTCGGGTTTTTTTTTTAAAAAAGAATCTTTTGAAAAATAAGTTCCAGAATAGTTCATTTGTCCTTCAAAATAGCTTCAAAAGAATTTATATTATACTTAAAATCATAGAATAATTAGTGTTTCCACATTAAGTTTGAAATTTTTCAAAACCACGTTTGCAGAATAGATACAAGATCAAAACCTGAATTGGGCCAAATCTATCATGAACCGAGTCCATAAACCCCATATCCTGGCTCCTTCTTTCTACAATCTATTTCGTCCTGCATCAATTTCCATCTTCTAGTGTAAGTTATGAGCCTCATCTAGGGTAAATTGTTGAAGTTTACCTTCCTTGGACACAGTACAATTTCTGTGTTTGTACCACAACATTCCCTTGTTATCCACTCTTAAACAGGGGGCTTTATTTTCTCTAGTATTCTTGTGAATTTTCATCAAATACTTGTGCTTATGAAATGCCTATTTGATTTGATCTTGTAGTGTGGGTTGCTCATTGAGACTTTCTTGTTGGGGTTGATGCACTACATGGAGCTTTACTTGTGATAACTCTCCTTGTATACAAGGATTCTGTGGTAAAATTTCCTACTTAAGGTATCATCCACAAGATTAGCTAGCCTTGCCAAGGTGGTAATGGATTTTAATGTTGTAATGCTTGATTCATTCCAACCATTTTCTCTCTATGTAAGGTTTAGTTCTGATTGAGTGTAGATATTAGGGCTCCCCATGTTGAAGGACTAGGTTTGATGTATCCTACACTACTACAAAAAATCTTTTACAAGGTGTTTTCATTTTATTAATTGTGACAATTTTTTTAATAAACTGAGGCAAATAAAAAACTGCCACATAAAATTGATTAACCGTGATGGTTTTTCTAAAAAGAAACCGCCACAACCATTTTTCGTGGTGGTTATATTACAACAGCGTGCCACCGTTAACGGGCTCGACTAGCCAAGCCCATGAAATTTGCGGCCCATTCAAACTTATCGGGCAACTATACATGCAACACTTAGGGTTTCTTTACCTCCACGTCTCTAACCCTATTTCCTCTCCCACCTCTCTTACTCCAGCCAACACTTCACACTTCCACCGCAACCAACTCAACCACAAGTGGCACATGACCGGGCGGCGCAGGTAGGTGAGCCGGCGTGATGGTGACTCCCGTCAACATTGGCGGACTCGTCCTCTTCTCCCTCCCCTTGCCTATCCAGAGTGACCACGGCTGACACGCACTTGTGGATCCCGCGTGCTCATCGGCGAGCTTGCCAAATCCGCCTCATGCTGACAGGATCGAGCTCCGGTGGTGGTGGATCGAAAACCCCCAGTAGCGGCAGAGGTAGATCCGGCGGCGGTGGTGGATCAGGCGGCAGCAGCCCAGATCCCACCCCATTAGGGTTTGGGATGCGATTTTTTTTATTTTTTTTGATTAACCATGACAGTTTTTGGTGTATCTGAAAACTGCCATGGGTAATCCATTGATTAACTGTGGCCTTTCGTTGGTGGCGGTTTCAAAAACCAACCACAATAAATGAAAAAAAAAACACCACGATTAATCTTTTTTCTAGTAGTGCTTTTTGTTGTAGTTTACATTACCTTCTCCTTAACTCGTCTAGCTCGGCTAGTCCATCCTATATTGTCTCTTGGCCAAGGGGGAGTTTCTAGGATAAGTCCAATGACGAACTCTATGTTTGTACCAGGGGCATTTTGTGTATTTCATTAGGGAATACATTTGGGCACTCATTTACAACATGCACTTCTACCATGGTTTTTGCTTCTATGGAGTAAACCAATACGTGAGATTTAGTCCCACGAGTCTAGCATTTTACATGTACTCCTTCATGGTTAGTCATAGATACATCTTTACCTAGGCTTCCAATGATTCCATTATGTCAATCTAACTAATCCATTCCAAGAATGATATTTTTTCCTTTGCACTTAAGTACTACTAGGTCTTCAAGGAAAACTGTAATGCTTAAAATGATCCTTGTTACTTTTGAACAACCTAGATGATGTCATTTGATGTCTAATCAAAGCATTCTAGTTATTAGGGGTAAATTTATTAGTAATGTAGGTATTTTTGTGCTTTACAACAAAACTAGATGATATGGTTGAATGAGATGCTCTATAATCAAATAGAAGATGCCATTGCAAGAGCTAAGTTGACTAATACCTCACCGAGAACAACTCCTAAAGTTGTTTGGGCATCCTGAGCATGACTATTTAATAAGATTGTTGTGGTGGCTGCATCATCTAACTGTTATTGTGGTTGATTCCATACGTAGTAGTCCTAGGCCCATTAATAGTGTGTTGGATTGAGTGGACATTGCTAGTTTGTTCATATAGGGAAGGTGGTGAGGAAGTGTGTAGTCTCATTGCAGTGAAAGCATATGTGTTGGTGTTGTTAGTGACTTGAGCAGTTATGTTTTGTCATAGTAGTGAAACTACATCAAAGCTTGAGTCTGTTGGCCTTGGTGGTTAAGGTTGTTAGCCTTTAAGACCTAACTAGTTGAGATCTGTGCTATAAGAGCTTTCGTTTGTTTTCTTTTGTTTTGTCTTCGATACATCAGTCATAATAGTCATATTCATAAAAATGTTAAAGTATGTGTAAATTTGAGGGTTCAAGAGGATGTAACCTCGTAGCTCTATCCTTCCTTGAACTTCATTTGCTTCTTGGCATTAATATTGAACAATTCTAATGCATAACAAGATAACTTCGGTAAAGTGAAAGATATACTCAATCATAGTCTTGTTTCCTTGATTCAGGTTTTGATTCATTAGCACTATGTTTCATGGTTCCATCCAAAATGTGATACCGACAGAATACTTCTAGAAACTTTTGCCATGTGTTCGTTGTAGCTCCTCTATAGCTCTGCTATAGGCTTCCCACCTAGAAATAAAATGTCTTACATGTAAGTTCCAAGCTCTTTTGAGAATTCGCCTCTACCATTACATTGGATGGTATCAAGCTTTCTTTGAATCACCTTCAACCAATCCTCTATTTCCAATGGGTTGTTTGATACAGAAAAAAGTAGGTCGCTTAATCCTTATGAATTCTAACATTTTCTCCTAAAAATCCAACTACATGGTTGTTTCTATGACAGTTGCACCTTGATTCAAAGCTTCCAAAAGGTAGATTTGAGTTTTCCCTCACTTGTGCTAAGTTCTCCGTGGGAGGAGGGGGTAGGTTGTTTTGTCAATTTGGCTAGCTTCTTCAATTCTTTGATCCTCATTCATGTTATGCCTACCATTGTTGGTGTTGTGGAATTGCTAAATTTTATAGATGACCTATGCTCTCATATCCATGAGATGTGGATTGTTCTACCTATTGAATTCATCAATAGCCACAAACTTCCGGTCCTCTATTGATTAGCCATATGTTGCTTGATTCTTAAACACATGATTTGAACTTCTCTTCCTCCTAGACTATCTCGACATATGTATATTTACATGATGCACTCATCCATTGTGTTGATGAAACACTAGAGATGAATGTCTCATGTACTCCATTTGCTCTATGCTAGACCATCTACTGAACTCATTTACTTTGTTTTCTAAACATATTGGTGTCTTCTCCATTGAATCTTAGTGAATTTGTCGAACATATCTTAGAACACATGTTAGTCTTATTATCAAATTCTCCTCATAATCATAAAAATCAACATAGGATATGGCCAAGGGCCCATGTTCCTTACACTAGCATATTAGTCAAAGTCACATAAAGGCCCATGTTCACGTAAGTAGCCTTTTGAGTAGTTTTCCAAAAGTGACATATACTACAAGAGATTGGGGATTTAATGACAATCCAATGACAAGTTACCCATTTTTCTTGTCATAGAATCCCTATCACATTAGACCTTTTGTGACAACTACAAGCAAGTTTTATGACAATCCAGTGATGTGTGACAATGTAGTTGTCATAAAGTTTGTAATTGTCACCAAAGGTCTAATGTGATAGGGATTCTATGACAACTGGATTGTCATTGAATCCCCACCCTATCTATATTTATATCTCTTATAAAGCTAATCCCACTACAATTTCTATTGCTACATGCAAGCCTTCCACATCTCCTTCCACTAAGTATCCACATCATCTCCCACTATACATGTCATCCCACTAACTTTCATCCCTTAATGCAAGATATCCACATTATCTTCACTTAACTTCATTCCAAATTAATTCTTCACAATGTTTGTAGCAATGTGTGGTGTATCTTTTGGTTTCCATGATTGCTAGACGCTCTTAGTGCTTCAATGTTCTTTGCCAAGGCGAAAGCACTGCATGAGAAGTTGGATATCAAAAATCATGGTGATGTCCACTTCTTCCTTGGCATTAATGTTTGACACTCCTCCAATGGCTTATTGCTCTTGTAAGAACATTATGCAATTGATCTCCTTCAACATGTTAGCATAACTTAAGTGTCGCATACATCACAACCACCAAGTACTAACACGGAGGCCAAGCTCTCAATTTCTAAATGTATTATTGGCACTGAACCTTGTGGCAACTACAATCATGTCGGCGCTCTTCAATACAAATTGATTCGCTGGGATCTTTCTTATGCAATCTAGCAAGTTTGCCTCTAAATGGAAACTCCACAACCTCATGTCAAGATGGTGAAGTCCATCCATAGTACATAATGGGATATTGAATCATGGCCAACAACTCTTGACTTCCATTTTATTTATGTCCCTAACATGGCATATTCCAATGCAGAGTAGACATGATGGTTAAATTTGCATCATTTCACCACTAGCTACTACATCTACCATGGTCAAATTTGTTCTCTTGATCTTGTAGTTATAAGTGATGAACGCCGGTACCCACTTCTAGTGCTTAGGCAGAATATTGTTCCATATATATGTCAACTAGACATTGGGTGTTGCTGGTTGTAGCAACTACTACTCGAACTTCACTAGCGTTTTCATTGTGCTATTGTGGTTTATTATGACACCATGAGAGTAGTCGACGTGGTGTCGAGAACCCTATCCACTACCGATGCGTGTCAAACATATTGAGTTTGTTTTTAGTCATGTGGGAGAATCAAGGTGTCGAATGGCTAGAATCGCATTCTCTATGTCACATTTCATGCATTGTTTCTAGGTAGACAAATTGGCGGTAGGAGTGGGGTATTTAGGATGGCATGGGAAACGACATTGATAACAACATTGGTGAGGGTGTGCATGTATTTTAAAATTTGTTATTTGACTTTCATTGTTGGTTTGCAAACAAACGATGATCAACACTTTTTCACCTTTGATCTTTTTGCTATCACTTAGCAATGGTGATAGCCAGTGGTTCCAATACAACATCATGATATCATTATTGTACTATTTTTATGCAAAGTTATTTTAGTTGTTTGTGGTTGTCTAATAAGGTGTTCCAATATGGTACCTAGGTGAAATGTTTGTATCTTTGCTCATGCGGTCTCTGAGTGATGTTAGTTGCACGAGCTAGCTACCACAATGCAAGATATTTACTAGAGTCTTCATTTGTTTGGAAACAATTAGGGTGTCCATTTTGCTATTGTTGTCTAGTTTCACAATGTGAGCCACTCGATCTATAAGGCATCAAACTCTGTGTACGCTAAGGTTGTGTTTGGTTCTGGGATAAAAGAGATGGGATCTTCTTATCCCATTTTCTAGGCTATGACAGTTCTAGTTTAGTGTTTGGTTAGAAGCACATGGGTGTCCTTGTTGTTTATTTGGTTCAAGGAACAATGAAGGATGGGATTGAGAGTGCCAGTTATATATGTTACCACCATTAATGTGGGCCCCATGTGTCATTCTCCTCTCTGTGTCCTTCACCCAAGCAGAGTGCATCTCATCGATGGTGCAGCAGCGCAACCGCTAGGCGCCCGGCCATCCATGGCGTGTTGTCCTTCACCGGTGAGGAGCCATAGCTATCCTACTAGGTAGCCCATCCCTTCATCCGAGTAGAGGTGCCCACACCGCTGCATAGGGCTACATAGGGACTATAGCCCGTCGGTGAGGTTACCCAAACTGCATGTCCAAGCACCGCAGCAAGGCCAGGGTGTGGGTTCCTAGTTCTGCAGCTAAGCCAAGAGAACGACTCCTTAGCAGTGCGGCCAGGCTAGGGACTTATCTCCCCGGCGCTATGACCAGGCCAGATTGGCTATAGGTGCGGGGAGCGGGCCGAAGGGCGGAATGGGGGTGTTGCTGCGGGGATCCGGGGTGGTGCGGGGGTTGCTGTCACTGTAGGGGAAGAGGCTAATACGGGCTTAGGGACAACATAGGGTAAAGGATGAAGATGCTCAAGGAAAAAGAGGGCATGGGAGGCGAAGATTGTTGACGGTCACTAACGACATATTTTTCCCGTCAACTTACTACCATAAAGGGAGTAAAACTATACCTTTTTATACTCATATACATTTATCACTAATAAATTCCACTTGTAGTATCTAGTATTTTATTTTACAGATTTATAATAAAAAGCAAGTGGAAAACTCGACCAAAGTACGCCATCCGGGAAGCGCATTTTTGCAAAATACAAGCCCAGAGCAAATCGACCCAAAACATCAAAATTGGGCCGAGCCAAGCCCGCCCACAACTTTTCAAGATGAAGGAAGCCAACCCACCGAGACCCGGCTAGGCCGAAGCCCAAGGGGGTGCGCGCGCACCACCTGTGCGGCGCACCCTCCCCGAGGCGGTTTCGCCAGACCTCGGGGAGGCGGTTCATGAACCTGCCAAATGGGGGTTACCGACGTGGGATGGTCGGTTGGGTCTGATTAGGAAGGTTTACCAGGTCGGTTTTGGTGTAAATTAGCACTTAGGCCCCTCCTCCAAGTGTATAAGTAGTCCCCCTCTCTTCCTCTCTCAACACACACCACTTGGAGTCCAGAAAACCAGCAATCTTCCTCTCTCTACCACCTCTATCTCTCTCTTTTCTTCTACTACTTCTTCTTCTTCTTCTTAGTTCTTGGTTAGCACTTGGAGTAGAAGAGCTACAAGGAGGGCTTGTCTCCTAGAAGAAAGTGCCTTGGTAATATATCTTCTCAATGGAGCATTCTTCTATTTGCAAGTCTTATATCTATGTTCTTGGCCTAACTTATGAACTAGAGTATAGTTTTGTTCATACTCTTGTGTTGGTATATGAACTAGCATATAGTTTACATATCATAATCTTGACATGTTCATATCAGTTCTTCATCGATCATCATATGCCTAACTTGATTAGAGGTGGGATATCGGTTCGTTGTTCCTTCGGGTTTTCTCTTGTTCTAGTCCGTCCATTCGACGAGTGGGGATCCTGGGGGGACAAGAGTAGTGCTCTGATATGCGGGCATGGTGCCCGGGTATTACGACACCTGCGAATATGAGAGCATGCCACGGTTGAGGGGGTAGGCGGCTGGGTCGTGACAAGCCTTGACCGTCCCTTGAAATCCCCCCACGTTCGTATGTGATGTAGGAGTCCATAAATGCCTTGGTGGGAAGCAGACTTCCTGATGGGGTCTCCCCGATATCCTAGACCTAACCACGCCTAAATCATGTTTGCATATGATCCTAACTATTCATTTGTATGGCCATGACTAGATACATTAGAATTACTCCATTAGGTTATTCATTTATTCTTTATCTATTTTCTTTATCCTTTGCTGGTGGATTCTTAAGTGTGTGTCACACTATCCATAAACCATTATTGCTTACCCCTGTTATGAACAATTTGGTCTAAGCAAACACATGTTCCTCTATTCAGATGCCATGCTAATAAACACATGTCTTCCTTTGGGAAAATATAAATAACGATACCCTGAATACTTCCGGGTGAAATACTACAATGATAGATCCGTGTGCTTGCGGATGAAATATCTAAGATGGCAAGATCTATCCCGTTGACGTTCCCGTTCGGATCACCGACATGGTGGTTTTACTTGGGAATGTCACGCGCATTTCTGAGCTGTTTATTGGGGATGAGTTTTATACCTGTTTCCTTTGATTACGCTAAGAAATGTCAACAAAGATATATGGTATAACCAGGGGACAATGATTTCTCAGATATCTCAGATATCTGGGAATGAAGAGGGATGACAGGGGCGGATTCACGCCCCGGGGCGGCACACAAAAATACAAGGAGCAGCTCTTCAAATAAAAGCCTAAAATAGCATATATTATCCTATTCTTAGTGTATGAATGCATGATAGCCCCCCCTAGTGACTCATCCTGGATCCGCCACTGAGGGACGACATCTGAGTGGAATGTTCCATCTCAGGGGTAGACTCAACCCACCTATCCTACAGCTAAACACTAGACCAAGTGGAATATCCCACTTTATCCGTGTCCCACACCCCTCGAACCAAACACATCATATAGTACCAATTGATCTAATAAAGTTGTTTTTTTTAATTCATATGGGAAAAGGTGTCTAGGACACGTTTGCATTCTTTAGGTCACCACTCAATACGATCAATTCGCTGATGCATATCATGAAGGTCTTCCCATATAGCTGGTTAAGGAGATTCGCTACATAGTGTGTTGGTGATTATATATTGAAATGATTAACGCCACAATGAGTGTGCTAACCTTTCTCAAATTGCCCATTTTTCAGGATTCGTACTTTTTGAGTTCTCGATCAATAATAATATGTACGCAAATTTTGCTACAGTACACTGTCGAAATGTGTAATATGTTGATGGACACCGCAACGAGCGGAATTTGCTCAGTACCATTATAAATTTGGGGGGTGTTACGGCAAAGAACCACAAATTTATGGTACCAGGCAAATTTCACTCGTTGCGGTGTTCATCAACATATTACATTTTTTAGTAGTACCGGCAATTGACACCCGGCAAAAAGTCCTTCACTCGGCAGCGATGCCGGATTCGGTAAGTGTCCTGTGGCAAAATTTCCCTAACATATGGTAGTTTAATTATTAGGACGAACTGATGATGAACGCGCGGTGGGATTAGGGATCGAGAACTCGAGAAGTCGGCATCACAGCATTATTGTACTAATCATATGTATAAGTATAACATGTGACGAGCCACTGTTAGACATTTAGACACTGTCGCAATTGGCAGGCTGGAAGGCAAGCTCTGCCCTGTCGACGTCGTACTTGATGTGGTAGTTCATCTGCATGATGTTGCCGATGATGGACAAGCTCGGCGATTTCTGCACAACCCAGCAGAACACGTCTCGGTCCACCTGAACGAAGTAATTCTCCAATGGCAGGGCCATGTCGGCGCCGTCGAAGTGAAGTACCATCTTCGGGACTGCGCCGGCGCCGGCGCCGGCGCCCGACGTAGTATGGAAGCACATGTCGTACCAATCCCTGTCAGCCGCCCTGGGGAGGTTCGTCTGGTTCAGCATCGCCTTCTTCGCTTCCGAGTACGCCGGCTCCGACAGGAATGTCAGCGTTGTGCCAGAATCGAACACCGTACCGTAGCGCTTAGTCCCTGGGCCGCCAGTCTCTATGGCGCCGATGGAGATCCTCTGCAGATCGACGGAGTAGATGGTTCTCGTCGGCAGGAGCGGCGTGGTCTGGATGCCGGGGCCGGACATGACCGCGGCGGCGCCGAACAGGAGAGGACTCTCCTTGGAGGTGTTCCTGTCGAGGCAGTACGAGAAAGCGCCGGCTTTGAGCTGCGACACGAGGGACAGTGAGCCGCGGCCGAGCCCGACGAGGCCGGAGCTATTGTCGTCGATCCCCTCCGACATGTTGGTGCAGCCGAATCCGATGCCACGCACAGCGTCGCTGCCGAGCATGAAGGTCTCGCTCGCCAGGTAACCTTTTGTGTACTGCTGTGGATCAGTGGCAAGGCCGTAGGAGTACCTGTAGTCGCACTCAGAGCCTCCAGCGCCGGCGCCGCCGCACATCGCGAACCGCTGGGACTCCAGCGTACGGCAGAGGCCGCTGGAGCAGGGCAGCTTGGAGAAAGACGACGACTTGTTGGGGTAGTAGGAAGGGGGGTCCTGCGGCGTGCAATCCTTGCACTCGCCGCAGTTGAACCAGACGAGGTCACTGCCGGTGTCGGCCGCCGCCGACAGCTTCTGCGGCGGCGTGCCCATTGATAGCGTCATGTCGTAGCCGTAGCCGTCACTGTCCAGCTGCAGCGGGGTCTGCGCGCTCACGCGCCCTGATGCTGCTGCTGCTGCATCGAGCCGCGCAGCGAGCATTGACAGCCGCTGGTGGGAGCTGCGGGCGGCACGTGTGAAGTTGATGTGTTGATCGGTGCGGGTGAGGACACCACGGAAGCCTCGTCGGCGTTCAGTGTAAGCCCAGGGACCAGCGAGTAGGGAGAAGATGACCAGCACGATGAGGAATATCTTGGCCGCCATATCTGAACACTTGCCGTATAATTTCTGTATTCTCTCTAACCACGTTTATATCAAATATCATGTGGAGAAAATTCGGTGCATGCATGTCCGAATCTCGTTAGGACAATACTAAGTGAATTTTTATGGTGCTTGGGAGGAATGGTTCCTCCCGTTAATGTGTTTCCAACCTGTGCTAGCATTATTGCTTGTTAAAAACATTCTAGAAATGGCAGCATAATTGCTTGTTAAAGCATTCTAGAATCCACGAACAGCTCTCCGCCAGCGCGAGCGCGAATTAATCCACGATTTAAGCCAGTGTTGGAGCTCAACGATGCTTGAGCACCCCGGAACGCGAACGTGGATGACGCCGTGGCGATAACGATCACCGTGGCGAGGACTAGAACAAGGTAGATGTAAAACTTGGGAAAACAATATGATTTGGCACTGCCAACATGACAGCCCCTTGAGTCGTTTATTCATGTTTATATAGAACATCTGAGGGACACGACCTCATCCCACGCCATGCCGTAACGAGTATGAACATCATTGCACCGTGGTGAACGCCCGTGCGCCCGGCACGTCATGGCGTGGACATGACAGACTCCTATGCCGATCGTGTCGTACTCAGGCATGACTCCAACCACGTCGATCCTAACCGACTCTCCAAGATACAAACTGAACGAACGATTACAAGACTTTGCATCAATTTAATCCTAACAGCCAGTGCTTAGTGTTGACGGTCACTAACGACATATTTTTCCTGTCAACATTCTACCATAAAGGGGTGAAACTACACCTTTTCATACTCATATACATTTATTACTTACATATTTCCACTTGTAGTGTCCAAAATGTATTTTGCAGGATTTATAATAAAAACAGGTGGAAATACGACCAAAAGGCGCAACCCCGAAAAGCGTACTTTAGAAGATTACAAGCCCAGGGGTAAAAAGGACCAAAATGCCAGAGTTGGGCCGAGCAAACACCACCAGCACACTTTTCTGGCCCAGCATCGCCACCCCACCGAGACTCGGGCCGAGCCGAGCCCAGGGGGGTGCGGTGCGCCCGCACCCATCCTGAGGCGGTTCGAACCCAGGTTTGGCGAGGCGGTACATTAACTCTCGTGGAAGGCAATGCGCTGGTGGATCGGCCGGTTCAACGTACCTAGACGTGCTGCCAAGGTCGATTTAGGGGTAGGGTAGTCATTTAGCCCCCTTCTTGTTTGTGTATATGTAGCTCTCCCCTCTCCCTCTCTCAACACACCATTTGGAGCCTCCTCACTCTCCACTCCTCCACTCTACTCATCCTCTCTCAAGTTCTTTTAGCTTTAGTAGTATTTGGAGGAAGGCTAAAGCTTCATTGGAGAGCTTGTACTTGGGAGAAAGAAATATTCGGTATGAATACAATTATGGTTTCTTCTCAAGTCTTGTTCTTATATAGTTGTGCAATAGAGCTAGAGTATTTACATGTTATAGTCTTGACATATGAACTAGCATATAGTTTATATGTTATATTCTTGACATGTTGTTCTCGACACGATCATGACAGAAGAACTAGACTATAGTTTCAATGTTGTGGTTAGTCGTATAGAACATTAGGCTTAACCATTCATGCCATGTATTTGAGTAGAGTAAGAGTTGAGCTGAGGTGGCGGTTCGTTGTTCCTTCGGGTTTGCTCGTGTCATATGCCGTCCATCCGTAGGGTGAGGCCCATGGGGGACATGAGTAGTGTCCTTGTATGCGGGCGTGGTGTTCGGATGCCAGGTATCCTTCGAATATGACGGCATGCCCCGGTCGTGGGGGTAGGCGGCAGGGTCGTGACAGCCCTATCCGTCCTTCGTAATCATCCCCCGTTCGTATGTTGTGTAGGAGTCTAAAGTGCCTTTCCATTGGGCGGTATGCACCGGGAAGGTCTTCCCGTCCATCTCACTCTCAGCCTAAAACTGTAGACATTTATGTTTGCATGATCATTAACTTGTTCTTTGCACAGCTATACATTAGGAATGCCTGCTTGACTTAGGAATATTCTTTATTTTCCTTTTATCCTTGAGGTTGGCCCAAGTGTGTGTCACACTATCTTATAAACTATCATGACTTACCCCTGTTTTGAATATTTGTCAACTGCACAGACATGTCGTCCTGTTCATACCCCTGCTAAAATCCTACACCATGCCTTTCTTTGGGAAAATATAAATAACGATACCCTGAATATCTCCGGGTGAAATGCTACAACGGTATTTACGTGGTGCTTGCGGACTTGTTCTGTAAATGTTACAGAATGCCACCTGACATCCCGTGGCGATGTTGCCGGAATGTAACAATTCCGGTGAAGTCGTTGTGGGAAGTCAACCTTTGGTTTCCCGTGCTCTTGCCTTTTGGTAGTTGTGCTCAGAATACCAACAGGCATTTCTAAGCGTGATTGCCTTTTTGGTGATTGCGCTAAGAAATGTAAACACTTAGGAGCAACGCTCGTCGTCAGGAGATAGCCTGCGTTGCCAGGTGCCTCATGGAACAGCACGTCGAGCACCTTCAGATGCCCTCGAACATGACAGCCAGCCCTCAGTCATGTTCATTCAGAGAATGGACGTAGTCCTCAGTCATGTTCATTCAGAGAATCGAGGTATACAGATCGTTAATTCAGTCGTACAACATGGTTAGTGGCGCGACGATGGAGAGGCCTCTGAGCCTGAGGTGCAGCGACCACTATGTTTGGGTCCTCGTCTGGATGTTGGTGTAGAAGCCGAGCTGTTGTGTGGTGTCTAAGATCGGCGCAGGCTTTCTCCATCTGGTTCAAGTTCATGCATAGACCCATGAGGCAGTTGCAATAAGGTATCTTCACCACGCCATGCATGGGAGCTGCGCCCAGCAGTTCACTGGTTGCTTCCTGAAAGATTCAGGGAGGAGCTCCTGTCCACCAGGACCTTCGCTATATGGCACCGAGCGGTCGTCCCCGGCTTGCATATGGACCGAGCTCGAGCGGTGACAAGCGGCGGGGCTGCTTGGGAAGAACAAGAATTCAGGAGGTTAGAAGCCGCTCCTTATTTTTTTTCGGACAAGAAGCTGATGAAGCTACTTTTTATACGACAAAGTACTGTAATACCCTTTAAAACCAGTTCAGGGTCCACATGTTTCTGGTTCTATCCACAACTTTAAGTTGCTCCACTCAGGTTGTTGGTATTTCTTTGCGTAAGCAGAGAAGTTCACAAGCGCATGGAAAACACACTACCGTAACTGGGGCTTTCCCGTGGGGTAAATATTTCCCGTGAGCTGCTCACGGGAAAGGCCCCTTTCCCGTGAGCACGCAAGGAGGCTCACAGGAAAGTATGCACTCACGGTCAAGAGTCTTTCACGTGAGGGCCTTCTCACAGGAAAGGACAAGCCCCCTTTGTCGCCCCGGGACAGCTCACGGCAAAGGCCACCGTGGGGGCTGTCGGCGCTCACACCCTTTCCCGTCCGCCCGCCTCAGCTCACGGGAAAGCCTTTCCCGTAAGTAGGCTTTGCCGTGAGCAAACGCACTCCTCAAGCAAAGGAGCCCCCTTTGTACTCATGAGCGAGGTTCCACTCACGGCAAAGGTTGCACCCTTTTTTTATTTTTTGGGCTCCAAACTTTTTTTACACTTCGTACACATCATATGGCACTCCATTTCCAATTTTGATGAATCTTTAACTTTATTTGTTATATTTAGGTAATTATTCTCTTTTATGGGAATTTTTGAAATGAAGCTAAATTTGAGCTAGAACTAATTGAAAATTTTGAAAAAATTTAGTAAAATTTTATATTCCTCTTACTCAACACAAAGTCGCCTTGTATATAAAAAAATAAAACCAAAACTCGAACATCTTAGTACAAAATCATGAATATTAAGCACTTGCTTGAGTGGTTTTAAAATTCTAGAAAATCAACCGATGTGCAAAAAATCATGAAATTTGATAACATGTCATGATATCTTATGCCGAGGCTATGATAAAAAAAATTAGGAAGGCTTTTGCACAAGTTGGCACACTCGATGTTCGAAGCTCCAACATCTACATAGAAAGTTTCATGTTTGTTGAGAATCATCCAATGTGATTTCATCCGGATGTGGCGATCGGGTTGTGGTTTGGCTACGAAACTTTTTCTATATGCAAGAGATTGTGTCATGTCAATTTTTGAGAATTTTTGGTTTATTTTGGTAATTATTATAATTTTATGTTGTAATTAAGAAAATACAAATAGAGATAAAACCACATGAAATAATGGTCAATTTTTTGCTAAAGCATCAATTATGTATGGGTGAGTGAACGTGACAAGGTATTTTTGAAGTAATCTCGATTAAAATTTGAAAATATATGCTAGAGAAAAGAAAGTCGAGCAAAAAATATTCCTATCTGTGACGAACCTTTAATCATTTCTATGACGAATGTTAACCTCTTACGTGATGAATTGGTAATTGTTTACGTGGACGAATCTGTAATTTCATCTGTGGACGATTTAATAACCTTTCCATGACAAACGAGTGGTTTGTTTCCATGAAACAAGTACATTGGTTTCTATGACGAATCATAATTCTTTCTTTGACGAAAAATCGAAACCGATAATAAACCCACGCGTGGCGAAAACAAAACGTGACACGTCGGATGCCACGGTAGCTGCTACGTCACCGCCACATCGGATGACAAACGGCGCCGTTAACGTCACGGCGGGTTATGATGAACTAATGATGACTAGAAATCATCACACACCGCTAACGGCGCCGCTTAACGGCGTTATGCGGAACGCCGGCGGTTAGGCGACATTGACGAAAAACCACGTCGTCACGCATTGGAAACTACATGTATGACAACACCCTTTTCGTCGTTGATTCAGTGCACATCTATGACAAAAAAGGTCATCTGGTCACTAATTGCAATATGTGACATCCAATAGATGACGAACGTGTTTTCGTCATAAGGTCATCACAAAAGAAACTCAGTGAAAAATTTGACGTTTTTCGGTGACAAAAGTAGGGCGTTATCGGTGCGAACATACCTACTTGTGCGACTTGGCGCCTAGCCATCCTTGTATTGTTATCCCTCAGTGGTGACGAGCCATGACTACCCTACTAGGTAGCCCATCCCTTCCTCACAACAGAGGTGCACCTGCCCACACCGCTACATGGGGACCATAGCTGCATAGGGACTACAACCCATCAGTAAGGTTACCCGGACTGCATGTCCAAGCACTGCGGCAAGGCCAGGGTGTAGGTTCATAGTGCCACAGCTAAGCCAAGAGCATGACTCCCTAGCTGTGTGGCCAGGCTAAGGACTTAGCTCCCCGGTGCCGTGACCAGGCCAGATCGGCGACAGGTGCGGGGAACAGGCCGAGGGATGGTGCGGCGGATGCTGTCACTGTGGGGGAAGAAGAGGCTATATAATACGGGTGCAGGGACAGCACGGGGGTAAAGGATGGAGATGCTTGAGGAAGAAGAGGCGTGGATATGGCATATCCAGGGGACAAGGTGATAGACCGAATATCTAGGAATGAAAAGGCATGGCATCTGAGTGGAATGTTCGATCTCAGGGGCAGTCTCAACCCACCTGTCCTACAACCAAGCACTAGACCAAGTGGGATATCCCACTTTGTCCCTGTCCCAAGCCCCTCAAACCAGACACATCCTAAAGTACCAATCCATCTAATAAGATTGTCGTTTTTTAATTCATGTGGGAAAAAGTGTCACCAGGACACGTTTGCATTCTCTAGGTCACCTCCTATAGCTGGTTAAGGAGTTTCACCACATACTGTGTTTGCTGGTTAAGGAGTTTCACTACATACTGTGTGTTGTGGTGATCATATATTGAAGTGATTGCTGCCAGAATGAGTGTGCTATCCTTTCTCAAATTGTCCAGTTTTCGGGATTTTACTTTTTGAGTTTTCCATCAATAATAACATGTATGGTGGTTTTATTATTAGGATGAAATGAGCGCGCGCGGTGGGATGAGGGATCGAGAATTCGAGAAGTCCACATCACAGCATGATTGTACTAATCATATGTATAAGAATAATATGTGACGACCAGCACTATTAGACATTTAGACACTGTCGCAATTGGCGGGCTGGAAGGCAACCACTGCCCTGTTCACGTCGTACTTGATGTGGTAGTTCATCTGCATGATGTTGCCGATGACGGAGAAGCTCGGCGATTTCAGCACAATCCAGCAAATCACGTCTCGGTCCACCTTAGTGAAGTAATTCTCTAATGGCAGGGCCATGTCGGCGCCGTCGAAGTGAAGTACCATCTTGGGGACGGCGCCGCCCAAGCCCAAGCCGCTGCCGGCGGTCAACGTCGCATGGAAGCACATCTTGTACCCATCCCTGCCAGCCGCCCTAGGGAGGTTCGTCTGGTTCAGCATCGCCTTCTTCGCTTGTGAGTATGCCGGCTCCGACAGGAAAGTCAGCGTTGTGCCAGAATCGAACAACGTACCGTAGCCTTTAGTCCCTGGGCCGCGAGTCTCTACGGCGCCGATGGAGATCCTCTGCAGGTTGACGGAGTAGTAGGGGCTGGTCGGCAGGAGCGGCGTTGTCTGGATGCCGGGGCCGGACATGACCGCGGCGGCGCCGAACAGGAGAGGACACTGCTTGGAGGTGTCCCTGTTGAGGCAGTACGAGAAGGCGCCGGCTTTGAGCTGCGACACGAGGGACAGTGAGCCGCGGCCGAGCCCGAAGAGGCCGGAGCTTGTGCCGTATTGCCCCTCTGACATGTTGGTGCAGCCGAATCCGATGCCGCGCACGGCGTCGCTACCGAGCATGAACGTCTCCGTCCCGAGGACGCCCTTGGTGTAGTGGTGGGGATCGTCGGCGATGCCGTAGAAGTACGCGTAGTCGCACTCTCCATTGCCGCCAGCCGCGCCGCACCCAGATCCTACGTCACTGCAGAGGCGATCGGAGCACGGCAGCTTGGAGAAAGATGACGACTTGTTGGGGTAGTAGGAAGGGGAGCCCTGCGGCGTGCACTCCATGCACGCGCCGCACTTGACCCAGACGAGGTCGCTGCCGGTGTCGGCCGCCCCCGAAAGCTTCTGCGGCGGCGTGCCGATTGACAGCGTCATGTCGTAGCCGTAGCCGTCACTGTCGATCTGCAGCGGCGTCTGCGTGCTCACGCGCCCTGATGCTGCTGCTGCATCAAGCCGCGCAGCGAGCATTGACAGCCGCTGGTGGGAGGTGCGGATGGCGCGTGTGAAGTTGATGTGTTGATCGATGCGGGTGAGGACACCACGGTAGCCTCGTCGGCGTTCAGTGTAAGCCCAGGGAGCAGCGAGTAGGGAGAAGATGACGAGCACGATGAGGAATATCTTGGCCGCCATATCTGAACACTCGGTTTAATTTCTGTATGATATGTTTGAGGGCTAAGGAGTAAGTACAAGTATATATGGTGGACCTTTCAAAGAAACAGTCTATGGCGCCTCTCGAAGACTTGACATTTCAACAATATGAACATTCACGTCGCCATCGCCACTATAAAAGAGTGGTCAAAATAAAAACTGAGTGGACGCCGGCGCACTCTCTTTGACCATATGTTCATCAATTATCATGTGGAGAAAATTAAGTGCATGCATGTTTGAATCTCTATAGGATAATACTAAGAGAATTTTTATGGTGCTTGGAGAATGGTTCCTCCCGTTAATGTGTTTCCAACCGGTGCTAGCATTAGAGCTTATTAAAAACATTCTAGAAATGGCACAGCATAGTTGCTTGTTAAGACATTCAAGAATCCACGAACAGCTCTACGCGACCGCGAGCACGAATCCATCATTCAAGCAGTGCTTGGCAGCAAAACGCTCGTCGTCAGGTGACAGCCTGCCTTGCCAGGTGCCTCATGGAACGGCACATCGAGCACCTTTAGATGCGCCTCGAACATGACAGCCAACCCTCTGTTGATTCCAAGAATAGAGGTAACCCTTTGTTGGACGGTCTGTATCGAGGTATACAGATCGTTCATTCAGACATTACTACAGGACAGAGCGCCGTTGCCGAGCGCTGCAGCCTCTGCCGAGCGCCAAAACGCGAGTGCTCAGCAACAAGGGTGTTTGGCGAAGGCGGCAGAATCGGCTCGGCAAATAACGGCGCTCAGCAAAGGCGCGCTCGGCAAATAACGGCGCTCGGCAAAGGCACGCTCGGCCAAATGAAACACTACAGGAATTGACCGCCCGACCACCGCCCGCGGTCGGCGTGGCCGAAAAACGGTCGGCGAAGGCCCGCCACCGTGAGTGTCGGTGACGAACGGTCGCCCAATTTTTGGTCGGCGTGGCGGTTGCGACCGCCCAAAACTACCACCGTCGGCGAGCGAACACCACCAAAAACGACGGTCGGCGAAGAAAAGTTGCCGTTAACGGAGGCACGAAATAGACGACCATATGCCCTCTTCGGCCGACCGCCCTCGGACACCGGCGGTCGGCGAAGATTTTTCTCATTTCTCCTCTTGACCGCCATGTCGGGGACTGTCGGCGAAGGTGTTTTATATTTTTTTTTTCCTTCACCGGACCGTGCTCCTAGATGGGCGGTCGGCAAAGGTGTTTTTACATTTTTTACAATTTCTTCGCCGACCGCCCAGCGTAGTCTTTGCTCGGCGAAGGACAAATTTTTTAAAAAACGCCGCCGACAGC
This sequence comes from Hyparrhenia diplandra, assembly GCA_015847255.1. Classification (NCBI taxonomy): domain Eukaryota; kingdom Viridiplantae; phylum Streptophyta; class Magnoliopsida; order Poales; family Poaceae; genus Hyparrhenia; species Hyparrhenia diplandra. Next base: position 148,230 of record JADLZK010012541.1, on the reverse strand, counting down.
TTTGATAAAACGGTCGGCGAAGGCTGAAAAGGGGCCGAACGGGCCATTTCCCCTCCCAGCTTCGACCGACAGCCGGCAAAGCGGCGGCGGCTCCTCGCCCGACCGTTTTTGGCAAAAGCGTCGGCGAAGCCCTAAAAAAATTTATTTTTTTTTTGTTTTCGCTTTCCCCCTTGACAAACAAACACATATATAATATATATCACATCCATTCAATCACAGAACATATCTCATGACACGAGCTCATCATATCTCACAATTATATTATAGCCATAAACATCTGTCATACGAAAGTGATTACATTAGGCATACACTTACTCATGTATCAAACAAGTACATTGACACTTGACATGAAACTAATCCTTGTTCAAAGGTATACAAAATTTGAGAGAAGGCTAATAACGGCCTTCAGGAGGCCATGCATGCATCCACCAAGCTGCAGGAGGCCATGCATGCATCCACATTCCCCCCCCTACACCAGCTGGAATCTTGCCAGGGTAGTTGAATCTTGGGGATGTGACCCAAGCATGCTGCATCGTGGGAAATATTATTATTAGGATAACAGAAGAAGGCCAAACTACATACATATTTGCAAAATAATCACAAAATAAAAGCAGAGCATGCCATATTCCACAAATGAGGTGCCAAAACTGACCTTCTGTCAACCAACACCATCGACCTTAGCTCGCAGTTTGCAAAGCTGCAGAACACCAACTGAAAGTTAGCCACACATGCATGCACGCAAGATTCACTAGATTACCAGTTGCTAATGCACCACGCAGGAAATCTTGCAACATATGGCCAATAATGTAATATGCTACACCTAGCACAAAAAGAGTACCAGTAGCTATTCACTAGATTATGTAGTTTTTTCTTTCTTTACCGTCTTTTAAACCATTTGTATTTGTAATTTTTTTCAGACTTCTCTTCCTACTGAATGAAAAGGCAGCACCCCTGCCAATTATGTTCAAAAGAAAAGTTAGCCTTTGGCTCCTTTGTAAGAACAAAATCCTAACTAGAGATAATCTAAGTAAACGGAAGAAAGTAGAAGACCCTAGCTGTTTGTTCTGCAGCGAGCAAGAGTCAGTCTTTCATCTGCTCTTTGACTGTGCAGTGGCTAAACAGTTATGGTCCATTTTGTCAAATATCTTCAATGTGCACTTTGGTGATTCTTTAGATAGTTTTGGAAAATTTTGGCTTAGTAATAAGCTAAATGGCATTTTAAACATTGTTACCTCTGCTGCAATGTGGAGTCTTTGGAAACTCAGAAATGAATTATGTTTTCTGAATCTTTAGTGGAAGAATATGGGTACACTCCTCTACAAGGTGGCTTCGATGGTGCAAAAGTGGGAAATTCTGTGCCCGTAGGACAGGAGAACTTTCCTACAAGTGAAGGTTTCTCAAATCAAAGAAGCAGCTGCCTTAGTGCTCTGGCTCCAGGAATAGAAGCAAGGGCTCGACATGCATGAAATAGATGGTTAGTTAACAGCTACTAAGGAAAAAAGAAGTCAATGTCAAGACACTTACTGCTTGCTAACTTCGTCTCTTATGGTTGGATGACACTCCTTGCTGTACATGCTTAAGGTGTGAAACAAGAAACCACTGTGACTGACAATAGCTATCTCTTTCTCTTCTCTTGTCCACAACCTGAAAGTATGTTCAAACAATGGGCAAATGAATCCAGCTATAATGGAGTAGCTAGTCCACTCATGGACCAAGCTAAACTGCATTTACAGGCCCTGTCCTACATGCAAAAGGTTCTGCTGTTTCCTGCATAGTACAAAGGATTCAACTCTGTGAGAGTTCATCGGTACATGAGAATTAGCACAAAATAATTAGTACTATCACTGAATGCCACTAGAGTGAACAAACTGTTTCTTTTTGTTTTCCATCACGGACGAACTGAATTTCATTACTCATAAGCAATGAAATTACAGAAGTTTCATGCCATCTGACAAGTTCGAGACCCAAAAACCAACTATTCCCACCAAACTGTGTACACACGGCTCAGCCAGAGAGGCAACTGAAACAGCAGACACCTACACTAGACCACACTCAGAATGAAAAGCCAAGGTTCAAGGTCAAGCTATAACAATGCTACAACTAATACCACATCGACCTAGCTGCTTGTACTGGCATGAAACTGATGCCTGCTCATGGAAATGGCAAGCGCAGGATTGGTGCAGCCCCTGCTGTGCATCATCGAGGAAAGTGCAGAGAGGTAAAAATGTTGAGACATTTCAACAAACACCTAGCGGGCGCAGAGAATAAGACACTGAGCTCAGATCATCGAAAGCTAGGATCTCACAGACATTCACCCGATCTAAACAACCTGCACACAAGCAAGCAAATTGAGTGGCTCGATGGCCAACTCCACAGCACAAGAGAAATTGAACCTTTGTTGAAGAACCGAGCTTGGAGAAGTGGTGGTCAGTTCTTGCTGTTGCACGTGCTCTGCTTCTTCCTAGCTGAGATGCACACGAGGCAAATCAAATTGCTAGATGTGCGTGGGCATGGCTTGCTTCAAGGTGCTGCTGCCGTGCTCAGCTGCCTGGTGACGAGCGTGGATTGCTCGTGCTCCAACGAGGAGCGGGCCAAGCTCGCCACGCGAGGCAGCTGCTCGTCCCGGCGTCGGTGGGGAGGGGCCGGCGTCGGGGGCCGGCGTCGGTGGGGAGGGGGGCGGCCGCGGCCGCGGGCGGGCGCCGGGGCCTGGCCGGCGTCGGGGGCGGGGTCGGGAGCGGGGGCGGCCGCGGCCGCGGGCTGCCGTCCGGGGCCGGCGCGACCCGGCGTCGGGGACGGACGGAGGTCGGCCGCGGCCTGCGGCGGTGTCGGGGGCGGGCGACTCGCGTCGGTGGCGTGGGGCAGCGGGGCGGCGCGGCCGGCGAGGCGTCGGCGGCGGGCGCGGCCGGCAACGGCGGCGGCGGCGGCGCGTTGTGAATGTGTGCGTGCGTGTGTTTGTGTGTGGGTGGGTGTGTGTGCGTTGCGTGTGTGCGTGCGTGTGTCTGTGTGATGGTTTTGTGTTTTTTATATTTTTTTATTCTTAGCCGACCGCCAGATCTGGGGGCGGTCGGCGAAGTCTCATTTCATTTTCCTTTTTTTTTAAAAAAATTGACATGATACTTACCGCCGACCGTCCCCCGATCGGGCGGTCGGCAAAGATTTTGGCCCTTTTTTGCGGGGGCGCGGGATATTCCTTTTTATTTTTATTTTCAAACACGTGAGCGCTGCTGGTTTTGGAGCCGCCAACCGCCCTATGGCTCGGCGGATCGGCGAAAGTGGCGACTTCGCCGACCGCCCCCCCGGCGGTCGGCGAAAGAGCCCCTTCGCCGAGGGCATTTTTTGGCTCTCGGCAAAGAATTTTATTTTTTTTGATTTTTTACTTCAAATTTTTTCTCGTGGATTAGATAGAGTGTTTACAAGTACATGTCAAAATTTGGGACATTTTCCTCACATTTAACTATTTTTTAATAGTTTTCTTCTTTTACTCTAATATTTTTTCCCACCTAAAATTTGAACTGCAGGTCCTTAGAAAAATGGAATTATGTGATTGGAAAAATGATATTCTTGTTTGTTAGTATATTTTGAGCCCTCATCTATGGACACGTGAGAAAATCAAAAGATCTTGTCTTGCGAGACATTAGATTCGTCGGCGCTGCGAATCATTTTAAAATTCTAAAAAGAAAACGAAGTTGGAAATTCATGAAATTTGACGAGCCATCGTTATATTGCATGTTTTAGCTGTGGAAAAATTTGAAAAGGTTTCATGCAAGTTTGCATCCCGGATTTCTTTAAAACCTAGACATCTCAACTAGAGTTTCGCATTATCGCATCTTTGGAGATGTCTTGGTAATCGCCACCAGATGCAAATGTCCACGAAATCGACTCAAACTTTTTTCATAGTGTGCACATGTGATATAAGGACAACTCGTCAAGTTTCATGATTTTTCAACTCCGTTTGAATTTTATAGAATTTTAAAACAATCGACCCGCAAGTGACTCGGCGTGTTTCGCGCACAAGATATTTGAATTTCTTAATGCGGCCATGGATGAAGACTCAATATGGACTCACAATCAAGTTTATCATTTTTTGAATCATTTAGACCCATTATTCGAATCACTTGCGATTCAAATTTTAGTTTTCGAAAGAAATTCAAATATAACATGAAAACTCATAAAATATAGGAAAAAAATTTTAAAAAAATCCCAAACTTGAACAATGAACTCAATGTATTGTAGCTAAGGCACAGAAAAAAGTTGTGATGGTAAATTCAAAAAAAAAAAAATTTATACTTCGCCGAGCACCGAAAAAGGTGCTTTCGGCGAAGGCGCTTCGCCGATCGCCAAGTGTGCGGGTGGTCGGCGAAGATTTCTTCGCCCGGCCGCCGAAAGTGCGGGGTGGTCGGCGAAGATCCAACCCTCGGCGTTTTTTGCACCACGCGTGGCTATCGCGGCTGCGTTTTTTTATAATTTTTTTAAAAAACGGCGGGCTCACCCGGTGTGCGAGGGCGGTCGGCGAACCAACCTTTCGGTTTTGGCCTGCCACGTGGCGGTGAAAGCAGCGTCTTTTATAAATTTTTAAAAAAAAAACGCCCGGCCCATGGGCGGACCGGGCGGTCGGCGAAGATAAAATCTTCGCCGACCACCCAGCGGTGGGCGGTCGGCGAAGTGCGCGTGGACGGTTCGCCCGTTACGGTGGCGTCGGAAACGGCGGCCAGGTTTTCTTAAGCCCGGCCGCCGGGTGCCCAGGCAAGAGAGGGCGCTTTGCCAGCGTTGCTCTTAGCCCGACCACTTGGCGGTCGGCGAAGCCCCGTCGCCAGGCCGTGGCGCTTTGCCAACCGCGGCGGTCGGGAAGAAATCTTCGCCCGACCGCCGATTTTCAGTGGTCGGCTGAGCGATGCGGTCGGCGGCGACCCGGTTTCCGTAGTGTGAAACTCTCGGTGAAGGCTATCCGTTACCGGCGCCGGATCTCGAAAAGGTTTGCGCCGATGAAGGGGGACGGAGTGAGACGGTGCGCCCTCGCCAGTAAACTTTGCCGAAGGCGCTTCGGCAAAAACTACACTTTGCCGAGGCGGCGGGTGGTGGGTACGCCTTCGATCCAACGGCGTGGTGCTGCCGCCCTCCTCCCGCTGCTTTCGGCGATTTTATTTATTTATTTTGGAGTTCGTATTTTTACGTAGCTTTGTTAGGGCACTATTCACCTCATATTGAAATTTTAAATTTTTTCGTACCATTTGCTATTTTTGTAGCGTTTATTTTTTGATTTTTTTTTCAAAAGCAAATTTGAACTACAAGTCATTAGAATAATTGGAAAAGGTGAATAGAAAATTCATATTCTTGTTAGGCAGCGTAATTGTAGGCTCCATGCAAGTTCTCACATGAAATATCGAAGTAGGAGTTCACGAGACCGCGGCGATTTAGTTCGGGATGAATTGTTTTAAAAATTCCAAAAAAAAAAACCAAGTCCGAAAATTTTTGAGACTTGTCTAGTTATCGTGGTATGGTATCTGTAACCTATGAAAAAATTTTTAGAAGGTTTCATTGACGTTACGATTCTTTGAAACCCGTGACATCTCCACGTACCCATCTAGTTGTGACACATAAATATCTTCCACAAGCTCTCCATTCAGAAATGATGTTTTCACATCAAGGTGGTGCACCTCCCAACCCCAAGTAGCTGCCATTGCTAGAATTAACCTCACAGTGTCTAGCATTGCCACTAGTACAAAAACTTCCTCACAATCAACTTCCTCATAATTAGCAACCAAATTGTCCTTGAGCTTCACATTCTTCTTCAGCTTGTACACCCATTTTAAACCTATGGGCTTGTGTGCAGCTGGTAGTTGTACTAGATTCCAAGTCTTGTTCTTGTTTATTGACTGAATCTCACTGTCCATTGCTGCTATCCATTGCTGCTATCCAGTCTGCATTACACTGTTGCCTCTACATAACTCCCAAGTTCTTCCATGACTATCAATAGTGCACTAATTCCACCTCTACATCTGAAGGTAATTGTACTTTTGTAGTTTCATACACTTCCGACAGGTTCCTAAACCTCAAAGGAGCATCATGATGATCCACATCTATGTTTTTTCATCAATCATTTCTTGATTCAAGTCAAAATATGGCCTTGGCTGTTTTCACCCATTGCTAGATCATGAATAGTGTTATCAACATCTATCAAACCACCATTGTCATGCTTTGCACTAAGCTTTCCACCACTTCATAGTTTTGCATATCTACATGTACTCCCCTTATATCTGGTTATTGTTCTACAACTTGGTTATGACCACCGAAGTCACCTTTCTCCCACTTTGTTGACTTGCTTTGCTTCCATTATCTCATCGGTGACAAATTCTGAATTTTCACCAAATTTAGTGCCCCACTTGCATGTTACACCTTTTTCTCAAATACAACATCTCTACTAACAACAATTTTCTTGTTTTGTGCATTGTAAAAGTCGTGGGCTTTGCTTCAAATTATGAATTTTCACCAAATTTAGTGCCCTACTTGCATGTTACACCTATTCCTCAAATGGTATGGGTGGTAGTGGTGGTGGTGTGAGGTTCATAAAAGGGTAACAAAAATAAAAAGGATACACGGATGACTTGGTTTGATCCTAGAACAGCTATATCGTTCCTAGTAACGGTGCGAAAGCTTGTTGGTAGTTCTCGGTATAGCGAATAATTCCACAAGCGCATCGAAAAAGTATTGTTGTAGCTTTCACCGGAGTATTCCGAGGTATCGATTTTCACGAGGAACGAGAAGTGATCTAGAGAAGAATCAAGATCGTCCAAGAGGTAAGGTAGAGAGGTATTTTTGTAGGTTGAGAGGGGTTTTCTAAGTCTTTCCCAAGATCACTAGATAACCTAGGTTTAGGCTTACTGTACTTGCTTACTTCGGAGCAGCTGCTCCATTCCGATTCTCGAAAAGACTGGGAAACGGTAATCGGGGTTAGGCAGCCAAAAGCTCTACGAAAACACCAACCCGAACGTGGTGGAATACAAAGGCCTGGTCGAGCCTGTCACCCCCGGGGCTACCACAAAAGAATCGCTATGTTGGGCACAAACTCGGTAATCGATAGTCTAGACACCACGTCTACACTAACGATTACGATTCTAGTCACAATTTATAACTAGAACCTTCGGTCGAGCGGAGATCCCGCAAGCAAGTAAGTGAACACTAAACTTTAGTAAAATAGATAACTTCGAAAATTACGAAGAAATTTCACGGATCTTACTCACGAAGTAGTCGTCTCTGTAGAGGTACAAATTGAGAAGAACTCGATGAACTCGGCTTCTCCTCCGCTCTTCCCTCTCCTCTCTTCCTCTTTTCTATTTGATACAACTAGGTGGAGAGCACCTAGAGGGACACTACTACAATGTATATGATGTGTAAATGAAGCTTTATTGAGTAGAATGTGTTTACAATGAGGGAGATGGCCTCTTTGTATAGGAGAGAGGGAGAGAGGGAGAGAGGGCCATATCTATACAAGGAAATATTTCCTACCGCCTCCTAGGCCATGCAACCGCCCCTATAGAGGTTCGGCAATTTACTTTCCTATTGGGTTGTGCGAGAAAACCGGACGAGAACCGCCACTAAGGCCGTGAACTGAGCTAACCTAAATGAACCGTGCATTGTCCGCTATTTACGGAAGGAAATCAAGTCGGTGGGCCAAAACCGCCGGTTTGTCCGTCCAACCGCGCCTCAAACACACGGACCAAGGCGACCGCCTTGCTCCTCCGATCAAGGCTTCGCCATATGTCCTCCCAGCCGGTCGGCGCATCCGCCCGCCCGCGTGCACGCTACTGCCCTCGAGGAGCTAGCCCGTCAGCCATTGTTGACGGTCACTAACGACACTTTTAACGTCAACATTCTACCAATAAGGGGTTGAAACTATACCTTACTACACACGTATACTTTTATAACTCACATATTTCCACTTGTAGTGTCCAAATTATTATTGTGCAGATTTATATAAGAAACAAGTGGAAAATGTACCAAAAGGCGCCTCCCTGGAAACCGCATTCCTGAAGAACATCAAGCCCAAGGGAGAAATGGACAAAACACGCAGAATCGGTCGAGCCAACGCCCTCCATGGAAGGGCAATGTTGGAAGACATATAAAAGATAACAAGATCCTAAATGGACATAAGCAAAGCAAGGAGAAGAGAGGAGAAAAGCCCATAAAACATCAATATCCAAACACAAGCCCAAGGGGTCGAGGCCCAAATCCAACATGAAATGATAAACGGGCCGCGGGACATGGGTTCAATGTTTTGGGCATAACTTTCTCATACGAAATCGGATTTCAAATAATCGAATACTCGAACGAAGCTAACTCCGAGGCCCACGTGCTCATGCAAAGTTTCAGCCCAAACGGAGATCATATGGGTGCATCGCACCTTAGGGTGCGCCCGCACCCTCAGCGGAGGCCAAATCGGCCCATCTTTGTCCCGCGGCCCATCTCGACCTGAAAAGTCTGGAGGCGGTGTTTGCTTGCCCAGAAGAAGGTGCGGGATTAGTACCAAATGGCTTAGCCAAGATAGGATCCCTTGGTGAAGGTCCTATAAATAGACGGGCACTCCCTCACTTGTAACACACACCACACAATGTAGCCTTTAGAGTTCTTCATCTTGTTCTTGTTCTCTACTTATCAATATAGTCATGTTCTTGAATTAGAGCAAAGTTCTTATGATCTTGGTTGATGAACTAGTATATAGTTTCTATATCATGATCTCGTCATATAGAACATCGTGCTTAATCTATCATACATATATGTTTAGACCAAAGAGCTAGATCGATATGATGAGTTCTATCTAGAGTTAGCCTTGGTTGATGTTGGGTTGCGGGATTGATAGTCGTTCCTGCGGGGCGGTGCTCTGGTAGAAGGACCCTGGGGACGGGTAAGCCTCGTTAACACGCCAGAGTAAATAATCACTAGTGTAGACGTGGTGTCTAGACTAAGGGTTGCCTATCTTTTGTGGCGCATCCCACGGTTGAGGGGGTAGGCGGCTGGGTTGTGACAGCCTTGTCCGTCCCTTGTAATCCCCCCCACGTTCGGGTGTGGCGCAGCGCAATTGCTGAACACTGTCCTTTGGGCGTGGGCCGGTGCCCGAAGTAATTCAGCAAAGACCTTGGCTTTCTTGAATTAGAATCTCTAACAGTTGAACATGTGTGTATCTGCTATCTTGACATGACTATCTAGGATATGCCTGCTCCATATTAGATTTATTCTTTTATTCATTCTTTTATCTTTATCCTTGAGATTGGCTCGAGTGTGTGTGTCAAGTTATCCTACTACCTACCTTATTCTACCCCTATTATGAGCATTGGTCTATTATACATTCGTGTCATCTTGACCATGTCCGAATTAGAAACTTTTACACCATGCCTTCCTTTGGGGAAAAATATAAATAACGATACCACTGAATACTTCCGGTGAAATTCTACAATGATAGATCCGGTAAACTTTTGCGGATGAATATCTTCTTTGGCAAGATCATCACCGTTGATGTACCTAGTGTTATCACCGACACGGTGGTTTCACTTAGGAATGTCGACGGCGCATTTAAGCGCGCCGTTATTAGATATGGGTTCTAAACCTTTGTTTCTAGTGATGGCACTTAAGAAATGCAACGTATACGTGGCCCGGGCCGGGTTCAAATTTGAAACTTCGGGCACGTGTGCTCCGCGTGTGGCGTTGGTGGGCCGACGGCACCGTGGGCCTCGTGCATCGGCCCCGAGTGCGTATCTTGGCGACGGGGAGAAGCTTTGGGCATTAACGCCGCCACGTATCGGCCGCTAATTAGATCCGCATGGTACGTAGTCGGCGTATAGGTCTTCTTTTCATGTGATTTTTTACGTGTTCAATATCTTTTTTGATCCGAGTCCAAATATAGCAAGTAGTATATCCGTTTTGATCAGTAGCGACGAGCTCTTCACAATGGTGTACTCCGTTTTATCATTTGAGATACTTTCTTTTGAAGATAAATTGAGAAATCCTGTAAAATAGGTGGAGACACCAAAACTCGTGGAACTTCGTTATATAAATAATACTTTGATATGATATAACATGGAATACTTGTCATTTAGTGTACTTTTGGCGATCAAAATATATGCGTTATTGACCGTCAACGCTTCTCAATGGCAACTGGCCTCAAGGTTAATTTCAACAAGTCTATGATAATCCCTATTAATATCTCGGAAGATAAGCTTAGAATTACAGGCCGCACTTTTAGTTGCTCTATTGGAAGCCTGCCTTTCACTTATCTAGGCCTTCCTCTTTCGGTGGATGGGCCTAGGAACTTGGATTTTATGCCGCTGGTGGATAAATGTGTGAGAAGACTTGATGGCATTTCAATCTTCTTAAATCAAGCTGGCAGGCTACAGCTCTCCGTTGCTGTCTTCTCTGCCCTCCCTACCTTCTACATGTGCTCCCTTTCCCTGCCTAAAGTCATTATTAAGATGGTGGATAAACCAAGAAAGCATTGTGTTTGGAAGGGTGCTAGCTCCAATGTCTCTGGATTTCCTAAAGCTGCCTGGGCAATGGCCTGTGTGCCAAAGATTGAGGGTGGGCTTGGGCTTACTGATATTGAAAAATAAAACAAAGCTCTGCTCATGAAAAACCTTCACAAGTACTTTAACAAAGAAGACTTTCCCTGGGTTCATCTTGTGTGGGTGAAGCATTATAAAAATGGTAAGCTCCCAAGTCATATCAAAAAAGGTTCCTTTTGGTGGAGGGATGTCTTAAAGCTATTGCCTGATTTTAGGATTTGGCTAAGCCCATTGGCAACAATGGAGAGTCTATTCTCTTCTGGTATGATAAGTGGGTTGGTGAACCTCTAGTTGCTTCTAAACCTAAGCTTTACTCTTTTGCCTCCAATAAGCTGATCTCCCTTCAGAAAGCTCTTGCCCAAGAGGAGCTTCGGGATCTGTTTCAACTGCCACTCTCTGAAAGTGCCTTTCTTCAGTTTCAAAATCTAGAGCAGTTGCTGGGCACTCATATTGTCAGTGATGATAAAGATGTGTGGACCTATTGTTGGGGATCCGCAAGTTCTCTTCTTCTAAAATTTATGGAAAGTTACGGAAAGTTGATTGGTTGTCACCATGCTCATTCCTCCTTCAAATGGCTTTGGAAGTCTAATTGCACCCCCAAACATAAAGTCTTCTTCCGTCGGCTGATGAAAGGCAGGCTTAGCACTAGGAATATTATGAGAAGAAGGAATATGAACCTTGATGATTTTTATTGTGTTTTTTACGCAATAGTGCGTCGGAGGAAACAAGTGGAGCACTTGTTCATTGACTGCCCCCTTTTCAAACAATGTGTTGGAACTGGATTGGAGTGCAGCTTTTACGAAGGTGTTTCCTTCCCTGAGCTAAACTCTCGACTCAAAACTCAACCGGGCATGGCCTTCTTCATGGATGCAATTATTCTCATGTGCTGGTCTACTTGGATGTCCAGAAATGGTCTCATCTTCAACGAAGTGCAACCAACCCCTGGAGGTTTGTCGATCATATTTTCAAATGAGTTGTTACTCCTCAAGCACAGTGAAGCCTGCAATCTTGCCCCGCTTCAATGGAGCCAAGACATTACTCAATTAGGCGACTAATTTTTATTTTCTATGTATCTTTTTTTGTTTCCTGAATTTCTCTAAAACCTGTCTTGTTTTTTCTTGGATTGTATGTCTTACTTTCTGGTTTATTTTAATATAGAACTGTAGGGGCCTCGGCCCCTGCAGATTTTTCAAAAAAAAAAAAAAATCGTGATAGGTCCAAATGGGAGGAGCAGAACACAAGATACTTACAAGCTGGGACCATGAGCTGACAAGGGAAGAGTACACATGAACAAGAGGCGACTCAATGTGCAAAGGAGGTATGAGTATATGACCAGGGAGGATATTCTTAGTTTTTGGAAAGGGAAAGGTTTATTAAGTGATCAGAAGAAATCGGTGGTTCAGAACCTCCGAAGTTAAAAAGAAGGCCAAGGTTTTGGAAACGTGATACATATACTCGGAGGTTAGGTGTGGCAGCTTTTGGGAACTGATATAGGTGTGGGCAACGATGGCCAGCTTTCGGAGGTGTGCATAAGAGTAAGGTTTGGGTACATGTGTTTAAAGGAAGAGTGTGTGCATGTGTTTTAAGCGTATGTGTCAATCATCACAGCTGGCAATGGGCCTGCCCGTCGTTGAAGGCCAAAAGTATCTAAATCAGCAACTACCGAAGCAGTACTGGCACCGTCCGACAATAGAAACACCTAAACTTTGAACTTTCCGAGTAACTATAGCATTCAACCACGAGGAATTGAAACAAAGTAGCAAACAGGAATTCAGAACTATTGTTTTTCAAAAGAAAACCTCGGAACTATTGTATAGCAAAGCACGTAGCTCATGTGCCGTGACTTGTGAGTGCCTGATTGCTTTCCTACCTCATGATGTGTCCGCAGCTCCACCTGCCATCGTCGCGCCCCGCAACTGCCTGTCTTCTCCCGCTGGCTCATGCGCGCACGACATGATGATTTTAGTATATGGAAGAATGAGGAGATTAGATCTTGGTCAAAAGGTAGTTTCTCTCATTAAAATATATAACGTGCCTAGAAACGGGCTCATAAGTTACTATTCAATCGAGGTGCCCGTACATAAACAAGTACTTTGGACTTGACATTTCATTTTCTAATTAACTCAAACCCAAACAAGCTCGCTCATGCATGATACTACATACACTACTGATGATTACTGAGACTGGAAATGTCTAACCCCTCCTGCAAACATAGATAGAAACTTTTAATTAGATTCTAAATATATGGTTTAAATACTTTGATAGACAAGTAAAAAGTGTGATAGATAAGTAAATCGGCACTCGTTCAAATAAAATACCATACCTAGGGGCATGCCTGCAAGACCTGAGGCCATGGTAGTGTGTAGTTGAAAATCAAACTTGTATCACGATGATAGAGCTCCTGCGGTAACAACCGCAGCGCCATGGTATTTATGTCGATAGAGAAGAGCCACCTCTTGTTGTAGCTACTGTCGTAATCGCCTCTACGTGAATATGCTGACAAGATGGCAAACGTAGTGCCGTCAGCGATAACGTCCACCATGGTGCTCCACTCCAGCTCCCGGCAATTCTTCATGCAGACCGAGAGACCGCGTGTTTGCCTCTGACAAGTTAGCGATGCTGTGCTCCAGCAACCACTCACCGCCCCTGCCATGGACCTGGCGGAACAACTGTAGCTCCTCACCGCGAACGTGGACGATGCTAGTCGGACCAAGGCCGACGCCATGGACAATGGTGAATGTTGACCGATGGGGATTTTCTAGCTTGTTGAGGCCGATGGGCAGATTGACTTTGCAGAACACCAAGTTAGTGTTGTCAATGGCTATGATGCAACCCATGGAGAAGCCCAAGTACAGGGTTCCGTTGACGCGGCCTGCCACGTGCCCACTAGTTTTGCTGCAGGAAATAGGTCACTGTCCAACTTATTGAGGAAGCGACGACGATCCCCACAATTAGCTGTGGAAAATACACATGCCTTATTAAGATCGGCATCGTCAACGTTGGCACCCTTCCACCGGCACCGTAGAGCACCCTGAAATTCGATATGGAGATGTTACCGTCATCGCCATTTAGCAGAAAGGCATCTGTAATTGTACCGTAGTAGCAGGTCCTGCTGGGGTGAAGCATGTAGATTCGCTGGCGTTGGCGTGTCAATGGGTCGTAGACCATGAAGTTTGGCACGGAGCATGTAAACGCTGTGCTCACGCCGAAAAGCACGAGGCCACCGTGGCAGTCGGCGACGTACCAAGCCGAGTGCTTGTCGACGAAGTCGACGTTGAAGCGGCGGCTGTTGATATGCGACGAGGAGGGCACGGGCGAGGATCCCCGAGGCTTGGCTTGTGGAACTGGCCGAGGACGGTGGGAGGGTGGAGGGAGGTAGCGAGGCGGAGGAACGCGCGGCCTTCGCCGGCACCGTCGTTGGTGACCACACGGCGCCACCGCTTGCAGGCGCACGCCGCCGGGATGAGCCAGATCGGGAGTCGAGGCAGAGGAGGATCCGCCAGCAGGTCATCCGGAACGCCATGGATACTCCTCGCGGGTCCTTGCGCCGCCGCCGACGTTGTTCCGCCTCCATAGACGCAGGCGCAGTGGAGGATCTAAAACCCCTAACGTCGCGGCGATCCGCTAGAGGTGCGGCAAGAACGGGGCTATATATACAGCCGTGATGAGAACTTTGGACCCACCTGTTGGCGGTGGCTGCGTGATGCGCGCCTGTTTGGTCCTCAAAACACCTGTATTCCGATTTCCATAAAAAATCGATTAGTACTGTATATAGTAGTACATACTCTATTTTGTGAAAATAGTAGTAGTAGATAGATAGTAAAACAAATATACTTGGTACAAATTTTATTCTGAAAATACAGACTGAGAGTTACAGCAATCAAAGTTTGAGGGTATACTCATGATGAGTAAGGGGGTTGAGTACAAAATCATGAGAAAAAATCAAGAACGACAGTGTCGCATGAGCAATATGGACCGTATCCCTAGAGACGACATCGGGCTAATTGGGGCCGAAGGAGGGGGCGCTACAGCTGCACAAGCCGGGCCTGTCGGCCTGCCCTAGGCGCGTGTGGGAAAGGACAGGAGGAGGCATGCACCCAGACGTTGTTGCCGCCATATCGACCCCACCACCGCACAATCCATCATATGGAGTCTGTGTCGGTTTAGGACATAGGTAGTTAAGATAGGAAAATTGAGTCGCCAAAGGAGAATCTAATCCGACAAGGATCTCCTAATTTGCTTGTGAATCAAGTCTTTGGGGGACAATAAATACGAGAGGATTGTAATCAATTGAATCGAAGTAATACTCTTGCTCCCAATTCTCTTTCTCTCTCGCCCGTGGCCCCTCCTAACACTACCCACTCAGCACGCCCCCGTGTGCACCGCCAGCACCAGCGCCGCCACCACTGCTTCCACTGCTGCCGTAGCCGTCGCATCCCCCACCGCTAGCGAGCCTCCCGGGTTGCCTCTCACAGCAGGTATCCTGAGATAATCGATCCTCCACGCTGCTACAAAGGCGACACTAGCAGAACTAGAAACTGTTTGCTGACTTCACCAAGGAGATCACCACCAAGTTCGAGGAGGTCAGGACCAAACTCGATCTCTGAAATCAACAACTGCCTCGCCAACATCAAGAAGGGTCACTCTGCAGACACGATCTTGGCAAAAGAGCTCAAGCATGAAAAGGCCAAACAGATGGAACAAGATATGGCAATCAAACTAGAGATCCCCACCAAACAAGCCATGGAGGAAGCAAGCCACAAATATTTGAAAGATCAAGCGGCTTTGTCCAAATCCCATGCACTACTGGAGTGGCCAAGCTCAACTACAAGGAGGAGTCCAAGACAGAGAGCCAGGCCATGGGAGCCACTCCAGGCACCGATCCTAGCCTCGACATATGCCTACTCAAGCTCTCCTTCCGGACAAACGATGGCAAGGACAACCCACACTCTTGTGGCTTAACCACTACGAACATTTCTTCATTGGGCAATGCACACAAACAAATTAATGAGAAAACATGGTACACCTCGTACCATCTCACTGGTACCACACAAGAATGGTACTTGAGGTTTTCGTAGGACAACGACGTGACGGACAGGGTGGAATTCACCTGATGCATCATTGAACGCTTCGGACCACCCACCAGGTGCAACATCTTAGGCGAGTTGGCCTCGCTAAGGAAGACATGCAACATTGGTGACTACACAAAGCGCTTCCTAGTGCAGGTTGCTCGCGCCGGCTCCCTTGACGAACTACATAACTAGACTACTAGAGCCGCTCAAGACAGACATTAAGCTGCTCAACCCACAGGACATTGAGACGCCATGTCCTTGGTATAGGCATACGAGCGACGAATCATGGTCGTGGCGGAGGTCAATAAAGCGTAAGCTACTCAAGAAGAAAGTAACAGTGCCCTCACCTCAAACATTGTTTAGATAAATGGATTATAATAAAAAATAGAAAGAGATGTTAATACACATGAGACTAGACTCACGAGCAGAGTAGATAATGCCATTTCAGGGGAGATTTTCTGAGGTAAACATTGAAACATATCACAAGGAAAACTGTCTTCTCAGGAAACCACAAAATCAAGTTTTCTCCGGCTTATAACACAGGTTTTTAAATTTTCATTGCAAAGAAAAGCATCAACTTTTCGTTGAGGTGGGATGGCTGTTACATTTACATGTCTAAAGTTTTCAAAAGAGTATTTTTTAGCGGTGTAAGCTCTCTTTCGTGCATTGCTTTAGTTTTACGCACAAGGCAAAGAAAAGCTAACCGCAATGGACAGTTGGACTGATGATGTTGCTGAAACACCTTAACATGCGACCAGAAGCATCATCTCTTCGGGGTCACTCACTATCAGAATCCATGTCTTTGCCGAGTGCCCACACCTTTACCGTGTGTATTTTATCGCCACTCAGTAAAGACCATATTTTTTTCGAGTGCCAAATAAAAATTATAAGACAAAAATAAAAACACCCGGCAAAAAAGGCTTTTTGCGAGTGTTTTTCAGGCACTCAATAAAGATGTATTTTACCTAGTGTCAATTTTTTGGCATTCGACAAAACAGGTATTTTTGTCGTGTGCATTTTATTAGGCCTTGGTAAATAAGATTTTCAAAAGCACTTTTTGAGGCTTCAAATGAGTTCATATGAAAAACTTCTAAACTACAAAGTTGTATAACTTCACAAGTTCTACAACATTTATTTTGGTCATTTCTTCATTTAACATAAAGGTAATGACGTTGTTCACAAAATCAACATCTCTCTTATATCCCTCATATAGTTTCGTGGAAGTAGAAGAGAGATATATAAGATTTATGAACAATGTTACTACCAATATATTGGATGAATAAATGATTAAAATAAACTTCATAGATCTCAGCAAACCTTAAGTAGTTGACAATTTTTTATTTAAAATCATCTAGTTATGTAAAGGTACGTTTGAAAATGAGAGTCACTACGGGCTCAGGGATCTTTGCTTGAGTGTGAGAGCTCGGCAAATGCCCTTTTACACTAGGTAAAGTCTTTGCCGAAAGTGCCGAGAATTGTCCGTGCAAGGTTCAAGCCTACCTTGATTTGTGGGATTAGAACCCACAAACATCTCTCTCACGCAGTCCCCCTCTACCACCACACTATGCATTGTACAATTATCATTCACAGAGTTTCTTCATTTTCCGTCATTTATAAAATTTGAATTTCATATTTACAGTTTTCAAACATAGTTTTAGCATCACATGATGATTTGAATCAAAAAATGTCAACTATAAAGTTTCATAACTTTTTAAGATCTAAAATTTTCATGTTAGAAATTTCTCCATCTGAGGTCGTTTAAAAAAAATAATTTTATTTTATAAAAAAAATTCAAACGTACCTTTACATAACAAGATGATTTTAAATACAAAATTGTCAACTACGAAGGTTGAATAATTGATCTACCTAAAAAATCGAAGGTTCTTGACGGCGAAGATAGACAAAACTCGTTGATAGAGACACAGAGCTGCTGATCCCGCCATGGCATGAGAAACTCCAGCTTGTTCTACTTCTTCCTCAACACCTGCCACTGCACTATCGGCAGGTTGCTCCCCATCATCTTCCCTCCCCTGCAAACATCCACATCCACTGATTAAGCGGTCAGAAAGAGTGTTCGCGGCTAGAAAAAAAAAACTCATCAGACCATAGTGAATCAGTGATTCCTTGTTGTTACTGATTCAGGGGAACCAGTGGTCGGTGTCCCTGGCCAGGTGAGAGGCAGACTCGGCGTGCAGGTAGAGTACGTTCTAGTACGCGTCCACACAGAAAAGCATCGGATCAAATCCGGGTTCCTGCATCCAATGACCGAAGACATCAATCAGCCGAGCCGGTGGAGGGCCTGAGAATCTGAGATCACAAAGCATAAATCCAACTGTGGCGCACGCACTGGAGGTGGTCGAGCTGCTTCAAGGAGAGAGCTTGGCGAAGCCACCTCTGGGTTGGCACAGTGTGCGCCAGCGGTGCCTTGAGGCGGCTGCTGGAGGCCGGCCATGCCCTGGCAACTTGGTGCGTGCGCCGGCAGTCACCTAGAGCCGTGAACGACCGTGAGGAGCAGAGGGATCGCACCACTGTGCTGGGGAGGAAGGGTGCGTGATTGACGTGCGTTGCGGCTACACTAAGTCGGCGGCGGCGAGGCCTTTGGCGGCGTTGTGGTGGTGGCTAGGGGAAGCGGGGCAAGGAAGCCATGAATGGTGGAGGATACACGCGAGAGTAGCAGGCGTGTGGGACATTGCGCTGGTCCCACTTGGCGGCAGATGTAATACGGTAGCTCCAGCGTCAGAGCGAGCAGGCGTGTGGGACGCTGCACCGGTCGCACTTGGCGGTAGATGTAATAAGCGCAGCTCCAGCGTCAGAGCGAGCCATGTCTGACAACTATAGCTTTCTAAAATCAGTTTTGCAATGGTTCGATGCATACAATGTGAGCATCACCGGGAAGGACAGCCAGTGAGGACGGACCTAACAGAGTAGAAAATAAAAAGTAGATATTGTTCAGTGCTGAACGAAGAACAAAGTAGCACTGTGCACCAGTTTTTTACTCTTTTGGTTAGAACCATTCTGAAGAGCCGATTCACACGGTTCGGTTTGGTACCAACAGTGTGGAAGCGAACCATCCTCGTTCTCTTTCTTCCCTCGGTTCGCTTTCCACACCACACTGGAGGTGCTCTAAGTACCAAACGTTTGTGGCACCAAAAAGTGTCCAATTTTAGTTATCTACTACACCTATATGGGAAACCTCCATAAGGGGAATACACTCAACATACAGGTAACACCTAAGCATCCACCTATGCCCTCCCCTTCGTTCCTACCGTGGCGGTCCCTTCCCCAACCTAATTGAATTACGCCGAAGTGCCTCCTCCTTCCATCGTCTCTTCAGATCTCCCTCTCGGACATCCCACATTGATTTCTTACGGCTCAGTAAATAGGTCGCCCGGCAAAATCTAGGAACAATCCACGCCGCGTTGGATACGGTTCACGTGGCAATCGTCGCCGCCCGGCTTCGCCGTGGACATCCACCCGCCTTGGCCCAATCGGGCGAATCCACCATGGCCGACGTCCTCGCCACGCCGCCTGCTGGAGCTTGAGGCCGCCGCCTGGACCTTCTTGCCGTGGGCGACACCGTCGTGGGTCTCTGCTCCCCGCCGAGCCCTAGGAGTGGAGCGAGAAGGATGGTGATGCCTAGATCCGCCACCGCGCGGCGAGTGAGCGGCGGGTGGACGGGGGCTCCCTCTCCCCCGCCACGCGCTCCCCTCCCCGCCACGCGCTCCCTCCTCCCTCCGTGCGTGACTTGTCCTCCGCCTCGGCGCCCGACGCGGCGAAGCTCCACCACCGGCGGCGCGGGAGATCCGCCGCCGCCACGCGAAGCGAAGCTCTCGCCTCCAGGACGTTGGCCGGGGCCCCGGCAGCGCCATCAACCTCCGTATGGCCGCAATGATGCTACCGTCGCCGTCGTTTTTGGTGGAGAATGAAGACGGGGGTGAGAGAATGGAACCCTAGGTTCCAAGGGCTCGGCGTCGGCAGTTTTGATCTGTTGAAATGGACGGACCACGGTCCAATTGTGGCCGTCGGGTCGAGATTGACCGAGGCCCACGCTGTCGGATTTGGCCCAAGAGGACAAGTGAAATCCGGCCCAGGCCCATGTTAAGGCACGGGCATGGGGCAGCGCGCATGGCGCTGCGTCTTTGCAAATGGGCACGCGCATGGCCCCGGGCCGAAATGGCCTCAAGTCCAGTTAAAAGTCACAGTTTCTTCATTTCTCTTATTTCCAAAACTACATTGATGCATATTGAGTAATTTGAATTGTATTTTGATGCAAATCTCTGTTCAAATTTTGTCCAACGATAATTTTGATCAGAGAATAATATTGTATTGTTGAGTTTCTGGAAAATAGAATTATAAATTTTATTCATGATCAATAAACAGCCCTAGGAACTAATATTAAGTTAGACAAAAAAACAAAATAAAACCTATAAACTTTTTGTGGTTCATTAACTAATATTAGAACTAAGGTAATCATTACTAATTCATGCAACAACGCGGGGAATCCTCTAGTATTTATTTATGGGAGATGTATCAGCATATTTTGTTAGAACGAACTTTGGTCATCCCTCGTCCTTGTCCATCATCATAGGTTATCGCATCTAGCCGGCTGGAATGACACCATCCCCTCGTCGACGTCATACCGTATATGGTAGTCCCGCTGCATGACGTTGCCAATGATGGACACACTCGGCGATCTCTGCACCATCCAGCACATCACGCCGCCGTCATCGGCCCGCCCAAAGCAGCTCGACGCAGGCACTGCCATGTCGGCGCCATCGAAGTGCAGCACCATTGCCGGGAAACCGTCGTCCCAGACATCACCGTCGGACGCCTGGAAGCACGCCTCGAAGCCGTACCTTTCCGCCACCCGGGGCAGCGTCGTCTGGTTCAGCACGGCCGCCATTGCCAGCGTGTAGAACGGCTCCACGAGGTACGTAAACGTCGTGCCGGAATCGAGCACCACGCCGTAGCCACTCCACCCGGGGCCGGCTGTCGTCACCTCGCCAACAGAGATGAGCTCCAGGCTGACGGAGTAGTAGGTGCCGGTGTCCAGGAGCGGCGTCGACTGAACTCCGGCGCCCGTCAGCACGGCTAGCGATCCGAACAGGAGAGGGCTCGTCATGGAGCCATCGCTGAGGCAGTACGAGAAGGCGCCGACGTTGAGCTGCGAGACGAGGGACAGCGGCCCGCGGCCGAGCCCGACGATGCCGGAGCTCCGCCGTAGATGTCGATGCCCTCGGACACGGTGGTGCAGCCGAAGCCGACGCCCGGCACGGCTTCGCCGCCGAGCACGGGATCGTTGCCGAGCGTGAACGTCTCGTTCGCGAGGAAACCTCTGGTGTAGACGTGGGGATCATATTCCAGGCCGTAGCTGTAGACGTACTCGCACTCTGCGCGGCCGCAGGTTGGGGCGGCGCTCAGAGCGCGGCAGAGACGGTCGGAGCATGGCAGCATGGAGAACGTCGTCGACATGCCAGGGTAGTAAGAGGGGCCGCCTTCGGGGGTGCCGTTGGTACACGCGCCGCACTTGACCCAGGTGAGGTCGCTGCCCGTGTCGGCCGCCGCCAGCAGCTTCTGCGGCGGCGTGCCGATGGAGAACTCCATGTTGTATTCGTATCCGACACCGTCCACCTGCAGCGGTGCCTGCGCTGTCACGCGCGGCCGGAGGCGGCGGCCGTGTCGAGCCTGGCGGCGAGCATGGACATGCGCTCGTGAGACCTGCGCGCGGCGTGGGTGAAGTTGATGGCCATCTCGGTGCGGATCATGGTGGCACGGAAGCCGGCAGGGCGATCAGAGTAGACAACCGGGTGAGCAAAGAAGGAGAAGATCATGAGCGTCAGGAGCGGTAACTTGGTAGCCATGTTTGAAATTTGATTGAGGCGCCAGATAGTCATGAATTGCAAGAAATGCACAATATATGTTGTTCTATGTTGTAGCAAAGTATATAATCGAAGTTGCCAACGGGTTGTTATATATGGAGGATTTTGTTGACCTCACTAGTAACTGCTAAAATTGTGGACACAGTACAAGAAGTGTGTGCGTGCATTCGTGTTGTACTGGCCGTGACACAAGTTTTATGTGAGGCCACGTTGACCTCACTAGTAATTTCAAGTACGTTCTAGACAAACCAGCACAATCCCAATGAATTACCAACCTTTTTCTAGGTAAATAAAGATCATCTCCTGCGAGACTCTTGTGTTAAGGGTTAGTTATTTTTTAAGAAAGAAATCTTTTGAAATGAACAAAATCTCATTTATCTATGCACTGTATAGTCTAAATCACCTATATCTTTGCACTATATGCAATTTTGTAAGTTTGTTTAAAAAATTTAGAGCACAATACGTACAATCTAATAACATATGTGTTGACACAAAAACGGATTCACGCCAACACAGCTTTGGATGCACTAGTGGTTGCAAACAACATGCAAAAACAGTAAGAAAACATAGCTTGGTCAATCACACCGACCAAGAGATCGATCTGGGCGATGTAGAGCTCATCCTCGGCTGAAAAAAGCTTTCACTACTACAAAAATCTTTTTACAAGACACTTATCTTTTATTAACCGTGGTGATTTTATAAAAAAACTATCAACATCAGGCCGAGCAGAAATTGAAAAAGGCCCAAACCAGCACGTTAACTAATTCCTCGTATGTATATGTACAAACCCTAACCCCTCACTACCCCAACTCCCAACCTTAGCAGCCCCTCTCCCGGTCCCCACCCTCGGCCGCCCCAACTCCCCAAACACTACCTCTCTCTCTCTCTCCCATCCTTACAGCGGCCGCATCTTTTTAATCTTCCTAAACGGCTCCCTATTGCGCAGCTCCCCTCCCTTCCGGGTGGTAGTGTGGAGGCGGTCCGCCCACCGGCGAGCAGGCCTTGGGGCGGCGGTCCGTTCACCCAAACAGCGCGGTCGGCCGAGACTCTCTAGATCGAGGCCTCCCTCCCTTCCCTCCCTCGGGCGGCGGCGCGGTAGCCCCCAGCGGCGATAGCGCCCACGGGCGGCGGGGAGGCCGAAAACCCTAGTGGCGGCACTCCCCCCACCGAAACCCTAGAAGCGGCACCCCGAAACCCGGCCATAGCGGCCCGGCTCTAGGCCCGTTCGGTTTTGGATTGGGCTTTTAATTTTTTTTATTTTATTAACCATGGCGGTCTATTAACCGTCACATTTCGTTGGTGGCCGTTGCAAAAGCCATCACGGTAATAACAAAAACGCCACGGAAAAGATTTAATGTAGCATTGTTTGGAACACCCTCCGGAATGACCCGTCATGAGGATGCACGTGAATGATCTCTTAGGACCAACAAGACCACCTAGATTGTTTGTAAACTCGTGGAGAGGATGACCAAACAACAAGTAGATGGATTGAGAGATAGCAAAATATGGCAAAAAGAGAGATATTTGTGTGTTTTGACGATTGTTGGTAGATGAGGTCAAATCGGTTGTGAACCACTCAAGATATATAGATAGGGTGGTCTTATCACCTTAAGAAACAACATAGATACATTTCCAACTCCAAACTACCAAAACACGACTTGATTTGAGATCAAGTCGATTTTCAATGATGAACTGGCTTAGCGGCCGGCCCTCAACCCATCAAAGTCGGTTTTCACGAAAGCGTGGGCACGCGGGGCAGCCGACATCAAGTCATAGCTAGCTTATCCGGTTGTGAAATTCGGCTAAGCCAGTTTGTGTGTGGCACCCGGGCTGCCCCCCGACTGAGCCGGGTGAATACGAAGAGCAAGCCACGGCGCTCGGCCAGGCTAAGTAGAGAGAGGGCACCGGGTTAGCCCGGGCTAGGCAAGCGGCTAATTAAGCCGGTCTAATAAGCCCGCTTTGGCTCATCATCTTGTTGCTCGCGATTCTTGCTGCATTTACTGTGGTTTGACCTCAAACAAGCATGTTCAACACTAATATAACTTGTTCATGATGCATGCTAGAAAACATCTCGGACAATTTTGAGCGTCCACAATATGTTTGCACTATACATATCATTGTTAATTCATCCCTAGCCCCAACCGTTTGTTTTTCTCAATGACGAACACGTAAAAATGTCATTCCCTCAATAGTCAAAACATGCTTATCTATAACCCCTACAAAGGAGAACCCCACTATGGGAGTTCCTCGACATGCAACTATGCCACCTAGGCAGTCCCACCACATCCTCTATCAAGAACCAACTAGATTGGGCCGGAACCGACACGTAGATTGAGAGGTTGGTGGAAGAGGAGGAGGATGGGGCGATGGTGGTGGTGGTGGCGTCTTGGCGGCGGCAGCCCGCGCCCCGATGGGCGGCGCGGGGTGCTTGTAGGCGTGGGCGGCGATGGCGGTCGGGTAGGGGCAGGGCGCCAAGGGGAGAGGGAGAGAAAGAGAGATTGGGATAAAATTTCTTTATTTGCTTGTTGCCCCGAAGATTACGAGACCCCTTACTTATATAGCCCGGCTAGTGGGACTTGTATCTCAAGCGATCTCTCTAAAGGTTTCCTTATAGGTTGGAATACCTTTTACAAGCATTTCCTATTTATTTATTTCCTAATAAGGGTCTCCCTTATAGATGAGATATCCCCTTGCACACCAAAACACCTAAAGATAATCCTAGATATTTTCCCTCTTTTTCTCCGAATTAGTTGCCGAAGAATCCGCGGAAGGGAGGGGACAGAGGCGGGGCGCGCGAGGCCCGGGGCGGCGCCGGCGCTCCTTGGGCCTATCAGGCCCGTGTCCTTCTGGGCCCTATTTCCTGGATCATGACATCTCCCCGCCCTTCTCCGACCGGCGCGTCCTCGTCCTGGATGAAATTCCATTCAAGTGACACTGGATGGGGATCGGCCGCCCCCGGGAGGATGAGCTCGACCAGTAGCATGAGATCGACCCCCGCATTGGGTTCCCGAGGATCATGTTCTCCCCGGGTTCGCTTGGGGTCAAATTCCGTAAGATAGTGAAGGTTGCCGATGTAGCCATAGTAGATGTACCGATGAACAAAGACGCACTGCTTTGGAAGCCGCTCGACGACGGGCTGCCGCGTAGGAGCTCCTCGGAACGCCACATCTAGGTGCTTTGGTGCACCATGTCGCGTGGGGGGGGCTCTACAGAACAAGAAACGCTCATTGGGTGGAGCGTTGACGAAGAGCGGAAGTAGATGCCGATAGTGATGTCGCGGCCGAGTAGGAGGAGTAGCAGCCAAGTTCAACATTGTACCGCACATGAAGGAGCCGACGCCGAAGGAGGGCGAGCCTGGTGAGCGCCCTCTCCGATCGTGAGCCGATGTGGACATTGTCGATGGTGAGGAAGAGGCGATCCATGCCGCCGAGGAAGACGACTCGGGCCGGGCCGACGTGGTGGCGCCGCGCCATATGCTTGCCCAAGAGGATGGCGGTCGGTGCGGCTGAAGTTGGCTCCGCCGTGTAGGCTCCCCGAGCCGAGGAAGTTAGCCCCCCGAACTCCGCCCCAAGCAAGGCCTCCCAAGTAAGTCCGGGCGTGAGTGGAGGGAGGCGGGAAGGTAGAAGCGGCCGCCGAAGAGGAGGGAGGCCGTCTTCGAGTGTCCATGCCGGAGCAAATCCGCCCGTGGTGACGCCGAGGGCGATGCGGCGTGAGGTGCCGATCCTCCAATGTAGCCCGGGCGTGAAGGCCGACGAAGACTCCGGGCGGATGTGTCGTAGAGGTCCAAGGCGGTCGCATGCCTCGAATGTTTCCCAAGCCGAATCGCGGGCGCATACGGGATGCCATCGAGATGCCGGACCCGAGGAGGCCGGGGCCGGGGTCGCCCCTACACCGAGGGGGTGGAGCTGAAGTGAACGTGCTCGGGCGACCCTCACGGTAGTACCGCGGCTCATGGGTCGCGAAGTCCCACGTCACGCGCCCCTGGGCTTGCCCCAAGGCATGCCAGGATGACGCCGACGCCCTCGCCCGATGGGCATGACGTGGCGTCGATATATCGAAGGTGCCGGGCGTCGGCGTAGTGGCACGCCAAAGGTGGCGGCGCGACATGTAGATCGTGGCGCCGGTGCCGATGGTGATCAAGACACGCACCGGCCGAAGTCCGGAGGCCTGCCGTGGTCACCACGCTGGGGTCGATGTAGTTGTGCGTTGCTCCCGAGTCGACGATGATGTTGACGCCCGTGCTTGAGATCATACCGACGAGGTAGAGAGAATGAGCACCACGTGCCGGGAGTCGGGGTCCCCAAAGGAGGACCTTCGCATCAGCCGGCTCCTCTTTGACGTCCGCTAGTGGGGCGCCGGTCGTGTTGTCGGTGTAGTCATTGAAGATCGTGGATGTCGAAGAGATGCTTGCACTTGTGACCCCGTGAGAACGGCTCGTCACACTTGAAGCGTAGTCCGGCCTTTGCGCCGTTCCGTCATCTCCTTCGGTGTCACCGCTTGAACGGCCGAGTCATTGTTGCCGACGAGGGGGCGCCTGGGGCGGCCAAGCAGGCCAGGGGCGAGGGGCCCCGCCTTTGCCCGTCTGGCTTCTTGCCGGTGTTGTAGAGGATGGCGAGGCGCCGCCGTACGCCTCCCGGCGAGACATGGCTGCCTCCATGTCCTTGGGGTTCTACATCTCGGCGTCCGCCTTGAGCGGTTCGCCCAAGCCTCGGGTGTGTAGATATTGACTTGCTGCTGGTCGCCGAGGTTTCCTACACGCGCCACGTGTGCCGAACCGCTCGGTGTACTCATCGACGCCGCTCGTCTTCCTTAGTGATGCCCCACTCACCCGGTATTGCGCCATTCAGTATTTGGGCGAAGTGCTCGTTGACATATTGAGCAAAGCTTGCCCAATCCGCCACCGGTTTTTCCCCGGGACAGCCTCATGTACCATTGCTGTGCTCCTCCCGTGAGATGATAGGAAGCATACCGGACTTGCTCAGAGGCGGCATACCTTGTCCCCTCGAAGAATTGTTCACGGCGGTTGATCCATGGGAGGGGATCCTCCTTGCCATCGTAGGTCGAAGGACGGCTTGTGCGGACGGGGGGCCGAGAGCGGAGAAGGTGTCGACCGAAGGTGGAGGGGGATGGATGCGCCCACGATGGCGGCGCCCTGGCGCTGCCTTCGCCCCCAGTAGCCCTTCATCGGGTTCTCGGATCAGCTGCCGTGTGACCTCGATTGTCCTGGTTCTCGCTTGCCATCATCCGCTTCTTGATGAAGTCGCGGTCCGCTGTCTTGAACATCGCCCTCATCTCGATCTCAGCGCCATGGAGTTGTTGACGGTGTTTTGAGCGTTCTTTGGATCCCTCCCGAGAGGATAGAGAGCTTATCGTCGATCTTGTCCATCCCGGTGTTGATCTTGGCGAACTTCGTCTCCCAAGTTCTTCAAGAAAGCTTCTTGATTCGGCGCCCACAAAGTGGTGGGTGGATCGTAGTGGTCTCCGGATACCAGGTATCCAAGAACCAAATTAGATTGGGCCGGAACCGACATGTAGATTGAGAGGTTGGTGGAAGAGGAGGAGGATGGGGCGATGGTGGTGGTGGTGGCGCGGGGCGGCGGTACAGCCGCGCCGACGGAGCGCGGCGGCCTTGGCGCTGGGGTGGCGGGCGGCGGTGGCGGCGGCCTGGGCGGGCAAAAGCGCGCTGGGAGAGGGAGAGAAAGAGAGATTGGGATAAAATTTCTTTATTTGCTTGTTGCCCTGAAAGATTATAGACCCCTTTACTTATATAGCCCGGCTAGTGGGACTTGTATCTCAAGCAATCTCTAAAGGTTTCCTTATAGATTGGAATACCTTTTACAAGCATTTCCTATTTATTTATTTCCTAATAAGGGTCTCCCTTATAGATGAGATATCCCCTTGCACACCAAAACACCTAAAGATAATCCTAGATATTTTCCCTCTTTTTCTCCGAATTAGTTGCCGAAGAATCCGCGGAAGGGAGGGGACGGAGGCGGGGGCGCGCGTGAGGCGTGAGGGCGGCGCCCGGCGCTCCTTGGGCCTATCGGGCCTGTCCTTCTGGTCCCTATTTCCTGGATCATGACATCCTCTCTTGCACCATTCACTCAGGTCCGTCTCTTGATCTCATGAAGCCATCAAATTTCAGTTACTAACATGTCATCAGCCCACTAGCACATCCGTATTAAATTAACAATATCCTACAGTGGAGCCCTTCACATCAAACGACATGAACCTGACATCCATTGGGCTTCTGAAACTTCCCGCATCTACATTCCACCACGCCTCATTCATGAGTATAAAACTAACATAACATATAATCCGTCACACTCCCTTTTACATCAATACAAAATGGAACGGCATAAGCTTTCTTGATGAGTGGACGTCGTGATCGCTGTGGGTAGAGATTGCCCAGGAATTCACCGTTCCCACAACAACACTTGCTTCATTGTGTCAGACCAGGAAATCATCGTCTCTAGCTCCGTTCAGTACCTGCCCAATGCAATATGCTGCTTTGCGATTGCTTGGAAGGATGCCTTGATTATGCGCCAAGAGGTGTTAAGAATTTTCTTCTTAGGTGTTCTGATTCTGAATGCAAGTTCTCCTTACACAAAGTTTATATGTATAGTGATATAGTCCGTTAATGATCGAGCGCTACAGGCCATGTAACGCCACTTTGTGCTCGACATCCATCTCCCGGATGGCGGACAACCCCTGCTCGACGCTCTTGATCCCAACAAGCTCGCGGCGGAGACAAGACGAATGGATCGAAGCCGACCCGTCTGGCACATCCGAGCCTAAAGTTGATAACGAGCCCTCACATATTTTTAAGAGTATATATATTGTGTGCGGTGTTTTTTATTTAAATTTATCCCTTAAACTCAATGTGATCACACTTCGATGCATGCTTAAGTCCTCTTATTGCAACATACGATAATTCAATAGCAACACGCTGAGAATATACGCCTTCATACCTGCGGCAACGCCTGGAATCCACTAGTTATAATAATTTTCGTTCTAAATTACTTACTCTACATGATTTTGTTTTAGTTATTACTTTTTCCAAGGCTCGCACATCCATATGTATTCCGTTTTTAGAATTTCTAGTTTTTTTCCCTTTGTTTCCAAAATTTTCCGTGGAGGCTCCAATGGGTGTGTGTGTGTGGGGGCTGATGTCCAGTTTTTGCTTTAAGACCCATTTTGGCGCCTTTACTCATGAAGGAGTAGCTAAAAGTGAATAAAATGTATATATGGGGAGAGCAACTTTAGTGGTCTTTAGTCACTATACCAAATACTGGGTCGTCTATCTATTGAAGCACTATCTCCACGGTAAGTTGGGTAACTCTATAATTCTAATTTTTTACGGGAGATGGGTATTCATCGGACTTATGGTTTTAAGCAAAAAAAATTGAGAATAACGACGGAGGAAGTAACTATCACCGTGCTCAGTCAAAAACCTTCTGCATATGGATAAGAGAATATTCCAAATGAACTCCAATGGAATCATAAACACCTCGGGCCGGATTCAGTTGGTCCCGGGTGCAACAGGGAGGCCGGCTCAAAAATGTGCTGCGACGACACGTCCATAGCATGGTCATCGATTCACCCGTCCGTGGGGCCGTCCTTGCGACATGTCCAAGATCTGTCACATACGTACAGCGTACTACGTACTACGGGATAGCTCGAGCTAGTATATAAGTAGGTGCGAAGCATACTCTTCGAGACACCAAGCCACCAAGCAGTAGTAGAGCATAGATAGCTCGAGCTCAATTCTTCTACACAGAATCCACCTGCACGGTTGAAGCGGCACGCAGCACTCGCAATGGCGAACCACGGCGCCACCGCCCTTCTCCTGATCGTGTCCCTCGTTGTGGCAGCTGCTCTCTCCGGGGCCGACGCGAGGCTCACCGCCGTCCGCCACAACGCGAGGGTGGTCACCGTGCGCCCCCTCGGGCAAGGAGGTAAGCATGCAGATTGCAGCTACATACTCCGAGAGCCTCATCCGGCATGAAATGAAAAGCACGTCTGACGGTATGATTGGGTGTGCCTACGTACCAAATGAAATGCTGCAGGTTACTACGCGCTGGAGAAGGCGAAGGCTGCACCGGCACCGCCGTTGCCGGAGCTGACCTGCAAGGAGGTGCACGGTGTGCAGGCGGGCGAGACGTGCTCCTCCGTGGCGAAGGGATCGGGGCTGAAAGACGCCAACTTCCTTGCCTTCAACCCCAACATCAACTGCGAGAATCTCTTCATCGGCCAGTGGGCCTGCCTTGAAGCTACAGCCCCTTGAGTGCCAGCATTCTGTTTCACAACGATGCTGAGTCGTCATATGCTATGGCTTTGAATAAATTAAGCAGGCACGTCCTGTGGTGTGGTTTCTTTAATTTGTTGTCTGTTATGTTCACCTCCAAGGTTGAGGGAAGTTGTTGATCAGCTAGGGTTGGTAGGTTTGTCTGTCGCACTTTTTTTCAGTATTCTGTAGTGATTCGTACGTGTCACTCGATTTGTCCCCGTAACACATTTTACGGGAAAACCAAATTTGATTTCATCGGTTTGCTCTTATATGTAGTCATGTGTTCGATGTGCATGTACCGTGCGGTCGTGTGTTGTTCGTTTTGTCCTACACGCTTTGGGCTTTGCTAAGCCTAAAACGTCTCCTCGGGGTGGGTCACACATTTTGATGGTTGTACAAATTACGCCAGCGCGCATCTCCAAGAGTTCCAGAACAATCTCTCAATCTGTGATTTTGCAAGATTGGAAAAAAAAAAATACACCAACAACATCTCCGAACCCCACATATATACCGGTCTTTTGGTACACTAGTCCATCAATCCATACTACCGCACGGGCTAAAAACTTTTCGAAAAGATATATGCATTTGAACTTTGTTTAAAAAACTTGGGTTATAAAACCTATTCTAACTTTCAAATAATATGGCTCCAGCTATAATAAACTTTAGTTAAAAATAATTGACGATATAATTTTTTGTCCAAACATATGTCGATGTTGACTTTGCATATTATCTCCATACATATCACACATGTTTAGCTTTTGAATATTAATATATTATGAAGTTTATTACTTTAATTTTTTCTTTATCTTATTGTGGTAGGGTTTTAATATTATTCCTATTCAAATTGCATCATAACGCCTGACCTCCAAGTAAGTTTGGCATATGTGTTTAGTTGACCTCTCTCATGTGTTCATATTCTTAAAGAATACTTGCATAAATACTTTCTTAGTAGTATTCCCTAGTTATAAAATTTAATTTGTCACATATTTACTTTTGTGATTCTCTAAATCCCTTCATATTTTTTACATTTGCACTGTACCTTGATTATGTATTTAGCTTGGAAATCAGTACATTAATCACTTCATGCTCAAAATACTCTCTCCATCCTAAAATAGTTGTCATTCGAGAAATAGTTTTGACTAATTTTATATAAAATGTTGATATTATTTATGGTACAAACTTATATCATTAGTTAGATCTTTGAATCTATTTTCATAAGAAATTTATTTGGATATACAAATGTGGCACACATTTTCCATAAATCTAGTCAAACTTACGACATGAAAACAAACAACAACAGTTAAATCAAGTCAAACTTACGACATGAAAACAAACAACAACAGTTAATTTGGGACAGAAGGAGTAAGTATATGTATAGGGACAAACTCCATGTGTGCCAGTTTTTCTATATTAACAATGACATAAGTGAATAATTCATAGTGATTTTAATAGTATTTTTTTTGGCAATTTTTATAATATGATAGATGTTTATAGTTTAGATTCAAGGATTACTTTATTATCTATGTTAAATATTAAAAAAAAATATTTTAGTTGGGTAATCTATAGCTGCAAATCTATAGAGGCCAGAGGCTGGGGTACCCTCCGGCTTTTGATTGAAGCTTAATTAGGGGACCAGATCTTAGTCTGGCTGGTGACATCCATCATATCCCAGCGAGAACGCCACCCGAGGTTCGAACTCGGGATCTCCCTTTCGGGAGTTTAGTGCTTTGACCATCATCCAAATTTAAGGGTTAATTTATATTAATTTCTTTCCTAATCACATACTCCACCTCAAAATAAGTCTCCATCTCACATTATGATGGGTCAGACATGGACCGTCCTGATAACTTCAGCTACTAATTGATACATAATACTTTTGGCTCCTAATATATGGTGCCTGTTTTATATTATTATATTTTTCTTTATCATGTTGTAGCCAGCTTTTATTCAAGTACTCTATCCAATTTTGTATCCCCATTCATATAGCATTGCAAGACACAACTCTGAATTATGTTTGATATCTATGTTGAGTTGACATCTCTCATGTATTCTTAGGAGAGATACTTTACGTTACTATTACATAATTGTAGTGGTGATAATTTGGATCAATACTTAGTAGTTAGTTTAGACCACTTTTTTAAATTGCAGAGCTTTATATCTTTTAAGGAAAACAGAATGTATATATGTAATTACTATCATTGTCAATGATAACTATAGTCTGCCATATACTAATATAAATAACTTGGAGAAAACACTCCTGACTTGTTCATTCTTGACAAAATTCATCTACTCCAATAGTTGATAAGGTTTTAGAATTATTTGAAAATACCATTTTAATTAATTATATGGAATAGAATGCCAATTACCAATGATGACTCAATTCGTGCTTTTCCTCAATATTGAAACGAATAGAGTGTATTAGTCATTTTTTATGTTTCTAAGGTGATTTAGCCGGATAGCACGTCTATTGAATGTTATGACAAATTTGGCTTTGGTTGTCATATAGGTAAAATGGACAAATTATGTACTATAAACTAAATGCTCCTCGAAAGAACATTTGCATTTAAAGTTCAGCTCTAACCTGTATGGAGTCATGACGCGGCATCGCTCAACAAAACCTAAACACTTCTTTGTCGCCTATCATTGTTAGTTGGCCTGGGTATAGGATAGGGCAACACTAAGAGAGCACGCGCATATAGTACATGCAACTTTCCGCATCGGCTCGTGGATGATTTGGAATAGAATATAGAATATCAAATAACAAATAGATTGCATACTAAATAGGATATCGGGCAACAGACACAAGATGGATTGCAATTGCTGCATGGTTTGGCCCCGAGAAAAGGATGCCACGTCGTCGCTAGGGCGCCACCAGGGTGGCCGGGCTTTTGGTTCAGAGTGTCTGCCATGTTGCCTTGTGGGTGGTGAATCTGCTCTAGGTGCAGTCTGGTCGTGCAGCCTATGCCGGTGTTGATTAGATGGCGCGGACGCCATACATCGTGCTATGCATGGCACTAATTGATTGTCTGTTCACATATATGGCCTCCTTACTCGCTCATCCGATCGTCAATATTGGTCATGGCCCTGGGTCCCGATGTAGATGAGTTGCGAGGCCAGGAACCATAGATGACGTGAAGTCATCACTATCCTCCCTATGGAGCAATGATGCCGCCAGAGCTGGGTTAGAGGTGGTGTTCGGTTAAAATAGATTTTTATTTTGTTTTTTTATCATGGAGAGGTGCACGCCGCTAGGGATAGGATAAATCTATTTTAACCCACCCCATGACGTATAGTGATAGGATAACAAACTGATTGTTTTCACTTTTTATTATTATTAGGTGTTTTATTTTTTAGATTATTATATTTATAATGGCAGTTGTGGGTAATTTTATAGAAAAGAAAGATAGATCTAACACTACTACAGATTCGCTCATCACTACCGCCAAAGATCACTGCTGGAATTTAATCCACCGACGATTGTTGAACCTGCTTTGGCGGTGATGAACCATTCAGCGGGGAAATTCGTAAAACTCTACGGATTCGACCAATTCCGGCGGTGAAGACTTAGATCACCACCGGGTTGAGTCGTTCCCGCAAAGTAGTCTTGATGGACCACGAGATCACTCGCGGGTTTGAATTAGAACGGAAAGCGATTTGAAGATTGACACAACCGGGTTGAATTAGAACCGATAGGCGATTTGGGTGGGGAAGCAAAATACGATGACAAGGAATCAATAGCTCGCGGGTTTGAATAAGAACCGATAGTGATTTGAAGACCAAGGAACAGTAAAAACAAACTATAAAAACAAAAGACTGCACACGGAGACAATTAAAAATGACTGGTTCATTATATACTACTAGATAATATATTTACAAAATGAAAAAAAAAAAAAGCGGGCGGCGGCCGCCCTAGGCCTCGTCCCGCCGCCGCCGTTCCCCCCGCCGGCCGCCTCGATCGCTGCGTTCAGCGGCCGCCCGCCTCGCCGTATCTCCGTAGTGAGGATATCGGCGATGGTATCGACCTTGAAGGCGTAAAGGTTGGCCTTCTCCACCAGCCAGCCAAGGCACCGTTGGTAGGCCGACTACTTCGGCCAGGTTGGTGAGCTTGCCGAGGGCGCCACGGAGGCGCTGCGGATGCTGAACCCGAAGCTCCTCCATGGTGTAGATGTCGCCATCTCGCACGCACGTCGATGAAGCCGTCCGTGATCGAGGTTATGGAAAGAGAGATGTTAACTAGCGATGGAGATGGTACCAAATCGAGGGGTGCTATATAGTAATAATCCATGGAATGCATGCGAACGATTGTCATTTTCCAAGACAGTGCATGAAAACAAATAAAAAAATGACCGACCCATCTCTCCAAAGACACGGCCCGATCGGCGGCCGCTACAAGGCTTGCACGCCGCTTTGATCTCCAATCCCCACGCTTTAGGGCGGCAACCAAAGGGAGACCGGCTACGCGCTTGCGCCGCGATTTCCAATGGCCGCTTCCTTGGCGCCACCGCGTTTCCCAAGGCACCCAATCCCGATCCCCGGGTTCGATCCCCCAACGAGCGGTTTTTGACTATTTTTTGAAGAACGATGCTATAGTTTAATTAGGATTACCATTGCTATAGATGTTGCTCACAAAATCTAATGATATTGATTTGATAGCATAGCTCGATAGAGACTTATCTAAATACACCATTGTTATTTTGAAACAAGGAATGCATGCTTTACATTATTTACCATTGCTACAAGATCAACCACACGTACCTTCTGCTACCTAACGATGCCGACGGGGGAGGGAGCAGGAGGGAGGGAGATGAGAGACCGGAGACGAGAGACTTATGCTACCTCCTCGGCCGGAGCACGAACAAATGACACTCAACTTGCTATAGCACGCCCACAACACTGTCGGGCTATTTAAAGAATCAAACATGTAGCGCCCAACGGATAGCCATCACGGTTTTTTTTTTTTTTTTTGACCATGGGAGTAGTACGACGTAGAATACTCAGAAGCCGCCACGCCCACTTAGCGTGTTCATAGAGGCCCCGAGCATGCATGCATGGCGCCGCTGCGTGGAGAATCAAGGTTGCCCCGTAGTATTCACTACCGTTAGGAAACCGACAGTGTCTCGAACCGATAAGAAAAGCCCGTGGGCACCAAATACCGCAAATATCGGCGGGTTAAATCAATGTCGGTTAAAACACCGAGCGTACCCACAAAAAAGAGCCGAATCTTTGCTAAACTTTTCCACAGGGTCTCATGTGCCCTAGGAGGCAAATCACCGTGGAGGTCCATGATAAATTCTTTTGTTTTCGTGGTTTAATTATTCTTCTTGTTGCCGCGTTTAGCTCGAACAAAATCATAGTAATTAAAGTATTTATCAGAAAAACCTAAGATCTTGTGTGGGGTCATATTTTGGGTGTACATAACTGCAAAAAAAAATTCAAGCCATTTCCACCAAGGAGGATTACACATCCTTCACAGAGGCATATGATCCCTACCATCGAACCAAGACTATACAGTGTAGTTCTTGTGCTCCATGTGGTTCATATGTTTGCGGTGTTGTAGTGGTCTCAAACTTTTTTGGCGAGCCTATCACATGCAAATGTGGAAGCAACCACGAAGTTTGAGATTTTTCGGAGTTGGTTTGGTACTTTTCCTAGTTTGTTTGAATTTCTACGCGACGCCACCGTGTAATTATAGTTTGAACTGAGCGTACCCACGAAAAGAGCCGGAATGTCTGCTAGACTTTTCCACGGGTCTCATGTGCCCTAGGAGGCAAATCACCGTGGAGGTCCATGAAAAATTCTTGTGTTTCCATGGTTTAATTAGCCTTCTTGTCGCCGGTTTAGCTCAAAGAAAATCATAGTAATTAAAATATTTATCAAAGAAACCTAAGATCTTGTGTGGGGTCATATTTTGGGTGTACATGACTGAAAAAAAAATCAAGCCATTTCTACCAAGGAGGATTGCACATCTTTCACAGAGGCACATGATCATCCATGAAGTGGCAGCATTTCTATAGCACTGCCGGTTGCGGGTAATAAACGGCAGTGAATAGGATTGGGGTGAAATTTTCCAAATCTATCTGAACCTCCCGCCATTTTGTTCCCCACCGCGCCGAAACCAGCCTTGCCTATATTTATATGTGAGTGGCTCGGAGCGAAATTTTGGCAAGTCATTTGAACACCGCGCCATTCTCGTTTCCCCCACCCACCGAAAGAGCACCGTCGCCCGACAAAGCACCACCGGCTCAACATCGCCGTTAAATGCGTCCCCTCACGCCGCCCGTCCGTCCGTTCAGCGCATCCCCGGTCGTTCCGCTCCAAATGAATCGAGGCTTGACATCGTTCTCCCACGCCGCGCTCCTCCACTCCGGCGTCCCCAATGCCGCTACCGGCATCCTCTCGCCCTTCGGTCCCTTCCGCGGTGAGAACTAATTATCCCTTTAGGTGTTCGAGTTTTACATATGAGAATGAGAACTAATTCGCCGTCCTAGCCTCACGCCGCCGCTTGGTCTTCCTCCACGCCCGACGGTGGACCCGGCGACACCCTCTGCCGTCCAGCCTCACGCCGTCTTCCTCCTTTACCGCCCGACCTCGACGCACCGTCCGCGACCTTGTCCTCCTCGAATCCTCCGAGATAAGATAGGAGCACACGAGGCGCACAAAAGGTTGGTGAGTGCGTCGGTCACTGCCCTTGAGGTGTTCGTTGAAATGCCCGTGTGGATAACTGCAACCTGTGCTCGAATTGTGATTGAAATTCATGAGTTAGTGTTGTTCGAAATCCGGTTTGGATATTTTAAATATATGTCTGTAACTTACTTGTACAACATTTATGAATAACATAGCATTATCATCCTATTTTTTTACATGTATGTATAGGCAAGCATGGCGTGGTTCATAGTCTTTGTTGGTCGTGTCTTTGGGGATCTACCTAACACAGGAAGATTGCTATGCTCAAGTCCAAGGCTACGCTAATAATTGTTACGAAAAATACAATACCGAAGGTGAAGCTGTCATCGCCTACAATGGTGCAAACTAGCCGGCCCGGAGATTGAAGAGAAGCCACCCCACATACTTATGAAGATTGCGAGAATTTACGCTAATTACTTTTGGAAAGATGTCATGCTTTTATTTATGTCTATGACTCTATGGTCATTGGTCTTCTTATTTTAGAAATTGATGTAGGCTAAGTTTCTAGAACATTAGGTGGATTTTGTAACCATTAAATTCTGTAATGTTTTGATGATATTAATGTATGATGATTTTTAGATTTAAAAGAGCTGAATTCCATGAATAAATTCAAAATTTTAAACAAAAACGCCGGGTGGCATGGGCCCGACGGTGAATGACAAACAAACCGGTAGTGTAATTACACCAAACACTATCGGTTTGAATTACAAACCGTCATCAATGATAGAAACATCACCGTCGGCTACACTAACCAACCGATAGTCTCCACTCTAATAACGTTTGTCGGTCGAAATCAGCCGGCGGTGTTCACGTAAAAGTTCATCGACGGTTTCAAAGTAAACCGACATTGTTAGCTCTTCGATACACTGTCGGCTCAATCTAACCCGGTGTTATCCCCATAGTTACGCTGGTTCATTAATGCCCGACAAGTGCTCCCAATATCAACTCGCGTCGGTGACTTACGAACCTGCATTGCTTGGATCAAAAATGTTGCGGTCCGTGAAACACCCGGCAGTGTTCGGTGGCGGTGTCTTTGCCGGTTCGATATCAAGCCGGCAAGCTCTCCTCGAATCACCGCGGTGTTTTGACCCGTAGTGTTTCAAACCCCACATCACTACCGCTATGGTTCTCGCCGGTTCATTTTTGGCGGTGAAGGGGGTTGAGCCCCGGCAGTTGATGGACAATTCTGTAGTAGTGTAATGGCTATTGTTTTTGGAGTCTTCGGGATTGATGGCTAGATGTTTCGATTATTGTGGGAATTTCTACAATTTATCTATTTTCCTAGCGCGTCTGATAAGAATTAACGTGGAGCCTCCGTTGGAGCCTCCAATTAGTAATAGTAACATAAGATGGAAAAATCGACACCGTCGAGTCTATAAATACACATGTAGTATCGTCATGTGAAGGATAAGTGGGAAAGAAATGTAAGACAGGTTCCTGATATAGATGGAGAAGAAAAAAAAATTTAAAAGTAGTTGGGGAGATTTAGAAAGTTCGGGACTTCTGATGTAAAAAAAAACTTGATGTTTCAGGTTCTGTTCCCATCTCAGGTTGTAACTATCACCGTGCTCAGTCAAAAACCTTCTGCATATGGATAAGAGAAGATTCCAAATGAGATCCATTGGAATCATAAACACCTCGGGCCGGATTCACTTGGTCCCGGGTGCAACAGGGACGCCGGCTCAAAAATGTGCTGCGACGACACCTCCATAGCATGGTCATCGATTCACCCGTCCGTGGGGCCGTCCCTGCGACATGTCCAAGATCTGTCACGTACTCTTTCAGACACATTCGCCGAGCTATATAAGAAGGCGCGAAGCATACTCTTTGAGACACCAAGCCATCCAAGCAGTAGTAGAGCATAGAGGTCGATCTCAATTCTTCTACACAAAATCCACCTGCACGGTTGAAGCGGCAGCACTCGCAATGGCGAACCACGGCGCCACCGCCCTCCTCCTGATCGCGTCCCTCGTCGTGGCAGCTGCTGCTCTCTCCGGGGCCGACGCGAGGCTCACCGCCGTGCGCCACAACGCGAGGGTGGTCACCGCGCGCCTCCTCGGGGATGGAGGTAAGCATGCAGCTACATACTCCAAGCCTCGTCCGGCATGAAATGAAAAGCACATATGTGCCCGTGCGTCGTCGATCGTCGTTGTCTGACCGTATGATTGACTGTGCATGCGTGCCAAATGAAATGCCGCAGGTTACTACGTGGCGGAGCTGGAGAAGGCGAAGGCTGCACCGGCACCGCCGTTGCCGGAACTGACTTGCAAGGAGGTGCCCGGGGTGCAGAAGGGCGAGACGTGCTCCTCCGTGGCGGAGGGATCGGGGCTGAAAGACGCCGACTTCCTTGCCTTCAACCCCAACATCAACTGCGAGAAGCTCTTCGTCGGCCAGTGGGTCTGCCTTAAAGCTACAGCCCCTTGAGTGCCTGCATTTGCGCAAGCTGCCCCCCTGGTCCCTGCGTCGCGACGATGTTGATGAGGCGAGTGCTATGGCTTTGAATAAATTAAGCAGGCAGGCCCTGTGATGTGTGGTTTCTTTAATTTGTTGTCTGTTATGTTCACCTCCAAGGTTGAGGGAAGTTGTTGATCAGCTAGGGTTGGTAGGTTTGTCTGTCGCACTTTTTTCAGTATTCTGTAGTCATCAGTGTCACTCGATTTGTCCCCGCAACATATTTACATGAAAACAAAATTGGATTTCATCGGTTTGTTCTTATATGTAGTCATGTGTTCGATATGCATGTACCGTGCGCTCGTGTGTTGTTCATTTTGTCCTATATGCTTTGGACTTTGCTAAGCCTAAAACGTCTCCTTGCGGTGGGTCACACATTTTGATGGTTACTCCCTCCGTCTCAAAATAATTCACCATGTTGACTCTAAGATATCATGTTTGACCGCTCGTCTTATTCAAATTATTTATACAATTTAGGAAATAAATAAATTATTATTAAAGTATCTCTAATAATAAACTAAGTCACATCAAAATGGATAATGTTTATATAAAAAATTGAATAAGACGAATGGTCAAACATGACATCTTAAAGTCAACATGATGAATTATTTTTTGAGACGGAAAGTATAAATTACGCCAGCGCATCTACAAGAGTTCCAGAACAACCTCTCAATCTGTGATTTTGCAAGATTGGAAAAAAAAATACACCTCCAAAAAAATCGACACCGTCGCTTCTATAAATACACATGTATCGTCACATGAAGGATAAGTGGTAAAGAATAAGATGTAAGACAGGTTCCTGATATAGACGTAGAAGAGAAAAAAAAGTTTAAAAGTACTTGGGGAGATTTAGAAAGTTCAGGATTTCTGATGTAAAAAAAAAAAAAGTTTTGTTTCAGGTTTCTTTTACCATCTCAGGTTATTTTAAAATTCAAACAAAATCTAAAAACTTAAAAGTAATTAGGTACAAAGTTGTAGATGTGTAGAATTTTCACTCTTGTCGTTTTCCATAAAAGGTTATTTTTTAAAAAAAGATTAATTTTGACATAAAGTTTGTTTCATCAGACTTGATTCTAGAAAAGTTATTATGTAGTTATTTTGCTGAGGCATGTCAAATTATCAATTGCATTAAGAAATCCATTTCTATTGATAGAACAAGCCAATTTTAAAATGCCTCTGTTTTCAAAAAGTGGCCAGAAAGCTTAACCGTCTCTAAAAATAACATTTTTGAAGACAGTCGGGCACCACTACATGGGGATGACTTTCTAGCCACCTCTAAAATACGACCTCTAGAGGCGTGCTCGATCAGAAAGTATTTTTACTTCGGTAGAAAAATATTGTCTATTTCATAGCTATTTTTTTTGAATATTTATGCTGGTTGGAAGAGAAACTCAATATTGCATCTATTTGCTCCTGCTGCGCTACTTCTAATTATTCTCCACAACACTACAAGGACTGCACTAGGCAAAGCCGGCGATTCGTAGTGCATCTCTTCACCGACCCTATAGTGAAAGAGCAGATTCATGAGAGTAATAACTGAGTAACATGTATGTAACACCCCAAATTTTGTAATTTTTGAAAATAGGATAAAATGATTTATTAATGCATTTTGTGGTCATGTAAATATAGAAAAGTAATAATTTTTAAGAAATTAAAATCTAATATAAGGCCTAGATACTTTTTGTTGCATACATGTTGGTGCATTGATTTATTGTAATGGTTTGTTGTTCAAAAGTTCAAAAGAGGAATTTAAATTCTATTTGAAAATCATTTGCAAAAGCTTTGGAAAATAAAAAGAAATAAGAAAACTTCCTTCTTCTCTTGATCAAATCCACAAATCAAAATGACCACAAGCAACCGGATGTACAGATAACTCTACCTTCGCTTCAGGCCGAATCGGGTCTAAACCGTGTCTTAGCTCTTGCCATTGGTCAAAGCCCATCTATCCTCCTCTCATTTATGATCCAAAATGAAGCCCAACCAGCCCTCTAACTCTTCCTCTCCCCTCTCCCACGTCAGCCCTTGCAGCCCCCTCCAAATTGCACAAAAATATCAACCAAAACAAGAAAAATATCAAGCATGACCCTTTGTCTCCCTACCTCTTCATCTCCCATCTCTTCCCCTTCATAGATACAACTCCCCAGCCCCTCACGCCTCCCCCTTCAGTTACCCACGTCAAGAACAGAGGAGGGACGCCCTACACCTCCTCCTCCTCCTCCTCCCCCCCATGGCCGCCCCAATCAACCGGAACACGAGAAGGAAGCTCCGTCGCATCGCATCGTCAACATCGGTTGTCGTTGATGTGTCTCTC
Organism: Hyparrhenia diplandra; assembly: GCA_015847255.1. Classification (NCBI taxonomy): domain Eukaryota; kingdom Viridiplantae; phylum Streptophyta; class Magnoliopsida; order Poales; family Poaceae; genus Hyparrhenia; species Hyparrhenia diplandra. The sequence continues at coordinate 106,993 of JADLZK010012541.1, read as the reverse complement.
CCTTCCACAAGTAATTCCCCATGGTGAGAACACTCCAAGATCTTCCCCCATCCTGTTTTCCTATTCCTTGCTGCATATCATGATCCTTAGATGTTGTATGGTTGATCCCCGGCGAAGACTACCGGTTGTATGTGTTGCTGTCCTCGCGGCCAGGGTTGTTGTTGTTTACGGAATCGGCGTTCCTCGCTGTTTCGTTCATTCATATGTGAAATCCTTTGATGAAACTGTAGATAACATACTTGAACACCCCTCTGTAAAAGGGTTCCTCCATAACTGTTGGTTGATAAGAATTATCTTCATCTCCGTGCCTGCTGTTCCTGCTGCCTAGGCAGTTTGCAGCTCTGAGTAGTTTTGGCGTTCCCCGCTTATCTGCTGATGAAAACATCAAGCCCTTTAACCTAGATGTTCATAACATCCCTGAACATGATCCCACAAGTTTGTTTGGCTATGTAATCCCCGATGGCCGAGATATCAAAGCCGTAGTGTCTGCTACTCCTGCTGTCCAAACAGTAGCCACCCTATATTTGGCAATGGCGTTCCCGTTGATCCATTCAACCTCTTGATGCATCCTTTGACAGAAATGTTCTTTATATAGTTGCACATGCCCCTGCAGAGATTCATGATCATAGTATTAGTTATTAAAGAGATGTTAACCTTTTGTTGCTTCATGTCCTTGCTGTTCCGCAGCTGCATTGATGCCGGTTGGCATGCTCATTCCCTTGATTTGCCACTCCAGTGGTAAATCCCTTCAAGCACAATATGTATCATATACTTATACACATCTCCACAAGTTTCCCACATGTTTATAACCCTGTTTTTATGTTTTGCACTAATAAAATTCATGTCTTTGTTTTTAATCTCTTAAATGCCACGGAAAACTTATAAAATGCGTATCTTTCACGTTCTAGCTCGATTTCAGTGATCCTCGCGTCTGCGTGATCGTAGTGAGACGTAGATTCATTTTATAAACCTTTTATCTTGTTTTCTTGATCTTGGTGTACTGTTCTTATATAATTCTATTGTTTGCTTCGTGCATGATTGTCTTTGGATGCGTGTTGTTGCTATATCGATCAACTAGCCGGTGAGCTTGACGTGGTGATCCGGAACACGTTGACGATCAAGAAGGATTTTCTCTTGGAGCTTTGGACTTGAAGAAGGATCGATACTAAGGCAAGTATAGTTTTGGGATATGCTAACCTTAAACCATGATCATATGACTTGATTAATGTTTATGCACCGACGTTAAATGTGAATTGTCTAGCAACATGTGGACTTATCTCGTATTAGCGTCTCCCTTGGAAAACAGCATACAACTATGAGGGCTAATGGGCTCTAGTTTTAATTTAGTATGAGGACCTTGTTTAACATGTTAGTGGTTACCGAAAGGCGTTAGGGTAAAACAGACTGTGGATCCCCATGGAGGGTTGTATCACACGGCGGACCTGCCGCACCCGTGGACCGGCCATGTGTGTCACACGGATTGACGGAAGATACCTAGCGGACCTAGCATGTTAGATGAACCTATGAAAGACTTCATAGTGAACCCCGGCAGATCTACCTCGGTAGTCGGTCAAGAGGTCGACGGGCCTCGGGCGTAGGGCAATTCACGGCTAACGGTGAAAGTGTACACCTCTGCTTGCAGAGTAAAAGCGGTATATTAGCCGTGCTCACGGTCATGAGCGGCCTTGGAACCTTTGCATTAAAGATGATGACCTATGCTTGTTTAACAGTCCATAATTTATTGTTTATGCTCTACATTATTTATGTTATAATGATCATGGTATATGGGTAAGATATTGCCTTGCTATATTTGCTGAGTTCGACATGGACTCACTCTTGCAATTTCCCCCACCTCAGTCTATTGGCAAAAGTCACATGGAGAATGGATGAAGATACTAGTTCTTGGCATACGGAGCCCCCAGTCAACTGTCCTTGAAGATTATGGAGCCCGAGAAGTTTAGCAACCGTTCAGCGTTACTCCGATAAATTGTGAGTGTTTGTTTAGTTATATTTACGTTTTAAAGCATTGTTTCGATATTTATCTCGTTACGGTCTATATGTGTGGACTTTACGGGCACACATATGGCGAGTCCGTCTTCTTTGGAAAACCAGGGAGTGACAATGTAAATCCTAGAGTAATAATTGAGTAACATGTAAATCCTTTGCCGCTTGCCACTATCACAATTGCGCCACACCCATATTGAGTGCCCCTTCAAATCGGTCGAAACAACATTATGAGTCTCTAGTACCCTTTTATCTCTATGTGCTTTTTTTGAGGAACACGCCGTTGAATGTTTTCATTAAGCGTAAAAAAGTTCAAACAAACAAAATGGAGCGGTAACCAAACAATTACCGAGGCAAGACCTAACCACTACTGGATACACTAGCAGGGATTACATTAAAAGAGGTTTGCAAGAAACACACCTTCGCAGCTAGGTTAGGTGATGCCCTCTTCTAGACCCTCAGTGTTGAGGTCTATGGAGGAGGTGTTAAAAGTTCGATCTAGAAGAATTTCAAAACGGCGCCACTTGGCGGCGGCATGCCGCCCTTGAAGATGGTCTTGACCTTGTCCTCTATGGCAGCTGGAGCCTCTCCCGTGTCCACTTCAATGCCCATCTTTCGCGCGAAGCGAGAGTATCCGGACCTGCAAAGTCACATTAGCGCCTGTTGGCATTTGTTAAGTGCTAAAAGAATATGAAGGATTACGCAAGCGCCTGTAACACCTACCATTGTAGCTTTTCCCTAGGATGAGTATTCTAGAGTATCGTATCCACAGGGAAGCTTTGGCTAAAGAATTCTAATAAGTCACAATCATGTATCCACTAACTTAGCAAACCACTAGACTATAGTGAGGGGATAATTGTTAATGGATAAATAAATATCAAAGCATAAAATAATAACCTATCTAAGATATCAAAGAATAACTAAACTAATCAAGAGGTCAAAGGGAGATCAAGGTTCCTGGATAATTCTCTATTACTTAGGTTCTATGATAGCAATTATACTAATGCACTTTGGAGCAGCAGGTCCGTCCCAACTCTCGAAGAAGACTGGGAAGAAAGTAGTCGGGAGAAGGCTGCCGGAAGCTCTACGAAACACCAACCCATACGTGGTGGACTACAAAGGCCCGACAGGTCACCACCCCCGGGCTACCACAACTATCCGTAGGTTTTGGCAACCTCGGGTAACCAATAGCCTAGACACCAAGTCTACACTACCGATTACTACTCTAGCTACCTTGCATAACTAGAGTCCTCAATACCAGCGGAGATCTCATGCAATAGCATAACAACTATACTTAACCAAATATACGAAAGTAATGGAAGTAAATAGAGAAGATAAAGATATGAATCATAAGTCTTTTAGAGAAGATACAAAGACATACCATACTCAAGACATCTCGCAACAGAGCATAGCTCCACTCTCCTTTACTCTTGATTAGATCTAAGTTAGATCTAATCTAGTTCTAATTACATGGCTAATCTACTTCTAATTACATAGCTAATCTACTTCTAATCTACTTCTAATTCACTAATCCCCGAGAGAGAGGTTATCCTTACATTGGGACACCTCTACAACCGAGAGATAATGAATAGAATGAGATAGAATGAATTAGGGTTTAGCCCTCGGGGTCGTGGGGGTCTTCTTATATAGGCCTTGGCGATGAACAATGACCATCGGATCAAACCGACCTTCAATAACGGTGTGTAGATACAACCTTAAGGTCGGTTACATGCATGCACCTACGAAGATGGGCTGGATTGGGCTCGGGACTCTAGCGGCCAAACTAAATGGCCACCAAGCGGCCGCCAGCCCCCTTGTGGCACAATCATGTCTCCTTTCTTCTCGGTATCTTCTAGTGTCTTCTAGAGTGTTTTAGTCCACATTTTGGGTCAAGTTACTTCACGGTTAAGTCTTGTCATCGTATGGGAGATATATTCTGGAACTTTCTCCATTCTTCTCTGTGTTTATCTGTTAAGTCCCCTGTAAAGTCACGTAATCACCAAAGCTTGTGGAATTATGTTAGTTAGACCCCTAGTCTATGTTGATATTCATATTATGCCCTTATCCATGTTTAGTTGATTAGTAATATTATGCTATAACAGGTGTCAACACAGCCCTTGGTTGATAGCGCCGCTGGGACACAAGGTGTGGGTGGAGGCTGGAGTGCACGCCCGACGCACGCACGGCCCCGACTTGACAAGTGGTGATGCCAACGGCATGCACACCGCATCTTCAATCTCTTGCTTCTTTGGGACCTCCGGCCTTGCGGCGGTGATGACCCCATCGCCCCGAAAGATACGGTGGCGGCTCCAAGAGAGCAGTCGGTTCCTCCTGCATCGATGGAACCTCCTCGAATGTCGGCGACGACGTGCCAGAGGTCGCAAACTCCGCCGCCACAAGGTCAACCCACCAGTCAGCCTGCGCCAGGGGTGCAGGTGCTAGAGGGCAGACGTCCTATAAGAAGCATGGCGCAGAGCATGAGGCCACAGTCTCAACAACATCAGGTCCCCTCGAGCGGGAGGCTCTACCGTCATGCACGACTCGCTCGCCAATGGATCAATGAAGTTGGCGTAGGTCGCTGCGGTGGTGACCTTCAGTGTTGCAACAGCAACAGTGTCAGCGACGAGGCTGGCCACCCTCGAAGGCTTGTGCCGGCACCGCCGGCAACGATGGCGGTCACAGCCGGCGTTGTGACACCCCGGCCTAGGGCTTAATAAGGTTGATAGAATACTCATACCAACAAGTTGCAACTTCTTTTCCGAAGCCCATCTCCTAAAAACTCCAAAGTTAAGCGTGCTTGGCCCGGAGTGATGGTCGACCGACCGAGAAGTCCTTCCCTGGTGCGCATGAGTGAGGACAAAGTGCGCGAGAAAAGACTAGTGTTGGTCTATGAGGGCAGTCTTGATCCTTAATGAGCTGTCAAATGTAAGCGGGCCCAGCCTCGAGGAGGCGGGACATTACAGGCGTCCCCTGCAAGCGTGTACTATGAGGGGGCGCCCCCCCACTGGTGCCTGCGTCGTCGATGTTGAAGGGGCCGAGTAGAGAATCTCACCAACACGTATCGGGGCCGCATGCGGCCGACGCCGCCAGAGCCCCCAGCCGCGCCACCTCATCCAATGCCCCGGCGTTGGCGCCGAGCGCAGCGCTCGGCGAGGGCACCGAAAGTGGATGACGTTGCAATCCTAGCCCGATGGCTCGTGCCAAGGCAGATGAGGCTGTGGGACGAGGAGGAGCATTGGGCGAGGAAGTGGTCGGCAACAAGACAGATGAAGCAGAGGCCGACGAGTGAAGGCGGCACAGGCCGTTGGCGACGACGTAGAGGTGGTAATTGGCGGCACCCTCGACGATGGCATTGAACAAGCGTGAAGCCATTGTTGACGGTCACTAACGACATATTTTTCCCGTCAACTTACTACCATAAAGGGTAAAACTATACCTTTTTATACTTATATACATTTATCACTAATAAAATTCCACTTGTAGTGTCTAGTATTTTATTTTGCAGGTTTACAATAAAAGCAAGTGGAAAACTGACCAAAGTACGCCATCCTAGAAAGCGCATTCTTGCAAAACACAAGCCCAGGAGCAAATCGACCCAAAACATCAAAATTGGGCCGAGCAAAGCCCGGTGTTGGCGTTTTTTAACGCAATCACTAGAAACAGGTTTAGAACCCATCTCCGATGACTACGCTAGGAAACAAGCCGTCGATATCACTAAGTGGAACCACCGTGTTGGTGATAACGCACTTTCAATCAACGGTGAAAGATCTTGCCATAGTTGATATTTCATCCGCAAGTGCACGGATCTATCATTGTAGCATTTCACCCTAAGTATTCAGGGGTATCATTATTTATATTTTCCCAAAGGAAGGCATGTTGTATAAGAAGTAGCATGGCATCCGGATGATGAAATGTGTGCACGCTAAGACCAACTTGATCATAACAGGGGGTAAGCAATACGGTTTATAGATAGTGTGACACACACATTGGAATACACCAGAAAGGATAAAGAAAATAGATAAAGAATAAATGAATGTCCTAGGGAGTAATCTAATGTATTCTAGTCATGGTCTTACAATGAATAGTTAGGATCATATGCTAACACGATCTAAGCAAGGTTATGTCTAGGATAACAGGAGACTTCACCGGTACCATCCGGCCCAATGGAAAGCATTTACGAACTCCTACATCACATGCGAACGTGGAGGGATTACAAGGGACGGACAAGGCTGTCACAACCCTGCCGCCTACCCTCACGACCGTGGCATGCTCTCATATTCGAAGGTGTCGTAATACCCGGGCACCATGCCCGCGTACTAGAGCACTACTCCTGTCCCCCCAGGATCCCCACCCTACGGATGGACAGACTAAGACAAGAGCAAACCCGAAAGAACGACGAACCGTTATCCCATCTATAATCATGTTATACATACGATGATCGATGAAGAACAAATATGAACACGTTAAGATTATGATATACAAACTATATGCTAGTTCATATACCAACACTAGAACATGAACAAGACTATACTCTAATTCATAAGTTAGACCATGATCATAGAAATAGAACTTGTAAATAGGAGAAAGATCCATGGAGGATTTATATTACCAAGCTCACTTTGCTCCAAGATTACAAGTCCTCCTCTTGTAGCTCTTCTACTCCAATGCTAGCCAAATAAGAAGAAGAAGAAGAAGTGGAGGTGGAGAGTGTGAGTGTGCTGGTGTGGTGACTCCAAGTGTGGTGTGTGGAATGAGGGAGAGAGAGGGGGTATTTATACACAAGAGGGAGTGAGCTAAATGACCTAACTACCCCTAAACCGACCTAAGCAGGGCGTCCAGGTACGTTGCACCGCCATCAACACCCAAACCGACCGTGGGAGCACTTATTGAACCGCCTCGAGCCGATCGGGCTCGAACCGCCCCTTATTTGGGTGCGGGCGCATTCTCAGCGGCCGCACCTCCCTGCGGCGCTGGCCGCCCGAGCTCTCGCAGGCCGCCGCTTCTTATCTTGAAATGTTGTGTCATGGGCTTGGCTCGGTCCAGTTGTGCAGGTTTGGTCCATTTCCACCCCGGGCTTGATATCCTTGAGAATGCGCTTTCCAGATGCCGTACTTTTGGACGTATTTCCACCTGTATTTATTATAAATACTACAAAATACAATTCGAACACTACAAGTGGAAATATGTTAGTAATAAATGTATATGAGTATAAAAGGTATAGTTTTATTCCCTTTATGGTAGTAAGTTGACGGGAAAAAATATGTCGTTAGTGACCGGCCAACAAACTCCCCAAGCTTACCCTTTGCGCGTCCTCGAGCAAAAAGATAAATACTTGGTTGTTGATCGGGAGTTACTACAATGCCGGTTATGTTTCACAAGTGCCGTGGTTATAATAAGATTTTCTACTTTAGTTTGAATAAAATGGCACATCTTTTCTCACCCTTTATTACCTTTCATCGTAGCGGGGCTTTTTAGCTTTTCCCAAAGTCTTGGGTGGTTGCCGATAGAACAGCTTATAACAGAAATACTTTTCATTCATCCGTTTGATCAACTTTCTCATCCGGGATTTATTTATTTAAGTTATATTTTGGAGAGGTGGGCTCGCTCGCCCTAGACTTTTGTCTTTTATTTCCTCTCTTTTTCTTTTCATCTTTTTTTTTTTTTTTGGAGATGTGGGCTCTACTCGCCCTCGGACACATGTCCATTTTTCATCTCTCTTTTTTTTTTTTTAGCCCATAGCATTTCTTTTTCTTTCAAATTAAGCTCCCTGGATGTCAAGTCTCTCATTTGAACGAAATCATAGTAAATCTGTTTGTACCATATCATACTTGGCAACAACTTAGACTTGGATAGAGCTTATGCAACCCACATGAATCGGGTTTTTCAGGATGAGTTTTTTAGACTTAGCCACTAAACCCAAACTTTAGAGAAATTCGAATTATAAACTAGGCACGTGCAAAGCATAAGACGAGCAACTATTCATCATTTCAACAAGGGATTAGACTAAACATTTTCATAGCTCATAGACATGAAAGCACAAGAAGAGCTACTTATTCTATTTTTGGGTTTTTTTTATGCATGCAAGATTGCTGAAATTTAAACATGCTAAAATAAAATAAAATTTGATGGAAATAAATATGCAATGCAATGATACCGCGGGGGTCCTCCCCAAGCTATCTCAAGGCCCTACTTGATCCGGATTGAAGCCCCGGTGCCTCCGGAATGCTTCCTCACGTGGCGCTTGCGGTAGCCATGTTTGCCTCGAAATGGTCCCATCGCTGCTTGTTCCGTGTTCCCGCTTTGCCGCCACCGATGGGTGTTCTCGCACATGAGTGTTAAGTGTATGCTCGATATTACCCGCGCGAACGCCGAGGTGCCGCTGCCTGCACGCGTTGATAGCCTCCAGTCCATATACCGATGGTCTTGGCCGGACTTCTAGGGGCATACCCTGAGCTGCTTTGGAAAGGTCCATGTTGGCCCTCCATGCCTCTGAATCTCCTTCAGCCACTGATGGTGCAGGCGTCATAGGCGGGGTTCCCACCTTGGATCACACCCGGGCATGAACCCTGGGGTCCCCAAAGGATAGAATCCTCCTGCCTGGAACGTCTGCGCAGGCTGTGGTGGTGGCGTGAAATATGCTGCATGAGAACTTGAGCCGACCTACGGTCTCCTGCCATCGTGGTGGAACCGCCGGGGCCTCTCTCCCGCATACACTATCGGTAGTCTCGAGCTCAAAGTCAAAGATCGGCTTTTATACAAATCCGTAGATCCGGGTTAGGTAACCGAATCACAATTGTATAGCCGTGAAAAGTATGTGCAAGCTCTCCCAGTCGGTAGTATCTTCGCTAGGTGCCCTAATACTAGGCCGCGGAAGCCCAAAGACTCACGGGGTGTGAAAATGTACTCAATTTGCTCGTTGTCCAATGCCCCAATCGCGAGTTTATGCGCGTGTGATAATCGATGTGCGGTGACTGAATCGATGTGCGGTGATCGAACAAAGAACTTTAGAAATAACATGATAAAGGTTCCCGCACATCTCTACCACTAGGGCTACCTTCACCTTATGGACAACAAAGAAAGAGAAGCTTGAGTTCTGTCTCATTTACCCATCTAACCCCGTGCCTAGGAAACAGTGCCAATGACATCCAGCGATGAATAAATCTAAGTGATGGGTGCTGGATTTGTGAATGGCGAGGCTTGAAGACACCGGTCTCGTGAGCACCGGTAATCTCTTCCCAAAACTGGGGTCGAACGAAGCCGGGCAAACCAGCATCCAAATCTAATGCACATCTATAACTAAAGCCCAAGTGACTAGCTAGTTCCGCCCACTTGATATGATAAGAATGACCGAAAAGGCGGAAAGAAATGCCTAGCTTGTCCTCTACCAAAGTGCATAGAAATTGGATTGTTAGGAGGCGAGAACCTTCCTCCTCGAGAGGGGGATAATCCTGCCACCCAACTGCTTTCCAAATAGTACGGAGTTCATCGTCCATACCTGTTTGTTCGAGAAGGTCGTGGTCGATCCCGGCGTGTGTTGGAACACACGATCCTTGAGTAGGAGATAGGCTTGCATCTCCCTTCCCCCGATGTCGAGGTATGGAGCATCGGCCGTCGAGAGTCGGGGGAGCTTGAGCTTCTTCCTCCCCAACTGGTGCAACATCTTCTTGCACGGGGAGCCTTCTTGTTCGTCGAGGTTGAAGGAGCTCGTGCTTGTGTGCTTCAAGCTACGCCTTGATGATCGCCTCAACTTGCCGAAGAATTCCCCGGTTTTCTTCATGGCTACTGCAAAAACAATTGAGCGAAACCTCGGGTGTGCAAGGGTTGGATGAAAGTATGAACTTTCACACCCGTGATCTTGCTCGGCACAATATTTTTGGTGGAGAAAATTGAGTGTAGAGCATAGTGGGAGAGAGTGTGAGAGTGAGAAAGAGTGAGAATGGAAGGTGGGTGCTCTCACACACCGTGGCCAAGCTTTTTATAGCCGAGCAAACGACCCGAGACGCGCCATGCAACGGATAGGAGCCGTTGGCAAAGGCGGGCCCGCACGGTGCCAAAGATGGGTGCGGGCGCACCTTGGGTGCGGGCACACCACACCCTCGGCGGCCGCCGTGGATTTTTTTTCAGGCGTGCAACGGTCATGAAAAAGTTTGTGACCGTTGTTTGCTCACGCCGTTTGGCCGTTTTCTCCCCTTTTTGATTTTCTCCAAAAAGGATTTCAAAATTTTGCCTCTTTTTTTTTTATATACTAAAAATTTATTTAGAAAATACTTTTCGTATATTTTATTTAGGAAATATTTTTCTTAATTTTTCATAGAAAAAAAAAAAATTATTTTATTTATAAAGATCTTTATTTTAGTTTTTTTGAAAATATTTACTTATAGGTTTTATGTAATAAATATTTTTGTTTATTTTGATAATAAAATATTTTATAAAACATATATATATATAATATATATATAAATTTTTTTAAATATACCCCATTTTTTTTAGAGGGCGGGTTATTTATAGTCGGCTGTCGACTCTCCCCCGATCACGGGCGAGAGTATCTCGCGCTCGGGGGTTTTGGTCGATCCTCAACACACCACACCGGTCTTGATGATGATACGGGTGTGTTGTTGCTTGTACCAATGAATGGGCACTTTACCGCCTTATCTCGGACATGGAAGATGACAAAACCCTTCCCCAGCTGATATCGCCTTGGCGGTGTAGCGAAAATGGCCTCCCCAGAGGAGAGACACATCCTCCTTCGGACCCATGTCTAGGACCACGGTCTCGCGGGGATGTATTCATCTTTAATTTTGATCGACATGTCTTCGAGAATTCCCTCCGCCATGTTGTTTGATCTCGCCATTTGGAGGACAAAGCTTGCGGGAGCAAGTGTCCCACCATGGATTCTGTTGAAGGTAGCCTTGGACATCACGTTAATCTTTGCCCCCAAGTCACGCAATGCATTGGCGAAGATGTGGGGGCCAATGGCGCGCGGTGATGATCGGACGCCCGAGGGTCTCCCTTCTTGGCAATGAAAGCGAGTCCACGGGGGATCTTTTTTAGCTCGGTGGGTTGGATCGAGCCTCGATGATATCATGTTGATCGACTTCGTGCGGAATCTCGGGTTGCCACGGGATCCTTCCAGAGTCATTAACCGCACTTGGGCAAGACCGGGCTAGCTGTGTTTCCATCATCTTATTGAAGCTCAATTGATTCTTCACGTACCGATGTCAACCCTTCAGGCTTGTTATTCACCCCTTCTAGGATTTTATCTTGATGGCTCATCTTTTTTGGTGAGATTTTTCGTTGATCTTGGCTTGGCCCAAAACCAGTCCTTTAGTGAAGGCCGAACGGAGTCGTAATTGGGATTATAGCCCTGGTTACCTTGGAATGGTGGACGGGACTGGTTGTTCCAGCCTTGCTAAGGTTGGCGATACCCGTTATTGTTTATGAACGCTGCTTCTTCATGGGTCTCGGGCGTAGTTATCCCCCGAGTGGCCAACTTCACCACCAGGTCTCACATGTTATGTGTGAGTCCGTGGCAAAAACCGAGCACTTCTTGAGTATTTGAGTCTCGTCTTTGCGCTCATCCGGCTTCTTCGACAAAGATCCATTTTTGCGGCAAGCATATCCGCCTCCTTCACAGATGCATGCCTTTTGTGTTTTGGCCGGGTTCTCGTCTTCCCCCGGCTCTGATTTTGCCACCATCTTGTCGATCGGGGCTGTTGCCCCATCAATGGTGAGCGACAAGAATGCGCCACCGCTAGCCCGGTGTCTAGGTGCCCCTTCGATATGGCCGTAAGACCATTATAGAAGTTCTGGGAGCACCAGCCAATTCTCCATTCCGTGGTGTGGGCATGCTTGAATGTATTCTTGCGGCCTTCCCCACGCCTCGGGATGGGTTCCATTGAATTCCTCATTTGGAAGTTGGCAATTCTTCCCTCGGGGCATTGGTTTTGCCCATGGGGAAGAACTTAGCTAGGAACGTTGTGGAGCATTTTGCCCACGTATTTACCGCTTCCTTGTCCTTGTAGAACCACTATTTCGCTTTCCCCACAAGGGAGAAAGGAAAAAAGCGAGCCCGATAACCTCGGGTTCGACGTCCTTGATGACAATCGTGTCGCATAGCTCAAGGAAGTGTTGGAGATGTGCGTTGGCGTCCTCGCTAGGCGCCCACGAAGGGACCGCCCGCACCATGGTGAATAGCCCAAAGGCGTAGCTCGAAGTTTTTATCCGCAACATTGACCACCGGCCCGGTGGGGCACGCTTGGCAACAAAAACGGAGAAATCGCGGAGCGACTTTTGAGCCATAGCTTGCGCGCTTCAGTTGGTGCAGGGGTGTCGGTCTCAACCGCCGAGGTTCCTACCGAAGAAGAAGTGGTACGAGACCCTGTTCTTCCTTAGAGTGCCTCGATTCTCGGTGAAGTTTGTCGGCGAGCTTGGAAACCCGACATACACTATCCTGTTTTCATCCACAACAGAGAAAACATAAAAGATTAGCCTCAGTATGAGCAAGTGGTTATCGCATGCACATTTCATATTCATAGCCAGCTAGTGATTTCTTATAACAATGCCTTCCCGAACGGCGCCGAAATGCTTGTTGGCGTTTCTTAACGCAATCACTAGAAACAGGTTTAGAACCCATCTCTCGATGACTACGCTAGGAAACGAGCCGTCGATATCACTAAGTGGAACCACCGTGTCGGTGATAACGCACTTTCAATCAACGGTGATAGATCTTGCCATAGTTGATATTTCATCCGCAAGCGCACGGATCTATCATTGTAGCATTTCACCGGAAGTATTCGTGGTATCGTTATTTATATTTTCCCAAAGGAAGGCATGTTATATAAGAAGTAGCATGGCATCCGGATGATGAAATGTGTGCACGCTAAAACCAACTTGATCATAACAGGGGGTAAGCAATACGGTTTATAGATAGTGTGACACACACATTGGAATCCACCAGGAAAGGAAAAAGAAAATAGATAAAGAATAAACGAATGTCCTATGGAGTAATCTAATGTATTCTAGTCATGGTCTTATAATGAATAGTTAGGATCATATGCTAACACGATCTAAGCATGGTTATGTCTAGGATAACAGGGAGACTTCCCGGTACCATCCGGCCCAATGGAAAGCATTTACGAACTCCTACATCACATGCGAACGTGGAGGGATTACAAGGGACGGACAAGGCTATCACAACCCTGCCGCCTACCCTCACGACCGTGGCATGCTCTCATATTCGAAGGTGTCGTAATACCCGGGCACCATGCCCGCGTACTAGAGCACTACTCCTGTCCCCCCGAGATCCCCACCCTACGGATGGACGGACTAAGACAAGAGCAAACCCGAAAGAACGACGAACCGTTATCCCATCTATAATCATGTTATACATACGATGATCGATGAAGAACAAATATGAACACGTTAAGATTATGATATACAAACTATATGCTAGTTCATATACCAACACTAGAACATGAACAAGACTATACTCTAATTCATAAGTTAGACCATGATCATAGAAATAGAACTTGTAAATAGGAGAAAGATCCATGGAGGATTTATATTACCAAGCTCACTTTGCTCCAAGATTACATGTCCTCCTCTTGTAGCTCTTCTACTCTAATGCTAGCCAAATAAGAAGAAGAAGAAGAAGAAGTGGAGGTGGAGAGTGAGGTGGAGAGTGTGAGTGTGCTGGTGTGGTGACTCCAAGTGTGGTGTGTGGAATGAGGGAGAGAGAGGGGGTATTTATACGAGAAGAGGGAGTGAGCTAAATGACCTAACTACCCCTAAACCGACCTAAGCGGGGTGTCCAGTACGTTGCACCGCCATCAACACCGAAAACCGACCGTGGGAGCACTTATTGAACCGCCTCGAGCCGATCGGGCTCGAACCGCCCCTATCGAGTGCGGGCGCACCACTGGGTGCGGGGACGCACCTCCCTAGGCGCGAGGCCGCCCAAAGCTCGCGGGGCCGTCGCTTCTTATCTTGAAATGTTGTGTCATGGGCTTGGCTCGGTCCAAATCGTGCAGGTTTGGTCTATTTCCACCATGGGCTTGATATCCTTGAGAATGCGCTTTCCGGATGGCGTATTTCGGCGTATTTCCACCTGTATTTATTATAAATACTACAAAATACAATTCGAACACTACAAGTGGAAATATGTTAGTAATAAATGTATATGAGTATAAAAAGGTATAGTTTTATTCCCTTTATGGTAGTAAGTTGACGGGAAAATATGTCGTTAGTGACCGTGAACACCCTACCCACAACTTTTCAAGACGAAGGGACGCCAAATTTCACCAAGCTTGGGCCAAGCCGAGCCTGTGGGGTGCGCTGCACTTGGTGCGGCCGCACCCTCCCCGAGGCGGTTTCGCCTGCCCTCGGGAGGCGGTTCATTAACCTGCCTTTTTTTGGGGTTACCGACGTGGGATGGTCGGTTTGGTTCGGATTAGGAAGGTGTACCAGGTCGGTTTTGGGTGTAAATTAGCACTTAGGCCCCTCCTCCAAGTGTATAAGTTGTCCCCCTTTCTTCCTCTCTCAACACACACCACTTGGAGTCCAGCAACCAGCATTCTTCCTCTCCCTACCACCTCTACCTCTCTCTCTTCTTCTACTTCTTCTTCTTCTTCTTAGTTTTTGGTTAGCACTTCGAGTAGAAGAGCTACAAGGAGGGCTTGTCTCCTAGAAGAAAGTGCCTTGGTAATATATCTTCTCTATGGAGCATTCTTCTATTTGCAAGTCTTATATCTATGTTCTTGGCCTAACTTATGAACTAGAGTATAGTTTTGTTCATGTTCTTGTGTTGGTATATGAACTAGTATATAGTTTACGTATCATAATCTTGACATGTTCATATCAATTCATCATCGATCATCATATGCCTAACTTGATTAGAGGTGGGATATCGGTTCGTTGTTCCTTCGGGTTTGCTCTTGTTCTAGTCCGTCCATTCGACGAGTGGGGATCCTGGGGGGACAAGAGTAGTGCTCTAATATGTGGGCATGGTGCCCGGGTATTACGACACCTACGAATATGAGAGCATGCCACGGTTGAGGGGGTAGGCTACCGGGGGCCGTGACAAGCCTTGACCGTCCCTTGAAATCCCCCACGTTCGTCAGTCTGTGCCGTAGGAGTTCGTAAATGACTCGGTGGGAAGCGTAGACTTCCTGTTGGGGTCTCCCCGGTATCCTAGACTTAACCATGCCTAAATCATGTTTGCATATGATCCTAACTGTTCATTTGTATGGCGATAACTAGATACATTAGGATTACTCCATTAGGTTATTCATTTATTCTTTATCTATTTTCTTTATCCTTTGCTGGTGGATTCTTAAGTGTGTGTCACACTATCTATAAACCATTATTGCTTACCCCTGTTATGAACAAATTGGTCTAAGCAAACACGTGTTCTCTATTCGGATGCCATGCTAGCTTATTAAACACATGCCTTCCTTTGGGAAAATATAAATAACGATACCCCCCCAATACTTCCGGGTGAAATGCTACAATGATAGATCCGCGCGCTTGCGGATGAAATATCTAAGATGGCAAGATCTATCTCGTTGACGTTCCCGTTCGGATCACCGACATGGTGGTTTCACCTAGGGATGTCAGCGGCACATTTCTGGTGCTGTTATTAGGGATGGGTTTTATACTGTCTCTATTGATTGCGCTAAGAAATGTCAACAAGCATTTTGGCGCCCCGTTCTTTGGGAAGGCATTGTGAAAAAAAAACAAATAAACTAGCCGGCTATGAATATGAACTGTGTGTGTGGCTACCATTTGCTCATACAGGCTAATCTTTTATGTTTTCTCCTGTTGTGGATGAAAAACAGGATAGTGTATGTCGGGTTTCCAAGCTGCCGGGAAAACTTCATCTCTCGATCCGAGGCACTCCTAAGGAAGAACAGGTCTCGTGCCGCTTCTTCTTCTTGCCGAACCCCCGACGGTCGAGACCGACATCCCTGCACCAACCGAACCGCAAGCTATGGCCCAAAAAGTCGCCGCGCGATTTCTCTACTCCCGCTCGTCACCAACGTGCCCATCGGGCCTGTGGGTGAATGTGGCGGATAAGAACTTTGAACTCAAGCGCGACCGGGCCGATCACTATGGTGCGGGCCGCCCATTCTCGTGGATTGCCTTAGCGAGGGGCCAACGCTCATCTCCAACACTTCCTTGAGCCGTGCGACACCATCGTCATCAAAGACGTCAAACCCGATATCATCAGGCTCCGCTTGTTCCCTTTCTCCCTTGTGGGGAAGGCAAAACAGTGGTTCTACAAGGACAAGGAAGCCGCCGGCCGCGTGGGCCAAGTGCTCCACGGCGTTCCTAGCTAAGTCCTTTCCCATGGGCAAAACCAATGCCCCGAGGGGAAGGATCGCCAATTTCCGGCCAGACATCAATGGAACCCATTCCGGAGCGTGGGAAAGGCCGCAAAGAATACATTCTAGCATGCCCGCACCACGGGATGGAGAACCGGGCTGGGTGCTCGAAACTTCTACAATGGTCTCACGGCCATATCAAAGGGGCACCTCGACGCGGCCGGGTGGCGCATTCTTATCGCTCACCATCGATCGGGCAACAGCCCCGATCGATAAAATGGTGGCAAACCGTAGCCGGGGAAGACGAGAACCCTAGCCAAAACACAAAAAGGCATGCACACCGTGAAGGAGGCGGATATGCTTGCCGCAAAAATGGATCTTTGGCAAGAAGCCGGAGGAGCGCAAAGCCGCACTCTACTACCCAAAGCGCCCGGTTTATGCCACGATGCTCACATGACCCGTGAGACATGTGGTGAAGTTGGCCACTCGGGGGATAACTGCCACGAGAACCGTGAAGACGCCGCCTTCATCAACAACGAAGAACGGGTATCGCCAACCTCGGCAAAGGTGGAACAACCAGATCCGGCCACCATTCCAAGGTAACCAGGGCTATAATCCCACTTACGGCTCGGTCGGCCTTCACTCAAGGACTGGTATTGGGCCAAGCCAAGATCAACGAAAATCTCACCAAAAAGATGAGCCATCAAGATAAAATCCTTGAAGGAGTGAATAATAACAAGATAGAAGGGTTGACATCACCGTGAAGAATCAACTTCGGCTTCAACAAGATGATAGAGACACAACCGCCCCGGATTGTTTGCTCAAGTACCGCTTAACGACTCGGGTAGGATCCCGGGCAACCCGAGGTCCCGCACGAGTCGATCCAACATGATATCACCGAGGCTCAGTCAACCCACCGAGCTAGCAAAGATCCCCGTGGACTCGCCGTTTATTGCCAAGAAGGGAGACCCTGGGCGTCCGATCATCAGCTGTGCCATTGGCCCCCACAACTTCGCCAATGCATTTTGTGACTTGGGGGCCAGCATTAACGTGATGTCCAAGGCCACCTTCGACAGAATCCATGGAGGGACACTTGCTCCTGCAAACTTTATCCTCCAAATGGCAGATCAAACAACACGGCGGCCCGAGGGAATTCTCGAAGACATGTTGATTAAAATCAAAGATGAGTACATCCCCGCAGACTTCGTGATCCTTGACATGGGTCCAAAAGAGGATGTGTCTCTCCTCCTGGGGAGACCATTTCTCTATACAGCCAAAGCTGACATCAGTCTGGGGAAGGGCTTCATCATCTTCCATGTCAGAGATAAGGCGGTAAAGTGCCCATTCATCGGGTACAAGCAACAACACATCCGGATATCATCATCATCAAAACGGTGTGGAGTGTTGGAGGATCGACTCGAGACCCCCGGGCGGTACTTCCCGCCAATGGCGGGGAGAGTCGAGACAGTTGACTATAAATAACCTGCACTCAAAATATATATATATATATATATATATATATATATATATATATATATATATATATATATATATATATATATATATATATATATATATATTACCACGGGTAGCGTTTAATAATCGCTACCCGAGCCCAAATCACCGAGCCCGACCGACGGGCACTCCCCGCCGGCGGTTCCCACCGCTCCCATCTTGCATCCCCGAGCCGACCGCCGGTTCACCCACGAGATTGAGCTGCCCCACCACCCACGACCTTCTCTACGCTTTCTATTTTCCTCGACCGTCCGGCTCGGTCACCTCTTTCCTACCCCGGGTCACCGCCTCGTCGGACCCCTCCCAATTCAACCGCTGCTCGCGGCGATGGCTCCGCCATTCGCCTCGGCGTGCCGCGCCCAAAGCGCCGTGCGGCCGCAGAACGAGGTGCGCCGCCGGGCGGCATTCTCGCCGCCGTTCCACGCTTTTTCGTTCGGCGGTCGCGCATTGGGGCGAGGCACCGTCGTGGGCGGCCCCGTCCCTTCCATCACTGGGGCGCGGCGCGGCCCGGCCCTTTCCTCGACCGGCGGCGGTGCCCCCACCCCTTCCGTGATCCGCAGCGGCGACGACTCCTCGTAGCAGATCCGGCCAAGTCGGCCCTCCCCTCCCGTCATCCGGCGACGGCGACGTATACGCCCCTCCTCAGAAGCGTGGTGTCGAGCAAACCTTCCAGCGCCAGCCTCCACACGACCTTGCCTCCCAAGGTACAAAGCGGCTACTTCCCCATCGCACCGGCCTTGACCCATTGACCCCCGCCAAGCCGCGAACGAAAAGTAAGATTCTTTAGCTCGATCCGTGTTCATGTTTATTTATTTATTATTGCAATCTCCTTCCGATCCATATATTGCATCTCCTTCGATCCACATATTCAGTTCCTTTCCTTCCGCTCACGAACTTCTTCGTTTTTTTTTCCTTTTTTACTCCTTGTTTGTTTTGATTCCCCTGCTGCGCAGCAAAGTGCTAGTTCATTCTGTCCTCCCTTTACATGCCTTAAATCAAGTGCTAGTTAGTTAGGGTCTCATGTAATTCCCCAAATTCGATGTGCGGCTATGTCGGTTAAACATGCTTTTATATTTCTAGTTCTAGGTATAGGTAAATTGTCTACAATAATAATTGCAAATTTGGTATATCTTCTCTCCATGTGATTGTTTCATTTAGGTGCATTTGTGCCATACAGGCTACACATATTGCAATGATGATTTATTAAGCATATATGTCCTTACTGGATATCCGTGTATGATGAATGAATGGGTCATGTATATTGCTTCAATAAATTCCTTGTTGGTTTCTCCTCTGTATGTTTTATTGCCCATTCTTGAATGCAAGGTGTACTATTATTGAATCGATATGGAGGTGAACTTGCACCTGCAGTTGTGGGCGGGGTGGCACTACCGCACTAGGCACTTGCAACAAGGAGCCATTACTTTTGTGGTTCTTATGCTTATGTTGTCATTTTCCTTTTTCCCCATGTTGCCACCGTATCGCTTAAGAAATATATATGTTGGAAAGGCATTGATAAGGCAATATTTGCCTAGTTAGTAACATGCATGCCAATCGGAAAACAATCAAATATGTAACCGAAACCTTTCTCATATGCTTGAATGGCAATGCATTTCTTGGCAACTCTAATGGTTCCGATCATTGGAATTAACCTTGTTGTTTCATTGTGCCGCCATTGATATACATGCATTTTTCATTTAGATTTTACCGTTTGTTCTTCAAAGACTGCTATTGGTTGCCACAACTTTGTTCTTAATTAGATATTCAGATATCTCATTATGCTTCTCTAGTTTACTTGTTAATATACACACATCCCGATTGAACTATTTTTCGAAAGGTATTTGCTTCTCGCTAGTTTACTTGTCCTTAATCATGCATGGGTTATGTTTGAGCTTCCGTCATGCATGCTTATCGTCATGTATATTATATTTTAAATCCTTTTTCTTTCTCTTTTTTTATATGCACTGATGGATATCTTCTTTGCAGCTAACTCCAGATCGAAATGGATGGTGATTTGGAGCAAGATTTCAAGAAGTTGAGAATGGCATTGGGTGAAGAGCCGAGATAGCGGGTTCCCCGAGCAAGCGGTCGTCGTCGGGCCAAACCCACAACTTCGAATTTCCCTACAATCTCATAAGTAATGATCGATAGAAAGCTGGATTACTTCCATATCCTGTGGTAAATCACAATTACACTTGGGGAAAAAGTACTCGGCTAGGAGGCTCCTGTTATTTTTTCCTTTCGATTTTGTTTGATATTTTTTGGTAATACAAATCTGTGATGACATCTCATTGCGTAGGTCAATGCATTGTGTTCCCAAAAGTGTTGGGTTATTGACGTAGGCGTGGGCCGGGAGCTCCTCTTCGCCTGCGGCAAGGTGAGTTTGTCTTGGCTGCCACTACTAGTTGAATGTAGCTTTCAATTACTCATGGGGAAGGACTTGGTGCTGTAATTCCCAACTATTAGCGTTAATCGAATATTATATGCTCCCGGATGCAAATCGAAGTGAATTAAAACGTTTATCCGGCTTTGGATGCTTGTTCTGTAGAATATATATGCATTTTAATTAGGATTATTGCATATAAATGCAGACATGGCCTTCATTTATTTCTTGAGCCTGATGCACAAATATTCGAAATAGTTTTTTTTTTCTAGCAAGGGTATTTGCCGCTAGGTTTGCTAAACTCTATGATTGTTCTTATAATGATTTCGATAATGGGAACTACATTCAGTCTCTCGTCACACACACCAATCATTTATATTTCTAATAGCAATGGCACTGACGGCTGACTAATCATAACTAATCATAATTAGTCGATGACTTGATAACCTTGATTCACTGTGGAGACTGATGTCTAGAGTTTAAGGACCAGATGCTCCTTATCTCCATCTTCGATCAACCTAGGAACTATCTCGTATTTGGATTTATTATATGAATTTTCATGAGTTCTAGCTTATGTGTCAATTTGATTTGTGCATCATATCACTTGCTCGATTCTTTGTTTGTTATCATGCTCCAGTCACATATTTCTTTTTATTCGGTTTGACATAGATTAGCAACAATGTGACATCTTTTCGGATCTATGATGACACACATGTGGCAACAATATGGCATCCCGATTTGTTTGTGTGTCTAATTATGCTTGGAAATTTACAAGAGTATAAATTTTGCATTTGTTTCCATTGGAAATTAGGTTCTTTTTCAACCTTTCTAATTTTCCAATTTTGCGCATTTAATTTGTTCGGCTCCACCCTCGCTTCGCATCCTCCTCAACAAAGATGATGGTGGCACCTTGCTTTGTTGTCGCCGGGCGTGGTCCGTGGGCAGCGGTGTGCTGGCTATTGGCAAAGCTTGGGCGCCCTGTGCACCGTTAGATGCCGGCCCGCTCCACGTCAACCTACCCACGCTAGCCGTGCCTCGATAGTCATGGTAAGAACCCAAACGCCATCCTGCTGCACATATTTTTCGTGAGGAAATAAGTATGGACAAAATTTCTCCTATGTTTTTTGTTGCTCAATATTTGGTCTTGCTGTTGAGAGTCCAAGGAACCGAACAATGAAGTACTTGGCACAAGCAATTTACACTGTCTTGCAACTATTGCTACTATAATATCAATGTAGAGAACTGCATTTCTCAGTCTAAACACCCCCATCTACCGCCTAGAAATAACTGTATGATTACCTTTCATATGTACTATTAGCGAGCTTTGAACTTTTACTCTTGTTGGGTTTATAATAGTAACAAGAATAAAAGTGGTTTAATTTGCACATGCTTGTCTAATGCATGACCAAGCTTCATGTAAACACTTGCTGCTATTCTTATTCTAAGTCTGTCGAAGGTCATATCAATGGAGTGCTAGCTAACCTTCAATTGGTGGCAGGCCAAACAGCTTAAATATTTATGTTTAAATCAACTGTTTATCTTGAACAATATGTTACAAATGAGAGTGGTGTAGCTGATTGCATAATTGCATGGTGCGTTAGGGGTGCCTTGCCGAATTGAGTTTGCAATTGTGTGCATTACCAATATGTTTTACTGTGTGCTGTATCTGCGCGTTGGGTTTTGCTTTGGCATTGCCACTTCCCATTGTGCTGTACTCCCTCTGTCCCAAAATAAGTGACATTTTCGCTTTCCGAGAAACATCTCGCTGGCAATTATATATTAAAATATATAAATATTTATGTTAATTAATTAATATCACCAGAAAGATCTTTAAGTCTAGTTTTTAATAAATTTATTAAGAAATATAAATGTTGCACATATTTTATGCAAATCGAAAGTTAAACTTGTGGCACGAAAAATCCAAAAACATCATTTATGTTGGGACGGAGGGAGTAGTTGCTATATGTTGCCAACTTGCCATAGAATGTCCAGTTTTTTGTGTCTCAATTCTATGAAATCACTAATGAATAGTGATATTACATCTATGATCTATGCTTGTTTCTCATGCTAAAATTGTGTCCCACAAGGTCTTTATGGTGCACTCTTTTTGTCTTCGGTTCCTGGCAGCTTGCCTTGTGTTTGAGAGGCTTCTATACATTTCTTCTTACGTTTGAATATTGTTAATTCGACCATAATAATCAGCTCAATATAATGTTAGCGTGAATATTCCATCAGGCTAAGGAGCATGGTTGGTTGGTTTGCCATTTCTTATTATATTAGGAAGTGATTTATGATAGTTTGATTTGGAGGTAGTTTGGAAGGATTCACGTAAATATATCTAATATTTCATATCTTCTTGCAGGTACATGCATGCTGGATGTTTTTAAAAGGGATATGGACTCAATAAGGCCAGAAGTAATGGAGTACTTTTCTAATTTGGTAACTACTCTTTTTTATATGTAGAATTCTTGGTCGAAAATGACAGACTCATGCTGGGTAGCTAAACCATATAGTTGTCCTGCATTAAACAACTATCAATGGCACTTTCGATTGCACATGTATAAAAGATCAACGTTTTGCCATCTGCATCCATGTGAATATATTTGAAGTTCTCGTTTGCACGGCAATAATGAACTGGATATTGAACAAGATCTTTGCTCTCTCTGATTCAAACTCCAAGTTGTTGTAGGATCTCTGTTGGTCAAATAGTCAACTTAATAAAGTGATTTTAATTTTCACATGCTTGTCTAGTGCATGACAAAGTTCTGTGTAAACACTTGCTGCTATTCTTATTGTAAATCTGATGTAGGTCATATCAATGGTGTGCTAGCTAATGCTCAATTGGTGCCAGGCTAAGCAGTTCAATATTTATGCGAGTGAAATCATTCCAAAATATTTTTTGGTGTAGTTTTCTAGGCAATGCTTGTTTTAGGATCTCTAGCATAGGTTAATGTATATGTATCGCTGCCCTCACCTCTGAATGCCTCGCTATTTCGTTACTTGAAATACCTTTTTCCAACATTAATTGACCCCAAGTGTTTGTCTGTTAGAGGACTCTGAAAACTAATAGGAGCAAATGTATTTTGGGTATCTTGTGTATGTAGTCACTAGCCCGATATGCCATTGCTTTTAGTGCAAAGTGGACGTGTCAATCTTAATTATTTCGCCTCTAGTTTCTATCGACACTGATTTTCTTGATTTTTTGGGGCTTGCACTCATGAGCAGTTTGCCTTTTTGTTGTTTTTATTTTAAAAGTCTACTATTAATTTGATGTGCAAGTGTATGCTACTATCAATTTATTATGGAAGATTCATGATTTATATCGGTGATACTTTTGTTTTTTGTGCCTCCGTAATAAAGAGCTACGAGATACTCACAACAGTGATTTGCTTCGAACCCAGTGATTTCTCTGTCCACATGCAAATCTCATCTGGTCTTGGAGCTCAATAATATTCTCTCATATCTCATAGCAGCCCGTGGACTTGCAAAATACTATATTTGTGCAGTTGGTTACGGGCAAGAAAGATAAACATAGCACAAATCTAATACTTCCTAATGCTTGGTTGCATGCATTCAAGGTGTTTCCTCTACTATCTGTTACCGACGGTGTTTCCTCTGCTATCCTGTTCTGTATTTCTCTATATCATTTGTGCACCCCGAGGACACTAGGAGCTAATGGGATTGTGGGAAGGCTTCGTGCCATTGCCATGCTCGCGACCAGATATAAAGGCTGAGCTGCAAAGATTACCTGAAGAGAACCAGGCTGACAAGATACCGATAAATTTCTTTAACTCTGCCTTGAATGAGTCTCATTTTTAGAAAGTTGTGATCAGCATGCTGCTTCTGTAGCCTCAATTTTGTTATACCCAATTACTCACTGATTTCCTTTCTCGCCTAAAAATTTACTATTTAACTTTGTGATATTTTTTTAGTGAAATATGAATCTGGTTTTAATTATAAACAATTGAAATATGATTCTGCTTTAAATTATGAACAATTATGACCTATCAAGATCCCGATGAGGCACGCACAATCCTTCTTATCGTTTTTTTTGGATTCGGACTAGGCTAGTGTCAGGCTTATCTTGTAGATTGTGATTTTCCGGGCTGGTTTGCATGTACTTTGGTGTTTCTTTATCAAGCTAAGCTGGATTCTTATGAGATTATAGCATGTTTTTCTAGGTACTCATGTAGATTCGTTGAGAATCAAGGCGACACTTCATGCAAAATTATGTGAGTGATGTAAAATCTCTGAAAACAGTTAGATGTTCAGTTGTATATCATTAGCAACTTTTTATGTTTTATGGCTCCAAATTCACACTGTTTGTATGCATTTTTTTGTGATACTAAGTGTTATTATTTGCTATCAGTAAGCCTAATTCAACAAACTTTAATGATTGATCAACTTTTGGTTATCCCCTACTGTATTGATGTGGCTCCCCTACTGTTGCAGCTGCTCCAGAGTCACCCCCCAACATATCCCTGGTTGGACAGAGATGGTAGCCTTAGCGCATGTGTGTGTAAAGGTTATTTTTGTGCTTCTAAAATTTTTCTTATTATCAACTTCTAATACGTTCATTCGGCATGGCAGGAAATGTGCAAGCAGAGAACTACTTGGGAGGACCAAGTGCACTGCGGAAGTCAAATGCAACGTATATCCTTTCGAACATGTGTTTTTCTATTAGTGTCACTGATTATGCCTTTGCACACTTGCAGAATCAAAGTTGACACGCCACTTTCAGTTTTCAAATACACACTCATTACAAAATTCAGGTCTTGACAGAATGCACGCAAATTTGACTTCCGCAGTGTGACTTCCCCGGGAGCTGACACACCAACAACAACAACAACAACATAGCCTTTAGTCCCAAGCAAATAAATTAGCCTTACGCTCTCTTTTTTTGAAAAACAGGGAAGTTGAATTGCTTATGGAGAACCCACAGTGCGACTCTTCCCTGGGAGCAAGCTTGGATTAGCCTGACATTTGCATGATTTCTGGACAAAAACATATTCATTTACTGTTTGCATGTAAGATTATTGTGTTATTATACTCTTCATGCACATATAATATATTTAGTCGGCTCTTTATTGGAACAGACAACTCCCTAATTTGTTTGTATATTTGGCAAACGCTATGTTAATGTTAATAACATAAAAAAACGTTGTTTCCATATTGTGATGGATCTAAAGAAAACATAACAAGAGACGAATAAACTATGTTGCATCTCTCGTGAAGAAAAAATCACAAACAAGAAAGTGGCAACAAGGCCATTCAAGAAAAACTAAACCAAATTTAACAAACTAAAAAAAAAAAAAAAGCAACCAGATCGTATAAAAAAATAATGAACAAAAACCAGGAACAACGGCAACCAGACTGTACAAAAAAATCACCAAAAATATGTCAACCTGGCGGAACAAAAGGCCACGAACAAAAAAAAAAAACGGTGAAGGTGGCTCACGCGTGAGAAAATCCGGGGAGAAAAATCCATGAACCAAAAAGAATCGGTTGCACAGGGTGCTCACGTTGGAAGAGAGGTCGGGGCCGGGGATTGGCGGTGTCCTGAGTCGGGCGCGCGCGCAAGGCTCGGGTAGCGATTAATAATCACTACCCCAGGGTAGGATTTAAGCGCATATATATATATATATATAACTATTACGCTGTAGCTGGCTATAGAATGACAGATTTTGTAGCCAGGCCACTGGGCGGACCAGCTTTCAGGTAACCAGCGCACCTGGCCGAGCCGGTTTGCTTTGCATGCGGCATTATTAGGCACATGCACAATTAGAGCAGGTGCATGCGTGGGTCAATTATTAGCCGGCAATAATTGGCCTTCCAAACCAGGGGCCAGCGCTGGCCATGTCCTCTAGCTAAATCACCGCCCTAAACACCGCTAAGCGCCGTTGTTTATCTTGCTGACCACAAAACCACCGTGCCATTCTTCCGCTGGCTGATCCCGATGTCCCATGGAGTGAGCGCAAGGCGTCATGGCGGTGTACCAGCCTCTGGCTGGGAAGCTAGCGTGCGTCGTCGTCATCCGGCGGGGTGGTCGTGGACTGCACCGACGTCCCCAGCATGGCCTTCGTCAAGGCCGACGGCGCAGGTATCGGCACCATGGACGTCCGCCGTGTCGCCGACGACGAGGTGCACTACATGCATCCCCATGGCAGCTCCTTCTCCGGCAACGGCAGCGAGTCGTTCTCTCCGCAAGCAGCTCCTTCCCGGCGGACGGCTGCCTTGACGGTGATGGGTCTCGCATCGACGCCGACGGAGGTCGCGGCCTTCCCCAGCTCGTTCGCCGGTGGATACGGGTAGCCGATCCGACGTGTGGAGCCATCGGGAGGAAGGTGGTGGAGGCTCCTTGCGATGCTCTCGGCGGCACCGCGGCCACTCCGGAGCTCCTCGTCATTGCGTTACGTTGGCGTGTCTCCAAGCATTGATATGGCCGCGAGCTATCCGTATGGATCCCGGGCGGCTTTCAGCCATGGCGGATCCAGGACATCGGCAGGCCTCTTTGGTTCGTCAACGACTAGGCCCGATCGTACGGATCTTGGACCTTCCACGTCTCGAGGCCGAGTTCTGTTCGCACGGATATTGTCAGTAAACTTACGATAATTCCACCTTGTACCACTTGTTCTCAAATTACGATAATTCCTTAATGGAATTATGGTAACTACTTGACGTGAAATTACGATAATACCTTATTCTAATTCTGGTAACTACAGAGCTCATACCACATTATGGTTAAAACAACGTGCCCAACTATCGTCATTAGCGTACATGGTCTAAAAAATCAAAATAGTATTAAAAAATCTAGTAAATAGAGAAAATCTAGTCAATAGAATACCGTAACTACTAGGTGGCAGAAAGGCATGTATTCTCGTAAAAGATATTGCAAGTCTAGTTGACAAATTACCGTAACTAATCAAAGGAGGAATCCAATATTCTTGTAAATCATGCAGATATTTACGTTTAAAAACTTTCCAAGAATTACCGTAGTCCGGTCACGTGTTGGTCAACTGATTTGCCGAAATCAACGTGAACTAATCAAGGAGAACCGGTCAGGCACATGCATGCAGTAAATACGGTTGTCAACTCGGCTTAATTACCTGGGCCCCTCAACAACATGCAACAAAGCTACCTGGTCCATGCGTGCGTGGCCATCGGACCGACCTGGCTACAGAATACCAAATTCTGTAGCTAAATACACGCACTATACTCTCCCTATATATATATATATATATATATATATATATATATATATATTACGCTATTGGAAGCCTGGGCTTCCAATTGGTATTGAGCGCACCAGCCAGTTTGGGCGGACCGGCGCACCCACCAGCGAGGTCTGACACGCGCACGTGGGGGGACCATTTTTTCAAATTTCAAATCTCAGCTCAGAATGCATACAAACGTTTTTGTTGCGACAATGCATAAAAATCAATGGACGAGATAATCAAACCCAGTTCTGCGATGCATAAAAACCTCTCCGCGAGCTGGCTGTTCCACCTGACAAAGCTGACGCAGACTGACACATGCTGACATGCACGCATCCACTCAAATTCCCTCCGTTTTTTCACGATAATTCCTCAACGAAGCATCCGATTCAAAACGGTTTTTCACTATTGAACTCCCGATATTTTTGTGCACGATTCAAGCACCATTGTGAATATTTTTTCCAAAAATTTTGAAATTCAAAATTTTGTGCACGAGCATAAAGAGTTTACGTTACCGGTCTGTGCATACAAACTTGTTTACCCTGTATAGAAATCACCCAAGACATTTTTTTTATCTCAATTTCATCATGCATATAAACATGAATTAACCCATTTTCGTCCTCGGTTTCACAATGCATACAAAATTATATTTTTAAAATATAGCTCCAACATGCATAAAAATCTATGCTTGCAACATCTACGAAACCACAGTTCCAACATGAATACACATCGCAATTGTCATGGTATGCATATAAACAAATCACACTGAGCATACAAGCTATTACATGGTTTTCATAAAAATTTGAAATCATCGTAGAGGTGAGCTTCAGGGATAGCAGCCAGTGTCGTCGAGGATGGCTGCTCGTGCATGGATGGCCACCGTGGTCACTGCCGGATGGTCAACCACACGCCGTTGTCATCGTGGCCCTACACGCCCATGCCGCCACCGTCACCATTCCCTACACATCCGCGTCGCCGCCATAGTTGTATCGGTCGACCACGCACCATCGTCGCCTTGGCCTGCATGCCCGCGCCGCCGGTGTTGGTCGAGGTCTACGCGCCTACAGCACCAGGATGCCGCATCCAACATTGTGCTTCGTCGACGCCTCTTCTTCACGCCCGCACCACATGCATATGAATCAGAAAAAATAGAAGATGTGTCAAACATTACGATTCATCGTCCATGAAGCATAAAATTTAAACTGTAGGTGCATACAAGCCTAAAAAAATAGTAGAAGAACAGTGCATATGTACCAAATAATCACATTAACTTTGGGAGGGGCCCATAATTAATATAACAATGCATACAAACCAAAAAAAGAGCTCACTCCTGCATCCATAAATGCACAAAGCACATTCCGTGACCAAGAGAAACAAATAAGCTATCAAGATGCATATATATTTCATCATGCATGCATACAGACCAAAGAAAAAAAGAGTTGAGAAGAACAAAAAAAAAAAACCATATGCTGCCATTTAGCACTACTACAATCACAAGAAGCCTAAAAAAATATTCAGCCTGCTATTCACCGTGTTGTAGAATAGAGGAGCTGCCTCCACCACCAACGAGAAGGCTCGCTCCTCATCCTCTCAAACCGTACAAACAATTTCTATGCATCCAAAAAATAGCTTTCAATTTCTATGCATAAAAAAAAAATAACTTTCAATTTCTATGCATTCAAAAATTAAGGTTTCAATTTCACTCAAGCTAATAACAAGCCACAAGAAATGCATAAACAATTTAAATAGCATGCATATAAATATCTTGGAGCCACTTTATCACAAAATATGTAGTTGTGCATAGATAACTATAGAATAGACGGTCGACGCTCAAGGCTAGGCAGCTGCGCATGCACAAGAAATGTTCAATTCTATGCATAGAAAACTGAAAAACCAAATCTATAATTTCTATGCATTGAAAAATGGAAATTTAATCTTTTCACGTATATAGAATAAAGAGATGAAAAGAAATGTAAGCACGTTTCCTACTGTAGATCCCTTCGACCCTGCAAGATATAATCCCCAACTAAAAACCACGAAAAACCTCAGCATCAACATTCATTCGTTGTTAGATTTGAATATTCAATCTCAGAACGTTTCAACCTGAAAGAAAAGAAAAAGGAAAATCCATCACACTCACCTCAATCAGTCAATCCGCCGCTCGTGCTTGCCATGATATTTTCCGCTAGAGCTTGTGCCGCTGCCGCTAATTGCTAATCTGCTCGCGCCGCGGGGAGCCGTCGCGCGCCGCCAGCCAGAAATTGCAAGGCATATACGGTTGGCTGAAAAAGCATAAAAAATCGATGCAGAAAGAACTCGAAATCGAAAGAAAAACAGTAATTATACGTGATCCATGGTCTGCCGGTGGGATCACGTTGAGCAGGCAGACGGGATTTGGAGCAGACGCCTCTAGGCGGGATGGGGCCTCCGTAGCTAATGTGGAGGAGGCGCCGGAGGGAACCGAAGGAACAAAGGCCAAAGACGACGCCGAAGTTGTGGGGAGATCCACGCCGCCGCCGGGTGAGAAGGGGCGGCCACGTCGCCGGGCAAAGGGAGAGGAGGCCACCACCGCCACCTGACGTCTCGGGGAACATGGCCCCGAGCACGCGGGCTTCCGTGGCGCCTCCGCGTGTGGGCCTCCAGGCCGCCGTGCGCCTCCAGGCGGGAGGAGGCCGCGCGCCGCCGTGCGTCTCCACCGGGCCTCCAGCGCGCCCGGCCGGCCAGCGCGCCCACCCGCCGAGGACGGAGCCGGGGCCGGGACGGGAGGGCCGTGACATGCCGCCCGGGTGGGAAGCCGATCCAGATTTTTTTTTTTTTTTGAAATGAGCCGGGCGTGGGTTGCTGGTATGGATGGGGTGGGGGATTAGGGTTTCGAGGATTTATATATGGCCCGGGTTGGTGGGCTGGTGGGCCGGTGGCTGGGTTGGGGGCAGCTGGTTTGGTGCAACGAGGTAGCTGCAGGTTTGGGTCAGGGCTTCCCCAATTATTAGAAGCCCAAGGCTCCATATAACATACCTATATATATATATATATATATATATATATATATATATATATATATATATATATATATATATATATATATAGGACTGCACTAATTAGTCTCCTGTGGACTGATTATTAGCCCCATGTCCGCCCGCGGGTTTGCCCCCGCAGCAGAGAGCGCCCGCCCCTGATGTTTCCCCTGTGTCAATCCGTTTCTCTCTCTACTTTATTCACGTGGACTCTTGGCCGATTTATTTTCCTTCGGCTGTTTTTTTTCTCCTTTTTTTCTTTGACCGATTTTTTTCATTTACGTGGTCTACTCTTGTGGCCGATTTCTTTTCTTTTTTCTTTGGACGGTTGGTTTCCTTTTTTTGTTTGACATCCCTTTTTATTCATCTCGTAGACATGTGAACGTGGGTTGAACAGGTATTGTTTTCTTATTTTTGAAAGTTAGATTTTTTATATTGAAAAAGGTTAGACAACAAAAGAAAAGTCTCCAACTGGATCGGAAGACAAAGTTGTAAGCGTATGTATTTTAACAGTAAATGGATAAAACAAATTGTATTTGAAACCATGAAACTTTTTTTTTTTTTCCGTCAAGAACATAATCTTTACGTAAATGAATCACCAAACAAGATTGCCGTACACTTTGCAGTTTGAATGGACATCGTTTTGTGTCTCCATAACCTTCATTGGGATCATAAATACTGGGTTCCAACAACTCAATGCCAAATTATACTACTTTTTCATTAGGAAAAAAAAACAAAACTAATACATCCATCCATCCGCTCTTCTCTCGCCCCTCTAATGGCCGCCAATTGATTCACCTGTCAAAAGAATTTCATGAGTAATAACACAATAAGCCACACACCTTATAGTATAGTCGGCACTGATATTGTAGGCTTGCAGTTAGCCGGCACCATAGAGGAACTAGTTTGGGTCCTCAGAGTGATCTCATAATGCACCTTGAAGCCACACAGAGTCCATGCTGATGTCGAGGTCTCTTGCAGTTAGCTAGCATTTGATGCTTGCATTTCAAAGAGCTATAGGCTATATTAAATTACCTACGTGTTGAACACAATAAAACTATTTTCTTTTGTGAAAATGACAAAATAAATCTAATATCTATTTGAATTATCTAATATAACAGAAATAGTTTTTCTTACTTTATAATCCATTGCTCAATACATAGTACATAAAGGGGACGACATCCACTAACCATACAAATATGATACGATTATAGGACCTCGAAGCCATGGTTCCATTACAGATACTCTAGAAAATGGCAACAGATGAACATAGTACCAAATTTAAGGTATTGTATTATACTAATCTAAATGGGTCAAACAGAAGTCTGAAACCAACATTAGTGACTTGAAAAAACTAGAAACAAAAAGGCTAAGTATTGTGAGTCCTGTTTCAAAGATGTCACCTAGGCATCTAGGACGCAAGAGGCCGCGGTAACCGCGTCGGAGGTTGCGGGAGGCGAAGGAAGAGGAGGGGCCACGAGCTCGGAGAAACCGGCGGAGGGGGGCGGCGAGCTGGACGGCGTCTCCTCCCACGATCTCAGAAATTAAAACAAAAAAAATCGTGATACGATAAACAGGGAGGTGGGAGCGTGGTAGAGAGCCGTGCCTTCGTTCTTCGTTCGGTCCGAGGTGGAGGCGCGGAACCGTGGTTCGGTCCGAGTTTGGGCTCGGTGATCGATTATTAATCAGTCCCCGTGGGAATACATATCATACTTATATATATATATATATATATATATATATATATATATATATATATATATATGTGCGCTAAGTAGTCCCCTGGGTACTGATTATTAAACAGTACCCGAGCCCCTGGTGCGGTAGGCCGCGCAAGCCCGTTCGTCCGAACCACCAAACCGTGTGACGTGGCCGCATCGTACGTCCGCACAACAAGCGCTCCGCCCCGTTTGCCGATTTTTTTTCTTCCATGCCTGTTCCATTTTATTTTTTTTTTCGGACGATTTCTTTTTTCTCGCCCGATTTTTTGTCTTGCTTGTTGCCCACTTCGCCAGAGGCTGTGTTTGCAGCGATTTTTTTTTTGTGTTTCCCAATCTTTTTTTATTTTGATTCTAGCCGATTTCACAATTTCTCCCGCTGGGCTTCCAGGGATGGATTTATGTAGCCATTTTTCTTTCTACATACGGTCCCTCGTGATGAATTATTTTTCAACAATAATATTACTTTAATTTGATCTTTACAAACATATCTTGTCAACAATAAAAGTGTGTGCTGCTAATCACAATCACAAATAGTGCCGATTTCACAAATATGGCTCGTTATCATAGTTACAAAGAATTTGTAGGCCTAGCAGAGGCAAAAAAGGAGATAGTTTATGAATTCCACAACTTGATTATTTCAAAAGAAAAAATCCACAACTAGTTTGCAGCAAACTTTTCTGTAAGATGGTCAGTTATTATCATATCTATTTTCCTATCTGACTATAAGTCCCCATTCACCAAACACTTGGGCATGATGCTAATTTTGACCTTCAATTATATAGCGCCCAGACCCAACTAATTAGAACATCCAAGTTGCTTCTTGAAAAGCCTGCAATACAATGAAGTAATGGATTGCTTGTCTCATAGACAAATTCAATAGTCAATAAAAGTTAAAAAAACATTAGATTGTGTTTCTTTAATGTTTTTCTATTGATAATTAGATCTGCTTGTGCAAAAAAAAAAAAATACTAATAGACAAGTGCAGTGTCTACCACTTCAAAAGCCATCAATTCTGAACTGTTGGACCAAATGTGTTTGAAAGCATGCACCTATGACTTGTCTGTACAAAGGTGCTGATCAAAATGTAGGGAGCATGCACTTGAAGACTTTGTAGCGAGAGAAAAAAAAATTAATACTATTTCTAGTATTACTATCAGTTCCAGTTCTTACCGCTCAGCCATTGTTTACAAAAACTGACATGGGCCAGGAGACATATCCAGCTTCACGGGTTGAAAAGGAGTCACAATTGTACATATCAGTCAAGGTTCCTCTTCCTTGGACCTGAGAAAACATCGAGCAGGAGGAAGGGGTTGCATGAGTTTTATAAACTACTTGAACAAAATTAATTGGTCACCTAGCAGGAGACTTTTTGATATAGTTCCATTAAGCATGATGAGAACTTGGTGCAAGATTATTTCAGATTATATTATATAATGAAAAATGGAACTAGGACACATGACCAAGGATTCCTAATTCAGGACATAAAGGGTGTCAATAAACAGGGAGGAATCCTGGCAAAGACAGTTGGTACAAAAATCCAGGAGTAGTAAGAGATAATCTCATTCTCTCATCAGTTCACTAGGATGAAGACGACATAATCCCTTGATGAAGAACAGCCTAAGACTCGGGCAACGAGTCAAATTGGCAATTTATTTTCAGAAAATTCAAAACAATATACAATACATTGATTTGTCTGAATACCACCCAGTGCAACAATAACAAAGGCAAGAACAATGTTAGCCTGACCCGGGACTGGATGGCCATAAAAAAATAAAAAATGTAGCAAGACAGTACCTATAGGGTGCATACGCAACTGAAGCTGAAATATGATTCTACAAAATCCAACTTAAATGGCACAGTTTACATCAAAAACACATTTTCTAGAGGATGTATGAAAAATATAACCATGTGATCTGACCTGGCAAAGAAATTGTCGATAAAAACATCTCCTATTGCTGAATTTAAACATGCCAGATCTACAAGTGGGATCAAGTATATTGACAGAAAAAATGGGCACCACGCAGCCAACAACTCCAAAACTAATCAACTTGTGCATCTTCCTATATCTGAAGTCTAATTGGAAAGGGAAAAACAAAGGAACTTCCCAAATGCAGTGAAGTGCTAGTTGCAGTTGCAACTATGAAAAATCAATAAATCGTAGCAACAAAACTGGAGAGGACCGGGATACACGACGGATTCTAGCAACATAATTGGAGAGGGCAGCAATATACATTACCGATTTATTCCTCATACACCCAATTTCACACAGCACGAAATGAAACAAATCACACGGAGAGAAGATACACCAATTTGCAATGATTATGCTAGATAATTTACCTACAAATATGAAAGCATGCTTTAAGTGTGATAGCTGCACATCGGATTTGGGGAAAATTAGCACTGCTGGATGCTACATCCACTTACGGCAGGGGAAAATCAAAACAAACAAGGAGTAAAAAGCAAAAATCAGGAAGGGAATTCAAAGGGGAAGTAAAGGAACTGAATATGTGGGTCGGAAGGAGATGCAATATGTGGATCAGATGGAGATGCGATAATAAATAAATAAATAAATAAACAAACATGAAGATAGATCGAGCCAAAGAATCTCACTTTCCGTTCAGACTTAGTAGGTCAATGGGCCATCGTGGACTCGTCGGTTGGTGGCTCCTCGCCGATGTCGCTTACTAAATTGGCAATCTTGTTATTTACATGGCAACATCCAAAGAATTAGCATGCTGTTAGAAGGTACAAATCACAACCTATCTCCACATAATTCCCCAATCCCCGATGATATTAAACAAATTGAAGACCGAAACAGGAGCAGGGATACAGAGGGGATTCAGTCTGCTCACCATTTTTAACCTAAATTTACAAATCAAATCAGTGACATATCTCCCGTAATTCCCCAATCACTGGTGATATAAAACAAGTTGAAGATGTAATCAGGAAGAGGGATGGAGGGGATTCAGTCAGCTCACCGTTTTTTGAGGTGATGGGAACCAGGAGTAAGACGGCGCAGGGTAGATGCGGGCGAGGCGAGTGGCGTGCGACGTGTGGACAGCGAGTGAGGCGAGTGGCGCCGCCAAACCTGATTATGTGAACATAAACACTAACAATGCAATTCAGCAAAGGAACATTAGGTAATACGATAGGATTATCGACTCCCTTGTCATATCTTCCAAATGAAATTCTAATAATCCATCAATCACTTCTAAGGGACCTGAGCTATCACGAACAACATAGAAAAAGGAAGAATCAGATCGTAGACATGGAAAAACAAAACAAAACAAAAGTCTGAGAAAAAAAGGGCACCTTGGATTCCGTCATCCCAATCTGGTATGCACACCAGCGCTTGGGCGCTGTGCCGGTGTCGCGCTTGGGCGCTCCACGGCCGTCCCTAGCAGCTGGATGCAGCAGCATCTTCCAACCTGTCCTCAACGGTGCTGTCGCTAGCCCAAATAAGAAATTGTCGTCTTCTGCGAACAACCAGACACACCACCAGGACTTTCATGTCGCTTGAAATTAATTGCTTTTGAATAATCATGAGTCTATAGGTCGGAATTTCAAATATATATGAATCGGAAGACTGACTTGTGCAACAATGATGCACTACTGATTATAAGACTGAATATGATGCTGGGATGCAGTACTCTGCACCCACAAATTCACATGAACCCTCCATGTTTTATTCATTCTTTGATTAATTCACAACACATGATCAATTCATCGTCTTATCTTAGATTAAAAAAAACGTAAGCAATTCCGCAACAAATTACCATAGCTTATACTTAATTATCGGATTTTAGTTAAATCTAATTGTTTGACCAACCTGCTTGTTCAGCTCCTCCACACAGTGGCATTCTCAGCTCATTGAAATTATTTTTTTAGATAACAAAAGTAACTAAAATATTAATAATACATTGTTCAAGATAAACAGTTGATTTATAATATTTTAGATTAGCAATTTTGTTACCAGCATACAACAAAGTAAATGCATGGGACTCCAAAAGAAAATGCATGGGACTGCAAAAGATGACTTCACCAGGCAAGTAATATATTTGCTAGCCAATCAAAACATTGTAAAATCGCATTACTATAGCTAAATTTCTACGCATGCTAGAACCAAAGACCTGCTTGTAAAGGTAGCAATGTCATGTCTCTATTTGGTAACCACAAGTTTCATTTGTGAGCAAAAAAAAAAAAAAAAAACAGCAAGCATGTAGCAAATTACATTGTTTGATATTTGTTAGAATCCTTCCAAGTTCCAATATGCTGAATCAACCACTGTATTCGTCCCCCAAAAAAAAAGAATCAACCACTGTATTTGAATCTGAACCGATGAGTGATGAGAAAGGATTTATCTAACTCACCTTGAGGCAGTCTGCAACTCGAGGTTCTTTTCCATGCTCATCCGGCTTCATCCCTAAATGTTCACGGTCCAAACAAAATCAATAAAGAAAAACCACTCATAGATCAATTATCGCTGGCGCAAATTGATTATATTAACCCGAGATAAAGGGTTGGACTAGCACTAGAACTGCTTTGGATGCCGCATGCCCGCGTCTACTTACGGCAGGGGAATCAAGGCAAAGCAGGGGGAATCGGAGGGGGAAGGAGCTGAATATATAGATCGGCGGAAGTAGAAGAACAAACTCACCTCGCTTTGAACTATACGGGTCCACAAACTCATCGCCGGTTTTATGCGATCGCACTCGCCAACGCCGAGAATTTCGTTGCAGCCGGGCGACGCCCTACACCAATGACCGCCGTGGGGAGGTGAAGTCAAAGGACGTGACGGGGGTGGAGGGCGGCGGTGTCGGGAGAGGTAGCCGCCATGAGTCCCAAGCGGTGCATGACCCTCAAATCCAAAGTGTGAGGGGGCGATAAAGTGGAAAAATCGCAAACCCCCACGCCCGGCCGATCTCGCCCCGCCGCATGCATGAAGATGAGCGGTTCCTGTGGGCGCCCACCGTCATCGCGCCCTCGCGGAGAACGTATCGGCCGAGGAGGGAGTGATCCGCAACCAGCCCGGAAGGGGCGCGGTTCACACGCCGATGGCGATAGGGACGGCAACGACGCGGGTCGGGTGAGCCGCGGCAACAATGGGTACGCGGGGCGCGCGACGCCAGCGGGTAGGGTTTGGCCGAGCACACGAGCGATGGATCCGAAAGCAACCGCACGTAACGTGGGTCGAAAAGCCGGGTACCTAGCTCGAGCTCCTCGAGTGGGTGGGCCGGGCCTGAGCTTCGTGCCCGAACGTGGGAAGCCTCGGCCACCGCCGTGGATGGTGGTTTGGCCTGACCGCTGCGGTCGCGTTGAGGCGGGTAGTGTTTATTATTCACTACCTGCAGGTAATATATATATATATATATATATATATATATATATATATATATATATATATATATATATATATAAGCGCTTATTCTACACCTCAGGTGTAGAATTTATTCTACACCCGACCAGCCAACCTGACCAACCTAACACCCAGCCACCCCCTAACCGGATCCCACCCCTCCACCTCCCGACCCGTTAATGAACCCCGCACCCTGTCCCTGTCCCGGGCTTCTTTTTCCCGACGCGAGCTGCGAGCGCGAGGCGTCTTGGAGCGCGGCCTTCAGCGGTGCACACATGTCTGGGTGCGGCGAGCGGCGAGGGCGGTGGCGACACGCGCGGGTCCCGGGCGTGGCGTCAGCGGCGGCGCGGGTCCTGGGCACGATGAGCTATGAGAGCCCCGGTCGCAGCGGCGTACAGGGCGTCAACGGCGGCACGCGAGGGCTTCCTTTGCCGCCGCGAGCGGTGAGCGCGAAGCTGCTCGGGTGCGGAGGTCGACAAGGTGGCCCGGACGAGCGGCCGGGGGCACACTGGTGTTAGGGCCGACCGACGCACGGCAGGAGGCCAGGGGGCAGCTCGCGCGATCCAGGCTAGAGCGCAGGTCTCCATCCGCCCCTCAATCAGGTGAATATTCTACTTGATTTCAGATGTCCCTCTCGGTAATTGAGAGCACATGATTCCTCTCAGTAATTTTGCTTCCTTCAAAATATTCTGTGCGCACAGCAGGAAGTAGCAGATCCAGGCGGCACTTAGGATTCCTCTCGATAATTGCTTCGAAAAAATCTCAATCAGCTTAATTTTGTCATCCATCTTGTCTGATTCTGCCATTGATGTACTTACTCACAGCTTGTTCAGTTTATCCTATGATTCAGTAGTACAATTTTGTTGGATTTCCATCGTCGCCGTCAGGATCTCACAGAAATTAGCCTGTGCGTTTCTCTGTTGTCCAAAAATCTCTGTTGTTCTTTACAGTTTGTTCTAGTGTGCAGAATCTACATTCTTTTGTTGACAATTTTGTAGTGGTTCTCAACGAAATTCAGTTTGTAGCAGTAATAGGAATCATTGCTTTTCACACCAGCATGTCGACTAGATTGACCATGGAGAGAGACTCTCTGACAGCAACAGATGCATGCGTCAATGGCCATGACCTATTGTTGACCACCTTGAGATGATAGTGACTGATCTAACCACCACTCACTCTGCATCGATCTACCAATCACACAAGCTAGCAGTGCTTCTCTAATTTGATCTCTAGCGCCTCCACTTGCAGCAGAACAGCTGCCATTTGATCTTGGTAATATCAGAGGTAGTTTTGGACAATTGTGCAGAGCGATGTTTCAACAACGCAAATTACTGAAGGTTTACTGATGATCACTAGTATGCGTATGAATGGTAGTTATGGTTACTGGATCATCTAGCAATCTCTTTATTGACACAAAAATATATCATCAGCTTTTTATTAGAGTGATCTCTTTTTGCATTACTAATCGTATAGTGATCATAGCCGTAACTGGATTACTGAAATATTGTGTTTGTTTGTTTGGCTAACTCTGTCTGAGTTGCGCATGCAGGGTGTTAGTGAATGCAAGAAAAACTTGCTTCGATACAACAAAGGGAAGAGAAAGAAGCTTGCTTATGAGCACAAAGAGGATGGATAGAACACACGCTAGAAGATACTACTGAGATACTGGGTTCCTGAATCACAGTTATGGCTAGTGAGTGTCAAGGGATTACTAAGATACTACTAGGATACTAGATTGCACTTATGGTTACCGAGTGTAAAGGGATTACTGAGATACTAGTTACTGCATAAAAGTGTCTTTTCTGTGAATAATTAGTTCAGTAATGTCTCATTTTGCAATCTGACAGTAGAATCCATTCTAGTGTGCAATTACGAATTCTGCTCCTGAGTAAAAAAAAAAGCTAACACGATGAAAAGTTGCCTTCAAACTTAGTGCCAAAATTTGATATGCGCTTTGAAACAGATATGATGCATTACAGAGAAAAAAATGTTGTTACTGACTATATATTACTAAGCGTGTTGTTACTGACTATATATTACTGAGCGTATATTATCTCAGTAAACGCTATAAATCCTATCTCACTAAACGCTCTAAACCCTAATCATAGTAAACGCTCTAAACACTAAACGAAGCAATCGCACTAAATCTAATCTGAACAGACGCTCTCAACCATAATCTCAGTAGACGTCATGAACCCTAATCTCAGCACATGCCCTGAACCCTAATCTTATAAATTACTGACCATAGATTACTGAGCTATCCACACTAATCTCATCAAACACCATAAACCCTAATCTCCGGCAATACGTCCCGAACCCTAAATTCAAAGCAAAACGACATAAACCCTAATCTCGGTAGGACGCTAGAAAAACTAATCTCAACAGACACCATGAACCCTAATCTCAAAGACAAGCCCTTTACCCTAAACTCAATAGACGCTACATACACTAATCTCAGCAGACGCCATGAACCCTAATCTAAGTAGATGCCCTGAACCCTAATCTCTACAAACGCCCTATACCCTAATCTTATAAATTACTGACCATAGATTACTGAGCTATCTACCCTAACCTCAGCAGACGTCACAAACCCTAATCTCAGCAAACTCTCTATACCCTAATCTTATAAATTACTGACCATAGATTACTGAGCTATCTAAACTAACCTCAGTAGATGCCATAAACCCTAATCTCATCAACACGCCCTGAACCCTAAATTCAGTAAATGTCATGAACCCTAATCTCAATAGACGTTATATACACTAATTTCAGCAGACGCCATGACCCTAGTCTCAAAGGACTCCACACGAACCCTAATCTCAAAGACACGGCCTTTACCCTAATCTCAATAGATGCTATATACAATAATCTCAGCAGACGACATGAACCCTAATCTCAGTAGACGCCATGAACACTAATCTCAGTCAGACGCCATGGACCCTAAACTCGGCAACCGCGATGAACCCTAAATTTATATAAGAAAGATGTATGTGTGCACAAATGAACAATAGGAACCCTAATCTCTGCAAAATGTGTGAACCCTAATCTCTATAAAATGTGTGAACCCTAATCACAGCAAAATGTGTGAACCCTAATCTCTACAAAATGTGTGAACCCTAATCTCTGCAAAATGTGTGAACCCTAATCTCAACAAAATGTGTGAAACCCTAATCTCAGCAAAATGTGTGAGCCATAATCACCGCAAAATGTGTCAACCCTAATCACAAAGAAAATGTGTCTACCCTAATCTCAAAGAAAACGTGTCAACCCTAATCTCTGCAAAATGTGTCAACCCTAATCATAGCAAAACGTGTGAACCCTAATCTCAGCAAAATGTGTCAACCCTAATCTCTGCAAAACGTGTCAACCCTAATCTCTGCAAAATGTGTGAACCCTAATCTCTGCAAAACGTGTGAACCCTAATCTCTACAAAATTTATGAACCCTAATCTCAGCAAAATGTGTGAGCCATAATCTCAGCAAAATGTGTGAACCCTAATCATAGCAAAATGTGTGAACCCTAATCACAAAAAAATGTGTCAACCCTAATCTCAAAGAAAATGTGTGAACCCTAATCTCAACAAAGTGTGAACCCTAATCACAGCAAAATGTGTGAACCCTAAACTCGGCAAACGCTATGAATCCTAAACTCGGCATTAATTTATGTGGTTATTGACAACATAAATTATGATTAGTGACAACAAAGTCAACCCTCAACTCGAAAAAAATGCCATGAACCCTAAACTTCGGCAAACGCCATGAACCCTAAACTCAAAGAAACGCTACAAACCCTAAAATCAGCAAACGCCATGAACCCTAAACTTCGGCAAATCGCCACGATCCCTAAACTCGGTAAACACCATGAACCCTAAACTCGGCATTGTGATTACCGACAACAAAAATTAGGATTACCGACGGCAAGTCTTTGAACCCTAAACTCGGCAAAACACCATGATCCCTAAACTCGACATTAATTTGTGTGGTTACTGACAACATAAATTAGGATTACTGCCAGCAAAGTCTTTGATTACTAACAGCAAACCCTAAACTCATCAAATGCCATGAACCCTAAACTCGGCAATGAACCCTAAACTCGGAAAACACCATGAACCCTAAACTCCGCAAATGCTAGAAACCCTAAACTAAGCAAACACCACGAACCATAAACTCGATAAACACCATGAACCCTAAATTCAACAAACACCATTAACACTAAACTCGGCAATAATTTATGAGGGTTAATGATAACATAAATTAGGAATATCTGACAAAGAAAGTGTTTGATTACCGACGGTGAAACCTAACTCAAAGAAATGTCATGAACCCTAAACTCGATAAACACAATGAACCCTAAACTCAACAGATGCCCTAAACCCTAATCTCAAATGAGACGCTCTATACACTAATCTCAACAAACAACATAAACCCTAATCTCAATTGACGCTATATACACTCTGCGGATGCCATGAACCATAATATCAACAGACGCCTTGAACCCTAATCCTAACAAACGCTCTATACCCCTAATATTAGAAATTACCGACCATAAATTACTGAGCATGCATTGATGATCAAACGCCATGAACATGTTCAATAAAATATCCTAATATTCATAATTGATTTGATCTCGCCGGTAACTATAATATCTTGTGAGTGTGCTTACTAAATTACTCGGTGACGTGTGTCCCTATTCATGTACTATGGTTTACCGAACTAAACGAGTGATCTTGGTTACTTTGAAATATTCGTTGATTACTAAACATGCGCATAGGATTTTGTGCTCCTATCCTAATGCTAAGTATTTTCTCGCTTTTCCTTCTTACAAAGAGAATCTAATAGTGTGGCATGACATTACTCAAACCCTCGCTCTTGAGTCAAATGAAAAAGAAGAAAAGCTAACAAAATGCATTATCAAAACAGTAATTATTGAATTATTGATAAGGGTATGGATTACCAAAAACACAATGACTAAGAAGGATTACTAAATTACAGTTGTCCAATATAGGGGAAAACTCAACATACCCAAAGTGACACAAATGACTAATAAGGAAAACTCAACGTGCATGAGTAGGAATTCTTCAATCACAAGACGATTCTTCGCATTACCGAATATAGTGCATGCACTCCTCAAAAGGGGAAAAGAGATATTTATTTAGTAGAATATAAAAACAATTTACATATGGCCTGAATTTAACGAGTAAAATATTTTTGTCTATGTTCATAGTCCAAGGAGACAGCTACTAAAAACAAGCATCTCCATACAAAAATGCTCTCTTCAAATTAGCATGTCAATTTTCTTGTCCCAAGAAAATTCATCCATCCTATGAATGTCTGCTCTACCGCTGATGTTCCAACATGCACAGAGTGCCTTTAGGATGTGCCGCTTTCCAATTCTTTCTCAGCTCAAGGAAGACACCCACACTAATTTCCTACAAGCCAAAGCTCATAGATGTTATCGCTGATTTCTAGAGCATGATTTACCCCCCGCATCTTCTATGTGCGCAACATTGCACATATTGATGAATTACTCAACCAAAAGCATTACTAAACATAGAAAAGCAAGATGCAAATGAAAGCAAAATAAAGCAAAAAGCATTACTGAACACTCACAAAAAG
This sequence comes from Hyparrhenia diplandra, assembly GCA_015847255.1. Lineage (NCBI taxonomy): Eukaryota > Viridiplantae > Streptophyta > Magnoliopsida > Poales > Poaceae > Hyparrhenia > Hyparrhenia diplandra. Next base: position 63,850 of record JADLZK010012541.1, on the reverse strand, counting down.
ATGCCTCCGAATACTCAAAAAGATGCTAATTACTCAACCAAAACATTACTGAGCATAGACAAAACTGAATATAGAAAAACTTTTTTGTGAGTGTTCAATAATTGCTAAAAGGCACATACTTTCAGCAATTACTATATCCTACTGGTAAAGAAGTCTGCATGATATCTATCCCCACATAAGCATCTTGTTCTTTTACTTTTTGGGAGCCATTAGCACCATCAAGTAAGTACACATCACCTTGTGCATTAGGCAACGAATTAGCCTACACATGCCGGGCCTCTTGCCGCTTCTCTTGTTCCAGGATCCAAGGATCTCGCATTCCAAAAAAGGCATGTGTGAGGTAAGCCCGACCAAACATAAGTACAAGTCTGTCCCGTAGCATTCAACTAGTTGTGAATTATGAATAAATAAAGCTAGTATCATGCATATTTCAAAGACGCCATCTTGTACGATGAAAAAATAGATTCCTGGAGAAAATTGCCATGGGGACACTCGGCGAGCGTAGAGCTTGCATTGTAGAGTTTCATGTTGCTTGGAATTCCCGCCATTATCGAGCAAAAAGATTACTAAACATGTATTGATGGGATGAATGCACGGATTACATCGAGCATATATTGAAGGTTGCACATTTTATTGAATAATAAAGTTTAAATGGATGGACTACTCGAAAAGTGGCACTGAACAAATGGAGCTAGTGCTATGCTTAATTACTGAAAACTACTTGATTACAAAAATAACCAAACATATTTACTAAACTACTGAATTACTAGAGCAAGGGGGCGCCACAATGTGAGTGTCTCACCTCAATTTCTAGAGCTACTACTGCTTTGCTACTAGCATAGTTTCCATCAATATTGGTTCATTGAATGATAGGCAATAATGAGCAAAAAAAATACGACATACAACTTTTCTGCGAGAAAATCAAATAAAAATCGAAATCAATCGCTTAGTAATTAGAAAATTACTGACATACACTTTGTGCAATTATTCAGAATAGCTGATTATTACAATGTCTTTTAAAAGAATATGGCACTTTGTCGGGGAAGGGTGCCGTCAAGCGTGGAAAATGTACTATTCAGGGTTTAGGGAAGGGGGAGTCAAATAGTACAAGACAGAAAGAGACATTTATCAAGAGCTTTCCCGGACCAACAAGACGGATTCTCAGAGCAATGTAGTTCCAAGATTAGGAAATACTAGCCTTGCTGAAAGCCGCATATATGAATTGGATTGATCAACGCTTAGCATGAACTGCTACCCACCACTCGCCGTCGGCCCATGCGCATGAATCCATCGTGCACTCAAAAGTGGGTGCTCCTCTCAAAGATCTCACGGTTTCAGTCGGCAACAGAATACTCGCAGTGAGTCCTAAATTCCTAATTACTAAAGCATGGGTGAAAGGAAGATCATGGCTCTAATTGCTGAACCAAGGAAGATCATTGCTTGTAATTAATGAACCGCGAAACAACAAAATTACTAAAGTATGCACGAAAGCATTGAATGGAGAGAGGAACTACCAAAGATACTAAACAAACACACATATTGTGCTACTGGACTAACAAATAAGGCATTGGTGCTAATCCATTCATCGGGGCCAAAAATTACTGAACATAGATAGGCGAGGGGGCTCAACCTCGAGTCCACGTTTACGCTTCTCGTTGACGACCGTGTGATCCGTGTGCCCGCGATCGGCCGAATCGAACAAAAATCCAGCAAAAAGTTAAACCCTAACGGATCCACGACCTACCTTGGGGAACTCTAAGTGTGTGGTACTCACCAGTCGCGCAAATGCAGCATGACGTGAGACCCCCATCCTCCCGGTACCGACCTTCCCCGATCGCGCCGCGACTACGGCTTCACCCGGCGTGGCCTTCACTCCCCTAGCACCGACGAAGCGTAAGGGATCCTGGGGCTCACGAAAAGGGTGGTGGTGGAGAACACCATTGCCGCTTGAGAGCCCCTACGCCGTGGCCGCCACAGGGACCCCCGCACAAGCGAATCACCGCACCGCAAGGATCTCGCCAGAGGATTGAGAGGGGGACGAAGAAGGGAGAGAAGGAGCGGTGCGAGCATCACAAGACGGCGACCTGGAGCCCCTCGCAGCCTCAGCAGCCTCGCAGCTGACCGCCCGTCGCCCCCCCCAAAAATCGCCCTTCGCCACAAAGCTAGAGCGCACGGGAGGAATTGAAAATGGAATAAATCGGGGACGGGTGCTTAAGCCGGTTAGGGGGTTAGCGGGTCGGGGTTAGCCGGTTGGGCACGAAAGGAGCCGGACTAGGCGCTTTGCGGGTCTCATTGGTTTGGTTGTATGGTTGGTTAGTTTAGGTGGTCGGGTGTAGAATCTCATTCTACACCTAGGGTGTAAGATAGCACATAGGTATATATATATATATTTTTTTATAAAATATTTTATTATCAAAATAAAAAAATATATTTATTACATAAAAACTATAAGCAAATATTTCAAAAGCTAAAGTAAAGGTCTTTATAAATAAAATAAATTCTTTCATGAAAAATAAAGAAAAATATTTCCTACATAAAAAGTATATACAAAAATACTTTTAAATAATTTTTCTATTTAAAAATAAATTTATTTTTAAAATTTTTGAAGAAATTCAAAAAGGGAGAAAAACGGTTCGGGCGGTCAGTAGTAAACAACGACCCACGAACTTCTCGTGACCGTTGTACACACCGCCAAAGCCCAACGGCAACGGCCTCGGGGCGTGCGACGCATCCCAAAGGTGCGCCCCCACCCTGCCGCCGCCATGGGGGCCCCACCCGCCAACGGCTCCTATCCGCTTGTGTGGAGCGGCCCCCGCCTAGTTAGCTTCGGCTATAAATAGCCCGAAATACGGTGTGAGAGCACATACCTCCCATTTTCACTCTTTCTCACTCTCACACTCTCTCCCCACTTTGTTCTACACTCCATTTTCTCCACCAAAACATTGTGCCGCAAGATCACGGGTGTGAAAGTTCATACTTTCATCTAACCCCCGCACACCCGAGGTCTCGCTCAATCGTTTTTGGCAAAGAGCCATGAAGAAAGTCGGGAAGATTTTCAAAGCAAGTTGAGGCGGTCGTCAAGACATAGCTCACGACAAACAAGCACAAGCTCCGCCCTCAACTTCGACGATCTCAAGGCTGCCCCATGCATGAAGACGCTGCACCCGTCGGGGAGGAAGAAGCACAAGCTCCCGACAATCGACGGCCGGACAGCGCCGTACCTCGACATCCGTGGAGATCGGAGATGCAAGCATATCTCCTACTCAAGGACCGTGTGTTCCGGCCTGCGCCCGGACTCGAGCCCGAGCTCCTCGAACAAACAGGTATGGACGATGAATTCCCTATCCTTTGGAGAGCGATCGGGTGGCGAGGATATTCCCCTCTCGAGGAGGAAGGTTCTCGCCTCCTGACAATCCAGCTCTTATGCACACTAGTAGAGGACCAGCTAGGAATTTCTTTCCGCCTCTTTGGTAAACCTTATCATGTTACGTGGGTGGATCTAGCTCATCACTGTGGTTTCAGCTATAGATGTGCACTAGACATAGATGCTTGCTCTTCCCGACTTTGTTAGGAATCACTTTTGGGAGGAGATATCCGGTGCTCATGAGGCCGGTGCTTTCAAACCTCGCCACTCACGGATCCAAAGACCCATCACTTAGATATATCCATCGCTGGATCTCATTGACTTTTTGTTTCCTAGGCACGGGTTAGATGGGTGAATGAAATTGAACTAAAATTGCTCTATGCTATTGTCCACAAGGTGAAAGTAGCTCCAGTGATAGAGATGTGCAGGAACTTTTTACATATTATCACAAAAGTTGTTGTTCCTGTCACTTGCACATCCCTTATCACACGCCTCGCTTCTGCGATTGGAGCTTTGGATGATCGCCAGATAGAGTACATTTCCTCACCCGAAGTATTGGACTGTTACGCCAGCCTTGTGCGGGGGCCATTTAATTAAGATTTTACCATCCGACGAGCTTGGTCATCTTTTCACGGCTATGCAACTATAGTTCGGTTACCTAACCGGACTTACGGTTGTATAAAAAAGTCGACCACTAACATTTGAGCTCGAGGCTGGCGATAGCTTGTGCGGAAAGATACCCCTCCGGTTCCACACGCGGTGTCGAGAGACCGGAGGTTGGATCCTCCTCCCATGAGCCCTACTTCACGCCCACCCACGGCCTACACCGATGTACCGGGCAGCATGGCCTCATTCTATGGGGTCCCGAGGGGTAATACCCGGGTATGATCCTAGGTGGGAGCCGCGCCTCGGTTTTACACCTGTACCACCAGAGTGGCCCGAAAGGAGATACGACAGCTCCGACGATATGCCTCCGCCATCCAAAGATGCGGCCACCACAAGGGGTGGAGGCTATCGGTATCCAACAACGCAAACATCGGCGTCCGCACTAGGAACATTGAGCACACGCTCAATACCCATGTGCAAAAACACCGGGACAAAGGCGGCCAGAGTCGCCAGAGATGGACCCAATTGGAGTCCAACATGGCTACTCACAACGACGCGCTGGAAGCATTCTGCAGGCACCAAGGCTTCGATCCCGATCAAGAGGCCTCCGGATAGCTTGGGGAGGGACCCCAGTAACATTGCATTGCATATTTACTTTCATCAAATTTTATTTTATTTTCAGCATGTTTAAATTTCAGCAATCTTGCATCTAAAAAAATCCAAAAATAGAATAAGTAGCTCTTCTATGTGCCTTAATGCTTATATTTATGAGCTATGAAAAATGTTTAGTCCTAGTCCCTTGTTGAAATGATGAATAGTTGCTCTGTCTTATGTTTTAAAATATGCCTAGTTTATAATTCGAATTTCTCTAAAAGTTTGGGTTTTAGTGGCTAAGTCTAAAAAAACTCATCCCGAAAAAAAAAAAACCGATTCATGTGGGTTGCATAGGCTCTATCTAGTCTAAGTTGTTGCCAAGTATGATATGGTATAAATAGATTTACTATGATTTCGTTTCAAAGAGAGACTTGACATCCGGGAATCTACTTTGAAAGAAAAAGAGAAATGATATGGGCTATGCTAAAAAAAAAAAGAGAGAAAAGAAAAATGAGATGAAAAATGGACACATGTCCGAGGGGCTGAGTATTACCCACATCTCTAAAAAAAAAAGAAGAAAAAGAGAGAAAATAAAAGACAAAAGTCTAGGGCGAGTAGAGCCCACCTCTCCAAAAAAATATATATATATATATATATATATATATATATATATATATATATATATATATATATATATATATATATATATATATATATAATAAAGCAATAAACTTTTTCTCGAAAAACAAAAATAATCTAAATAAATAAAACCCGGATATAAAGTTGATCAAAAGGACGAATGAAAAGTATTTCTATTATAACCGTTCTATCCGGCAACCGCCCAAGACTTTGAGAAAAGCTAAAAAGCCCCGCTACGATGAAAGGTAATAAAGGGCGAGAAATAGATGTGCCATTTTATTCAAACTCTAGTAGAAAATCTTATTATAACCCCGGCACTTGTGAAATGTAATCAGCATAGTAGCAACTCCCGATCAACAACCAAGTAATTATCTTTTTTTGCTCGAGGACGCGCAAAGGTTAAGCTTGGGGAGTTTGTTGATGGTCACTAACGACATATTTTTCCCGTCAACTTACTACCATAAAGTGAGTAAAACTATACCTTTTTATACTCATATACATTTATCACTAATAAAATTCCACTTGTAGTGTCTAGTACTTTATTTTGCAGGTTTATAATAAAAGCAAGTGGAAAACTCCCGACCAAAGTACGTCATCCCGGAAAAGCGCATTCTTGCAAAACACAAGCCTAGGAGCAAATCGACCCAAAACATCAAAATTGGGCCGAGCAAAGCCCGCCCACAACTTTTCAAGACGAAGGACGCCACCCCCTCGAAGCTTGGGCCAAAGCCGAGCCTGGGGTGCGCTGTACACCCCCCAGCGGCCGCACCCTCCCCGAGGCGGTTTCGCCCAGCCTCGGGGGCGTTCATTAACCTGCCTTACGGGGGTTACCGGCGTGGGATGGTCGGTTTGGTCCGATTAGGAAGGTGTACCAGGTCGGTTTTGGGTGTAAATTAGCACTTAGGCCCCTCCTTCAAGTGTATAAGTAGTCCCCCTCTCTTCCTCTCTCAACACACACCACTTGGAGTCCAAAGAACCAAAGATTCTTCCTCTCCCTACCACCTCTACCTCTCTCTCTTCTTCTACTTCTTCTTATTCTTCTTAGTTCTTGGTTAGCACTTGGAGTAGAAGAGCTACAAGGAGGGCTTGTCTCCTAGAAGAAAGTGCCTTGGTAATATATCTTCTCTATGGAGCATTCTTCTATTTGCAAGTCTTATATCTATGTTCTTGGCCTAACTTATGAACTAGAGTATAGTTTTGTTCATGTTCTTGTGTTGGTATATGAACTAGTATATAGTTTACATATCATAATCTTGACATGTTCATATCAATTCATCATCGATCATCATATGCCTAACTTGATTAGAGGTGGGATATCGGTTCGTTGTTCCTTCAGGTTTGCTCTTGTTCTAGTCCGTCCATTCGACGAGTGGGGATCCCGGGGACAAGAGTAGTGTTCTAATATGCGGGCATGGTGCCCGGGTATTATGACACCTCGCGAATATGAGAGCATGCCACGGTTGAGGGGGTAGGCGGCTGGGTCGTGACAAGCCTTGACCGTCCCTTGAAATCCCCCCACGTTCGTATGTGCTGTAGGAGTTTGTAAATGCCTCGGTGGGAAGCAGACTTCCTGGTGGGGTCTCCTCGGTATCCTAGACTTAACCATGCCTAAATCATGTTTGCATATGATCCTAACTGTTCATTTGTATGGCGATGACTAGATACATTAGGATTACTCCATTAGGTTATTCATTTATTCTTTATCTATTTTCTTTATCCTTTGCTGGTGGATTCTTAAGTGTGTGTCACACTATCTATAAACCATTATTGCTTACCCTCGTTATGAACAAATTGGTCTAAGCAAACACGTGTTCCTCTATTCGGATGCCATGCTAGCTTATTAAACACATGCCTTCCTTTGGGAAAATATAAATAACGATACCCTAAATACTTCCGGGTGAAATGCTACAATGATAGATCCGCGGCGCTTGCGCATGAAATATCTAAGATGGCAAGATCTATCCCGCTGACGCGTTCCGCTCGGATCACCGACATGGTGGTTTCACACGGGATGTCGGGCGCATTTCTCGGGCGCCGTTTATTAGGAATGGGTTTTATACCTGTCTCTATTGATTGCGCTAAGAAATGTCAACAGCCATCAGCGCCGATCAGTGCGGCCAAACGTGGTAATGTGGTGTCGAAAGCGAATAAGGCGGCGAAGGAGGCACCGCCGAAGCCGTTGATGCACGGGCACACGCCGATCGCTATGGACCGAGTCATAGGCATGCGGGCACACGAGCGGCTTGAGGTGCCACTGGGGAACTGACGGCGGCACTAGTCTTGGATCGATGACGATGATGTGGCCCTTCCAAGGGGGTGGCAACTAGGCGTGAGGCAGAGCTGAACCCCTTACATGGTGTTATCGGCCGAGGTTGGCGAGGGCGTCGCCTCTATGGAACGATGGGCGGCTATAAGGTACGATAGCTAGGCAATGGGGGGCAACTCGTCATCGGAGGCGTCGTTGTCGTCGTCTGCCCATTGTCGATGCTTCGCCCCCTCCTCCCCCCTCCCAAGCGGCTCCCAAGGTGGAAGGGCGCGACATGGGGGACAGGGTGGATGACTGACAGAAGGCAGGGGTAGACGGGCAGACGAGGAAGACATCGGGGCCAGAGGTGTCGCCACGACCCACATCGTCCTCATCTAGGATGTCTTCGACATAGAGCAGCGAGGCGTCTATGATGCTAAGGCCCACTAGCATGGGTCGCGGATGACCTAAGTCGTGGATCCCGCTACGCAAAGTTTTGATGACCGTATCAGCTCCATCCCCACCGGCATGGGAGATGATGGCGCCCACCGGGCGTCGGATGTCCGGCCGGAGGTGGGAGCGCCGGAGCCGCCACGCGGCGACGGGGCGGCGGACCTAGAAACCGGGAGACGGCACCGTCGGCCCCGCATCTCGGCGAGCGAGGTGAATCGCCAATGACGCCGACCGCGGCCGAGGGGTCCCCAGCTGGTCGTGCAGCTCGAGCGAAACCGCTATGGATCCCTCTACGGAGCGGGAGCTCGCGACCGCGAGGGAATGCCAGGGTTCGCAGGGGAGAGGAGGTAGGGGAGGGGGTGGGGAGGTGGGGAAGCCAGATGCGGCAGCCCGGCGCTGGCCACACCGGCGCGGCAGCGCTAAGGCGCCCTAGCGGCCTGCGCGCCAGCAGCGCCTAGCGGGCTGCGTTGCCATGAGACACACTATCTATTAATTTTTTTTTTAGAGTTCAAGGGCATAACGCCCCAAGTCTTTCCATATATCAAAAGACCAAAGTTGTTGTTCAGTTATTACAGCACCGGATGCTTGAAGCATCGAAACCAGAGGCACATCATACACCACCAGGTGTAGAGCCTAAACCAACCTGAGAAGTCTATCCAAACGCTAAGACCAAGACATTACAGGAGTTTGATATGGGGCACAAATGAAACTGAATTACATATTATTGAGGACCTCATTCAGGTCAGACCACCACCCTGGAGACATAACCTGGGCGTTGTTTTCATTTGGCAGCTCTTCTGCTTCAGACATCACCTTGTCTTGCTTGTCGGGAGAGTTTAGAGCTTCATTTAGTTGAGACCACCATCCTGTTACTGACACTTGTGTCAAGCTTTGCATCAGGTTCCTTTCATCTATCAGCTTCAGATCATCCTTGCGGTAGCACTTCAGTTGTCTTTCCATGGTAGCCAAAGCACAGACTTGGCTGTGTGCTTGAGTCTTGAAACATACAGCTCCATTGTTCTTTTCTTCTCGGCCGGACAGAGTAAAAGCCAGTTTTGAAACATGCCTATGACCATATAGTAAAGGATTTCTATACTCTTCCATTTTGACCTCTAAAAACAAATATCATTCCTAAGTCTCCATAAAGCCCAAATTACTGCAGAGGATAGCATATTAAGTAAACAATGTCTTTTATTGCTATCTATTAATTTTATGGTCACCTTTTAAGACTTCTGCAACGATATTTATTTTAACTAACATGTTGTGTGTTTCAATTCTTCTTCAAATTAGATATGTTTTTAGGTTTCGCTTTTGTTTCTGTTAAATTGGTCATCGTCTCCAGCTTAGCCTTCGGTTCAGTCTCCAGCAGAACCGATCATCCGCCGCGCGCCATCCGCCGCACTCCTTCCTCTTGCAGTCACGCTCACGCCTGCAGCATGAGTTCCAGATGGAGAGCCGCACCCCTGCATCCGTGCATCCTTCAACACTCGTCCATAATTGGCTAAAGGATGATTATGATTGAATTTGAAGCCTTGCTAGAAAGAAGCACAGCACTCCCGTCCGCCTTGCCTTTTTTTTATTTGGATTTTTTGAGATAGGAACTACAATTGTCTCTTTGCAATTTAGACATGGGAAATTATACTTCCTTGGCAACCTCGATTGAAAAACTTACTGCCGTCATCCTCGTTGCCTTGCAGCCGTCCTCGCCATCGCCGACAGCTGGTGAGGTAGCACGGCAGGCGTCCTCAACGACAGTGGTGCGGCACGCCAGGCCTCCTTGGCTAATCCTCCTCAGCGACGGCGGCAGCAACGCACGGCGCCCGGCCACAAGGCAGCGAGTTGGCCGACTGCGCGATCGCCCCAGAGCTCAACCTTCCGAGCTGCCCGACATTCAGAGCTGCCCGAGCGAGGCAGTCGAGTTGGGACTGGACAGTCGCATCTTCGATTCGTTTTCTTCTCGCTTTCTTCTTCTTTTATTAGATCTTGAGAGACGGAATCCGAGCGCTATGTGCCTCCCTATTTACCAACCATACACGGTTACACATGATACGCAGCTAGAGATGGATACGGGATGTATACAAAGCGGGAGGGCTAGACGACGGCAAAGGTGCACAATAGAAATTTCTTTTCGCTTTACTAGTAGGTATAGATATGTGAACTATCGATTGTCGTTTTTTTGAACTATTTATATTGTACTCGGCAAAATACGCCCGTGCGCAGCACCGACCAAAAAATAAATAAAATTCTATTAACAAATAAGATTAAAAATGGTACTACATAGGTGTAAAATAAAGTGCAAGATGTACAAAGTACTCCGTCCATTCCACATTATAATTCATTCTAAAAATCTTGGAGAGTCAAAACATCTCAAGTTTGACCAAATTTATTTGATAATAACATTTAGGATGCCAACCAAGCATCATTAGATTTTTCATTGTTTTTTATGTTATACTTATTAAATGTCATGAATCTTTATATTTTTTTATATAAATTTGATCGAACTTTATATGCCTTTTGAGTTTCCAAGACTCTTGAAAGAATTATAATTTAGAATGGATGAAGTAGATTTTTTAGGTATAGTCATAAGGATATAGAATTTCAGACCCACTAAAGGAAGCTCGTAGATATAATATATATCCCGCTCGCCCCTCTTCTTCCTCCCTCGATGCTTCCTTCCCTGCAGCCGGCTCCCTTTTCCTACCCCTTCACTTTGTCTGTGGGCTATGGCAGCCAAATTAATGGTCCCATGCTTCTCCACTACCTTTCCCTCCTATGGTATTCAAGTTACAAATCCTTTTTCATTTACACTTTTTTTGACCAAATAAATTTCTATAGCTTAACTTTGGAGATGACTTAAAATTATTAGAAAAATAAAAATATTAAATATGACTAAAATTGATGGTTTAAATGAATAATATAAACTTTCTAAAACCATATTTAATATATGCCTAGAAAGTTATGGACTTAAATTTTGAATACAAATTAAGATACTGGGCAATATTACTTATTTTAACAATGCCTAAACAAAATTTAAATAAATAGAATTATAAGCACTGAAAATAATTATAAACTTTTTTTAACAGTAGGACGAATGTAGTAGTTGCTTGTTGTAAAAAAAGGGCCTTTCTGTGCTGTATATGCCCGCATGGGCTTTTACTTCAACGACCTGGGCCCAGGCCATGCATTGATGCGCTTGTAACCACGGACGCAGAGAGGCCGGAGAGGACGCGGGATTTCACGAGCCTTGGCTGAAAGGGAATTGGTGATTACAGATTGGTACAGATTTACGATGGACACCGGCAACTCGCACTGGATTGTGTTTCAGCGTGTCCGATAGATTTCCAATTATATATGGACTCGGTTGGCAGAAAAATTGGCAGAAAAAAAAAGGTGAAAAAAAAAGAGGTGGTACTGAAATTTTCTCTTTATTAATAGGTATAGGTATAGATTATTAGTAGGTATAGACTAGCAAAGTGCCCGTGCGCTGCCACGGGTCACGGATCGGACTCGTATTGTTGGAAGCGGCTTCATTTAAGTTGAAATCATCATTTAAAATAAATATTTGATTAAAATAGTTTGTCATAGTCGCGACACGCTAAAATAACTATAGTACAGTCTTTTTTTTTATTTTTTCTCGACGCCGCTGGTTCAACTCATGACCGCCAAAGAACCCCGGTGGCACATTGGCACTGCTTCACTCGAGTCGCAATCCCCTCGCCGTGCGCCCGACGGATCAGGTTGCTCCATGCCAAATAGAGAATCAGACGGAAGACGGCGAGCCTCTCGATCCCAAAGTCGGTAGGGCACCACGACGTTACCGCCACGCCATCGCCGAGCGGTGAACGGCGCCGTGTTCCATCCATATCTTATCGTATCATCTGGTCGAGATTATTAGATTAAGCAAACCGGCAAGAAAACATCATGTTCGTAGTATGTACTGGACTTGCATGCCGCATGGGCCGCGTTCCTTAGGCCTTCCGTATCCTTCTTTTTCCTTTTATTCTAAATTTTTTCTTCTCCTTTTATTCTATATACGTACTAACACTGCCCGTGCGTTGCAAAGACCCATATTTATTATATGATTCCCATACCAACCGTAATTAAATGTATATATATATATATTTTAACAAATATATTGATCAAGTTTAATCCAACATCAAATAAATTATAACGCCCATTATTCTAATTTATGCAACACCATATTTTCAACGACTTGTAATACTATATATTTATTATTTTATATTTTATATTCATAAGAAAGAATAGGAGATAATATGGAATCCATCTATAATAGAGTTTGCGCTGGACTAAGAGAACACAAATAGAGGGGCTTTAACACAAATGCGGCACTGGGTCAGTGGGTCATGGTCTATAGACTGGTGGAGTGTGAGGCTAATCTATCATGGACCGGGTCTAAAGGGTATATATGGATCCTTGTATTTTGATTGTGTTACTGGATTTATTTTTTACAGGAAAATGGCCATATATTGGGTGTGACGCAGGGATTAAATCAGCTTGCTTGCCGGAGCGTGGTGTCACTCGGTGCTTGTTTTGCCCAAGCGTGGTGCAAGGAGGAGGCGCTAGTGTCTTTGCGCCTGCAGCACTGCCCCCGGACAGACTCGTCAGGTCGCCGGTGGCAAGGCCACATGCGGCGGCACCATGCATGGGCGGATGCGCTCGGTCAAGAGGCGGACAGCAGGCACATGCAATTTTAGGCGAGGCGGTGGATTTGTTTGAGTCGTATTTGGACAAGAAACTGAGCCGAAGGCGGACACGTTGGTAGTCGTTTACATGGGCCATGGGATGCTGGGCCTAGACCAGTCCGTCCGCTTGAAGACCGGACGAAATTTTTAGATGGATGACGGAAATTTTCTTTATTTTGTAGGTATATATATATAGATTTAGTGGATGGTTACATTTTAATCCATGTATTTAAGCTTTATTGTATTATTTAGTTCATCTATACTGAATCATGCTGTAAATATTTTTTTGGGAGGCATCTTATCTTACTATTACTAATTGGAGGCTCCAACGAAGCCTCCACGTTAATCCTCACCAAACACGCGCTAGAAAAAAAAAAGATAAATGCTAGAAAATCTCATATTAATCGTAAAACATCCGGCCATCAAATCAAAAGACTCGCCATCAACAACCATTAGATCTTTTTAACTTTATACAGAATTACCCACCTCTGCCATTATACTAAATCTTACTATTACTAATTGAGGCTCCAACGAAGTCTTCACGTTAATCCTCACCAAACGCGCTAAAAAAAAAAGATGAATGCTAGAAAATCTCATATTAATCAGAAACATCCGCTATCAAATCAAAAGACTCTGCCATAAACCACCATTAGATCTTTTAACTTTATACAAAATTACCCACCTCTGCCATTATCCTAAATAAAACCTTTTCTCCAACAGAAAAAAAAAAAACGCTCGCCGATAATCATTCTATCGTGATTCTTTACGTGTCTTTTCCTATATACTCGTAAGTCATTAGAACACATCTCATCCTTCGATCAAAAAAATGCTCAAAAAAAAAAAAACCTTCCATAAAAAAAGAACGCATCTAATCTAATATGTACCCTTAGCTCCGATCCCTGCTAAGCTACCGCGGCGGGCCTTCCTTGGTCGACGAGCACGGTATTCCTCTCACCGCTCGAAGCATGGTAGTCGTCACCCGTCTCGACCCCCAACTCTGTTCCACGCCAGCCACTGACGCCAACTCCGACAGATTAAAATGGTATGAGGACTTGGGGTTGCGTTGGTCAGTGACGTGGAGATGAAGCAGCTGTCGCCGTTGGCACCACACATATGTAGCAGGCGGAGATGAAGCAGCTGTCGCCGTTGGCACCACACATATGTAGCAGGCGACCTTCCGTATTGACATTATATTGCATCCGATGCAGAGAATACTATTCTGATTGATTCTTATGCTACTGTAATTTAATTTTTCTGGATTACACTGCATCCAATGGTTGTACATAATTAGAAGAGAAACACAGGAGTTTGTACTGAAGCCATCTTCCTTTTGCCGACATGTTGTTCTCCAGCTGACGGTCGCCGGCAAGATAGATGTTGTGGTGGAGGCAAAAGACCGTCAATATGTGGCTAGGTGTGCACATCCTGAAAATCTTGCGAATGCATCACTGACCTCCTGCTGGGTGGGTACTCTGCACTAACCTGCATGCATGTGCCTCTCATTTGCCATATACAACCGATTAGTAACCCTGCCCATGAAAGCCCACACACGGTGAGCTCTTAATCTAGACATATGAAATCTCATAGGCACGGGCAATATCTGCAATCTAATGGTACCTGAGAAAGCTCTTGCATACATATGCATAAATCTTTGCATGGTGGCATCGTAGAAAGCCTATAGGAATAAATTTGCATCATTTGAATCACACAGATTTAATTGTTCTTTCGTCAAAGGCGTTCCTTTCTACTACTGGCATTCAAATGCTTGGTGCCAAGGTTATGCATCGTTATGCACCGCATCGACCTGCACGGTAACACTAAAGCCACCGGTGCCATGATGACAGGACATCCAGTGTCTAGGACATCTACAAAGCAGCGCTGACACCGACCGCACCTGCAGAGTAAAGGTATGACCATCTTGCTAGATCCCATCATTATAATTTTATTTCTCTCATATGATGTGCTATATTCAGCCATTTTGCTACTACTCGTATTAAATTTGCCAGCTATATATGACATACTAATTTTATAGTAAAGTTTTAAGTGTGACCAAGAAACGAATTGTGAAAAATCAAAGAAAGAGTTGTTAGAGTATGGATCTTACTGTGGGGAACGAATAAATATTGATCATTAGATAGTATTTTTATTTTAATTTTAATGTCCTCAAATAGTCAAACAAATAAGTTTGATATAACCCTTATTGACCATCAGGTTTTTTTTTTTAATTAATATTAGTGTCATTGGGTTATACTATTTTGGCATGGTAAGTAAACTCAAGTGAGATTTGTCCTGGAATAGAATTGTGAAAAACCAAAGCAAGAGACACTAGAGTATTGGATAAATCTTGATTGTTGTGAACAATTAAGTCATGATACGATCCTTATTGATCACTAGGTATAATTTCCATTTTAATTTTAATGTCCTTGGATTATTTGAAAAAAACTCTTATACAATCCTCAATGACCATCATGAATTTTTTTGTTGTTCATTTTAATATCATTGAGTTCCATCGAGTTTACATGCTAATTCTGCTAAAAGATTAGGGGACAATTGCCCATGAAGTTATCAAGATAGCATATATAGAAAAACTCAAACCACCATAATTATAAAAGGTAATTGAATTAATATCATAATGTTTTTAACAACTTATCCACCACTATGATTATGAAAGATACTATTTTGAGTTTGCATCAATTTTACCAAACATGAAACTGTGAACAATAATGTATATAAATATATACCTATATAATTTGTACCTAAACTAAAAATACATACTTCGCCAATATATATTAAGTTAAACTACGATAAAGCTATGTTCCACTCCGTAGACCTGATATGACCACGCCAGCTATGGTGACCTTGCTAGCAACATCTCCGATCAATATGTCAACCAACATCATCAATGGACTGATTATAGGACGACAACAAGAGGTACATTGAAGAGAATCATCAAGACGATGGCCACGGTTGAATCGCAAAAATCCTCGTCATTCGGCAAGGACATTTGACAAGAGTCATTCGGCAAGGCCATTCGGCAACTCCCCGAAGCAGAAGTTCGAGCATTAAACTGTACCAATCTATGAAGATTCACATAGCATGCTATACACCGTTGGAAAGAGTATCGAGTTAGCTTTCCAACGCACCAAACCCCACGTCATTTGAAAAATCCTAGAAGAAGTTATGATCGAAACATTGAAGACTGGTCAGAAGTCAAACAGTCACGCGTAAAACAACTCGTAAGGCCATTTCGGGAGATCCTTTCACATTGGCGATCTATTCAGTTTGTTTTCGTGTTTCCACCCACCTAGGATGGTTGTTCCTAGTATAAATACCCCCATATGTAAGCTATCAACAACCTTTTGATGATTTGAGATTAATCCAAGTGATTTCGCAGCCGAAAGTGTCTTACTCAACCTCTCTGGTTCTTCCTTGTTCTCGTTGGACTTGTGAAGAGATCTCTCCGAGATCCACTAATTCGTGCTTTATGGGTTCCAGTACAGCTGCCCCGTCTTGTGTGGATTGGCTCCTGTTGTGGTTCTCCGCGGTCGCTTGGAGATCGAGTCGAAGTCTTCGTGATTTCGGTGCCTCTCTCTCATCGCTGGTCGCATCCAACCTTGGCCGTATAAAGCTAGTTATCCCCGCCGTTCTTCAGCGGTTATCTTGTTCTTGCTGTTGCCTTGCAACAAGTTATCCCATTTCCGCTTATACCTATAGTAAGTTCATAGTTCATAGACCTACGTCGCGGAAGATCGGGCCATCCTCGTGGTCGAAATCGGTTCGGTATTTATCAAGACCCAGGAAACGTCTATACATTAGAATCAATTCTTATTTTATAAGCTTATCAGCTATTAAAAAGTATCCTTAGCAAACCAAAAAAAATGTATTGACACTTACAATTCACTTCCATTTATATTAATGCTCATGATATTCAATTTTATAAGTCATTACCTTGAAAAATGTTTACTTTTTTGTTTACAACATAAATTTTCTAATAAAAGATATAAATGTCATATAATAAATTTAACATCTTGGGTGCCATGGTGTATATCCAAACAACTATTATGCCATTGTAAGAACTAATGAAATAAAAAAATAAAAATTTGAATAAACCATACAATAAGCCTTACAAGTTCAAATTAGCCTAAGTATAAAATATTAGAACAACTACATGAAAAGTTGAAAGTTAAAATCTAGATTATCATGATATATCACACCTAAAAGACTAAAATAAGAGTTTATATACTTGAAGTTTATGTTTGATCCAAATACATATCATGCTAAAAAAATAGATACATCCTACAAATTATTACCATAACCACTACTAACAAAAAAAACAGCACCTAAAATTGTTCCAAAAATCTAAAACACTGTGGCATCACATCGGTACACTATAATTACAATTGCAATTAATAGTCGTTGTCTAAGTAATTAATAAATTTAAACTTTAGGGGAAATAAAAAATTTGGGTTCATGCGCCAAAATAAAGTCCGCATCTAAAGCCTTCACAGTTAAAGCATACTATTAACAACTAAATGTATATTAGAGATACACAAAAGTGCTATGTAATAAACAATAACGCATGCGGATGAAAATACATTGAAATAAATAATTGATAGATTATCATAACTGGATATAATCTATATAGTATCTATTGTACCTATTATTTAAGAATATAAGCAAAGAGAAAAATATTTCAGATATGTAATTTTTATTAATTAGTACCTCCTAAGATTCTCTCCTAAGATTCTAACCCGAGCACGAGTTAATGGACTAGTGCCTATAATAGAAATCCTGGATTCGCCACGGTTAACTAGGGCCCTTGCTCAGTCAAAAAAACCATTCTGCAAGGATAAGTGAATATTTCGAATGAGCTCCATTGGAATCATAAACAACCTCCTTCGGATTCACTAGACGTGTGCTGCGACGACGAACAGGCGTCATCGATTCACCCGTCCGTTGGCCGTACTTGCGACATGTCCAAGGATGTGTCACGTACGCAGGTACGTACTACCCTTATCAGCAATCGCATTCGCCAAGCTATAAGAAGGCGCCAAACATGCTGTGTCCCACACCAAGCCATACAAGCAGTAGTAGATCATTGCTCGAGCTCAATTCTTCTACACAGAATCCATCTGCTTGCATTGCACGGTTGAGGCGGCAGCTCTCGCCATGGCCAACCACGGTGCCACCGCCCTCCTGATCGCGTCCCTCGTCGTGGCAGTCGCCCTCTCCAGCGCTGACGCGAGGCTCACCGCCGTGCGCCACAACGCGAGGGTGGTCACCGTGCGCCGCGACGCACTTGGAGGTATGCCATCTACATACTCCAACCCGTCGTCGTCCAAGCAATATAATCATCCAGTATAAAATGAAATGCATCATTGCGTGCGTGCCAAATGAAATGTCGCAGGTTACTACGCGCTGGAGAAGAGGGCTGCATTGCCGGTGCCGGAGCTGACCTGTAAGAAGGTGCACGAGGTGCGGGCGGGCGAGACGTGCTCCTCGGTGGCGGAGGGATCGGGACTGACCCAGGACGGCTTCCTCAGCTTCAACCCTAACATCAACTGCGATATGATGTTCGTCGGCCAGTGGGTCTGCCTTAGAGCCACACCTGCTTGACTTTGCGCTAGCTTCCCCTGCGTCGCGATGATGCTGAGTCGTCGTGCTGTGGCTTTGAATAATTAGGGAGGGGCGCCCCATCCTTTTTTTCTTTTTGAGGGGAGGGGCGTCCCATCCTACGGTTGTTTGTTTCGTTGGTTCGTTTTCCGTTATGTTTTGTCTTCATGTGCTGTGAGCGAAGCGCCGAAATTGCTAATCAGATAGGGCTGTTGGTTGCACTATTTTCAGTATCCTACGGTTGTTGGTGTCACTCGATCTGGCCTTAACACATTTTATTGATTTCCAAGAAGAAATTTGATTTCATGGGTTTGTTCTCATGTAGTCAGGTGTTTGATATGTATTGCATTCACGTCTACTTCATTTCGTCCGCTGTGTGGCTGATAAGAGGAGATATGGTATGCTTTGGACTCTGCTAATTCAGCCTACACCGAGCTAAGACGTACATCTCCTCGCCGTCACACATTTTAATGTTTTTTTTTTGCTAAACACACATTTTAATGGTTACATTTCCACAATTTTGATACCGAATGAATAACCACCAGAAATCAGCCTGGACACATTTTCACCAAAAACCGAACACCGAACCGAACCGGAACCGAACCAAAATCTCGGTTTTTTGGTATTTCGTTCGGTGTCGGTTTTGTTTTCACCCTATTCGGTTTCCGCTTCGGCTTCGGTTTCGGGTGAAACCGAACTGAAATCCCGATTCACCGGTTGGCCTCGCTGACTCCGTGCAAAACCATCACTACGTAATTTCCAGCCCAACCCAACAGGCCACCCCACAACCCACCGAAAGTGAGTCCCAGACCCCGTCCCCCCGCCCGAATCTCCCTCACCTCCTCACGCACGTGAACGCCGGTCAGCCGACCACCCACCCTCAATTTCCCTAACCCTATCTACTAGCGGGCGGCGGGTGGCGTGAGCGCCAGCGCGAGCGGCGGAGCGGCATGGCTGGGCGGCGAGCCACATGGCGAGCGGTGAGCAGCGGGTGACGAAAGGCCGATTGTCGGGTGCGCCGAGCACGAGGCAGCGTCAGGCAACCTCGGAGGAGCGAGTCCAGCAGCCGCAACGCCACCATTGGGTATTACTGATTTTTTTTTTGTAAAATGCGAAAAAACGAAACCAAAATTTCTCGGTTTTGGGAATTTTAGTAAACCGATCGGTTGTCTATTCAAGGAAACCAAAATTTTTTGCCACCGAACCGAACTGAACCGAATGGTCGGTTTCTACCGAATGCCTAGGCTGAACCAGAAAAATACACCAAAGATCTCCGAAAGTTTCAAAACAATCTCTCACCCATGATTTTCGCGAGGTTGAAAAAAAAATACATCTTCAAGAACTCACAATCTTCACGAGTACACGAGTGACTTTTTACTCCCAGTTCCAAACCCCCATTAAACCTAGTTATGCAACCGAGTACGCCTTTGGGGATTAAAGATTTTGGAACCTAAGTACAACTTAGCTTCGGTACTTTACTGCTCCAAGACTGGGTTCTGACCACAACCCACTAATTGTGGATACTACGAGGATAGAGTGAGGAAGAATTACTATTTCAGATTCAGCAATCATTTGGGGAAACAAGAAGGTTTTGTTGATTGGGTCCAATCTAAATGGCCAAACAGATACAAACATGACCCTCTTGATCACTGGCATATTATATCAAGTAAACTTAGAAGGGCAATGAAAGGGTGGGGGGCAGAATTTTGATAGCCACCAGAGAAAGCGAAGGTAGAGCTAATGAAAGCAATTGCCATTCTAGATGAGAATAGTGAAGTTAGAGAGTTAAATCATAATGAATGGGAACAGAGATACAATTTGGAAAGAGATCTGATAAAAATTATGGCGGATGAAGAAATTCAATGGCAGAGAAAGGGAGGTGAGCAATGGCTGTTAGAGGGAGATTCAAACGCAAGTTATTTTCACAAATGTGCCAATGGAAGGAAAAGAAAGATGAAAATAGCCAATCTAGAGAAGGAAGGACAGATCCTAACCTCTGAATCAGAAGAGACCATATCACAGGTTACTACAAGGAGCTATTTGGAAGGGCTACAACTGCAGATATACACTTAGCCCAAGATATGTGGGCTGAAGATCAAAGGCTCTCAGTACAAGACAATGAAAGACTCACTAGACCTTTTTCTGTTGAAGAGTTAGATTTTGCATTGAAAGAAATGAGAAACAACACAGCGCCTGGCCCGGATGGGTTTAGTGTGACTTTCTTCAAGATGTTTTGGAGGGAGATCGACTAGATATTAAAGAAATGTTGGATAGGCTACATACAGGGGAGTTAGAGTTATGGAGGTTAAATTATGGAGTGATTATCTTGTTACCCAAGGTGAAGCCAGCAACAAGCATAAAACAGTTTAGACCTATTTGTCTACTAAATGTAATATACAAGATAATCACAAAAGTGTTGACTATCAGATTGACAGAGGTGATTGACAAATTGATCAAAAAATTCAGATCGCTTTTGTTCCTAAAAGGAACATTCTTGAGGGAGTAGTGATTATTCAGAAGTATTGCATGAGATGAGAGTGAGTAAACATTCTGGAGTTATTTTAAAACTGGATTTTCAGAAGGCATATGATAAATTCAGCTGGGATTTTCTAGAAGAAGTTATGCTCAGGAAGGGTTTTGATGGAAAGTGGATACAATGGATTAATAAGGCAGTAAGAGGAGGCCGAGTCTGCATAGACATAAATGGTGAAAGAGGAGAATTTTTTAGAAGCTTTAAAGGTTTGAGGCAGGGGGGACCCTCTGTCACCCTTGCTTTTTATCCTAGTGGTGGATACCTTGTCCACAATGCTGACAAAAGCAAGTAATGCAGGAGTAATACAGGGACTGGTCCCACACTTGGTAGATGGAGGTCTAACCCATTTACAATATGCAGATGACACTGTTGTCTTTTTGAGATATGACATAGAAAATCTGGCCGAATGCAAAGATGATTTTAACCTTGTTTTGAGGCAATGTCCGGGATGAAGATAAATTTTGACAAAAGTGAAATTTACTCCATGGGTTTGACCGAACAAAGAACAACAAACAAACTAAAGAGATATTCAATTGCAAGCTAGCAAAATTTCCAATGAAATATTTAGGGCTACCTGTCAGTGACCACAAAATCACAAAGCTACAATTGAGTTATGTAAGTGACAAGGCAGCAAAAAGATTGGGGACATGGCAATGTGATTACTTGACAACTAGTGGTAAAGCCATGTTAATAGAGTCATGTTTATCAAGTTTACCTATGTACACTATGGGGGGTATACCAACTTTTATGAAGGCAACTTCCGTGTCCTTGATACAATAAGATCAAGATTTTTCTGGCAGGGTACTGGTAGTAGAAGGAAATACCATATGATCAAGTTTGAAGCACTAGCAAGACCTAAGAATGATGGAGGTTTGGGCTTTATGGATGTGAAAGCTATGAATACATGTTTGCTAGCAAAATGGATTGACAGATTGGAAAGAGGGGATGATAATCTATGTTGTTCTATTCTAAGAAAGAAGTATCTAGGAAATAAAAGTATCTTTCGAGATCAAGCAGAGGAGAGGATCCCAATTCTGGAGATCCTTGCTAGATATCAGAAGCTGGTTCCAGTGGGGTAGGACACTAGAGGTAGCCAGTGGGCAACAAACTAGATTCTGGCTAGATGTTTGGATTGAGGGATGTCCTTTGTGTGTGAGATATCCCGAACTGCTTTCAAGTGGCGCTTCATCCCGAGATAGAAGTGGTAGGGCTCTACACGTAGGGTGGTTGGAATATTCAATTCAGAGACAGACATCGGGATACTATCCGAGCAATGGTCTGAACTTATGGAGTTATTGGAAAATGTTAACCTACAGGAAGGTAGTGATAAAATGATCTGGGCGCTAGAACCTTCTAAGAGATATTCTACTAAATCTCTGTATAAATTTATGACTACTGGTGGGGTTGAGGACAGGCAGATGATGAATCTTTGGAAATCAAATATCCCACTGAAAGTGAAAATTTTCATTTGGATGGCAGTTCATGATAGAATTCAATCAGGAGTTCAATTAAAAAAGAAGAATTAGCAGGGATCAGAAAAATGTTTCATATGTGATATCCCTGAGACAACTGATCACATCCTCTTTCAATGCCCCATTGCCGTATATCTTTGGACTTTCCTCAGATCGGCACTTGGTTGGCAAAACTCACCAACTAGTGCTGCTGACTTTCTACATGAGTTCCTCGAAGACTGTCATAGAGTTAGGCAAGAGGTGACATTATTCTTGTGTGCGGGGGCGTTGTGGACACTATGGAAGACCCGCAATGACATGGCAATCAACAAAAAGTCATGGCGTCTTCGAAAGTGATCGTGTACAAGACCCCCGTGCTGATCAAAGCGTGGAAGCCATTACTGAAGAAGAAGATGGAGCCGGTGGCGGATGAAATGCTACAAGCGCTGCTGACGAGTGCTCACTAGCCGATGATGATGTCTGGGGAGGAAGGAAGACTTGATCAATCGTTGTTTTCTCTTCTATTTTGGTGCCGCTATGGGCACGTTTTAAAACCATGTTGTTACGCCGCTGCTGCCTTCGAGCCGCTCTTGAATGTTAAATCGTATTACCGCTTTAAGTAGAGTCTGCTGGTTTGTTAGAGGTCTAGTTAGAGTTAAGCTTAGATGCTTTGGGGGCAAAGACTTGAAGAGTGCAAAGAAAACGTGTCCGGTTTCAAACCAAAGTTAGGTCAAATGTATTCGTTAAGCTTTCAATAAAGCCTGGGAATGCCTTTGATCTAAAAAGATTTTGGAACCGGAGTAGAAGTCGACTTTTAGTTCTAGGTGGCAATACCAACCGGGACTAATTAAAGGTCCGTTTTCCTTTTTGATTTCATTTCAATTTATGATTTGTTTTGATTTCAAAACACTACCCCAAACCAAGACATCATTGTCGGGTCCAAAACCCTCTTCACTATCGAAAAATGAACCGGGCGTAACCAATACCACCTATGCATATCAAAGAGGCATCCACAACCTCTTTAACGAGAGCTCGACGGGTGATAAGAGGAACAAAGATTCCCACAACGACTTCGCCATCAACTTGGTCCACCTCGAGCCGCTCCTCGACGACACCCTCGCCATTATATCGGAAGGACATAAGAGTGCCGAGGCTCGAAGCTCCACGGTGACCCTCGAATTGGAGGCACAAGAGAGCACCAAGATCCAAAGCTCAATAGACATCACCTCGTTCCCACCGGGATTGGGGGACAAATCCTCATGGTGAGCTGTGACGAACACTCTTTCAAAGGAGAAACCGAGGAGCAGCGCAATGAGTCCATGCCTTCAAGATCTATGGCCCGACAAGTATGACGGTCATGTCCACCCGTCACGCTGGCTCCAAGCTTTTGTCACGGTGGTTCGTGCCGCCCGATTGGCGGCGCGTCAAGGTGATGGAAAATTACCTACCGCTATGCTAGCGCCAAATGTTTTGAGGTAGCTCGCCAGCCTTCTAGCGGACTCCATCGAAAACTATGAAGAGCTGAAGACCGCTTTCACGCATAACTATGTCTTTACATCCGAGCGAGTAGCCACGAAGCATGATATCGCCCGTATTTATCAGAGGACGGACAACACCCTCCGGGAATACATCCAACATTTTTCGGAGGTCCACATTAGGATCAATAACATCAATGATGAACAGGTCATCACCTACTTCACCACCGGCCTATGCCATATCGAACTCCAACAAAAGCTCAACCGAAAGATGCCGGCCAACATTGTCGAGATGCTCAAAGGAGAGAATGAGTATGCCGATGGCGAAGAAGCCGAGATGCACAATGCAGAGCACTGACAACAATGGTGTGACGATGAAGTCCGCCATGATAAATGATGGTGGTCGTTATCGACCATTTTATGCCACCAATTTATATCCAAATCTGGGGAAACAAGAATGCTTATGACACACACACACACACACACACACACACACACACACACACACACACACACACACACACACACACACACACACATATATATATATATATATATATATGCTATGACCTAGTTCCACTTGTTTATCGAGAAAACATGTTTTGCGGGATAAACACTAGAAACAAGCGTAAATGCATGAAGCAAAGAACAAAGCGCAAAGCGGAACACACATTCCGAAATGCACAATCAAAGGGGAATAGAGAAATCCTAGTCAAACAAACAAGCAAACCAAAGCACCCCCGGATCAACGACGAGAACGCCCACAAGCCCACTGCGAAAGGCGGTTTGCGGCGAGCCAACCCAAGTCCGGTAGGGTCCGGCGGGACCGACAGAACCGCCTCTCA
The DNA here is from genome assembly GCA_015847255.1 of Hyparrhenia diplandra. Taxonomy (NCBI): domain Eukaryota; kingdom Viridiplantae; phylum Streptophyta; class Magnoliopsida; order Poales; family Poaceae; genus Hyparrhenia; species Hyparrhenia diplandra. Next base: position 39,329 of record JADLZK010012541.1, on the reverse strand, counting down.
CACCGTCCTTTCTCTAGCGGTTGCATGCCGCCATGCATACGCTGGGTGCCGGGGGTGCGCTTCCTTATTTACCCGCACAAAACCGACCATCCTAGCTATAAATTAGATGGGAGAGCTCCATTCAAAACACAAGCCACACAAGAGCCATTCTCCTCCACTTCTATCTTTTTACTTTTTATGAGTAGTTTGTAGTAGGATCTTGGCAAGGCTTATAAATGGAGATCAAGAGCATCTTGGAGGTATTCAGTATGATCAATATAGAGTTCTTCGTCTTGTTCTTGTTCTTGTTCTTTACTTACCAATATAGCTATGCTTATGAATTAGAGTATAGTTCTTATGATATGTTCTTAGCATATGAACTAGTATATAGTTTTCATGTTATGTTCTTGTCGTATAGAACCTTATGCTTAATCTATCATACACATATGTTTATACTAAAACCAAACTTGAGATGAGTTCTACTTTAATTTTGTCTTGGTCGTTGTTGGTTTGCGCGTTCATCCTTCGTCCTCGTGGCAGATGCTCTAGTAGAAGGACCCTAGGGACGGGTAAGCCTTGTTACACGCTAGGGTAGTAGTCGATAGCTTGGACGTGGTGTCTAGCCTAGAGGCTACCTTCATTTGCCTCGTACACGTACGGTTGAAGTGGTAGGCCGCAACTAGTGACAACACTATCCGTCCCTTGTAATCCCCCACGTCCGTGTATGGCGTATAGTCAGAAGCCGAGGTACCTAGCGCACCAGCTATAAGTCGGTTCCCAAAGTAAGTCAATAGTGACCATGGCTATCTTAATCTAGAATCTCTAACAAGATAAAGCATGTTTGTGTATCTGCTATCTTAACATAGCTATTTAGGATATGCCTGCTCCATGTTAGAATATTCTTTCATTCTTTCTTTTACCTTTATCCTTAAGATTGGTTCAAGTGTGTGTGTCAAGTTATCCTTTATCTACCGTACTTCACTCTTGTTATCAACTTTGGTCTATTGCATAGTCATGTTATCTTGTCCATGTTCATATTAGAGACTTTTACACCATGCCTTCGTTTGGGAAAATATAAATAATGATACCCTGAATACTCACGGTTGAAATAAAAAAACACGAGAAAAATAGCAAAACAAAAAAAAAATTCTACAATAATTTTTTAGCGGTTTTTGCTAAACTTGCAAAAAAGTGGGACTCCAAACCCAGAATCTCGTGAACCTGTTTGTTCCTTTTCCGCCACTACACTATTTGAAACATATGTCAACTACAAAGTATCGTAGCTTTTTCGATTTCTATAATTTTCATTTATGAAAGTTTTTCCATCCGAGGTCGATTGAAAAAATTTAAATTTTCAAATCCAAATGTTGTTTTTTAAAAACAATATGATTTCAAATTAAAATGTCGCTAACTACAAAATTTTATAACTTCTCAAGATCTACAAAGTTTATTTGGGTCATTTGTTCATCCGACATGGTGGTAGTTACATTGTTAAAAAATCTTATATATCTCCTAGTTTCATAAAACTAATATGAGAGATGTAGATTTTATGGACAACGTTATTATCACGATCTTGAAAAGTTTTACAACTTTTTAGTTCAAATATTTTTCATTCAAATACATTAAGGGCCTCAAAATTGCTTTAAAAATTGATTTGCCGAGGGCCAACAAAAAAATGCACTCAGCAAAATGCCTCTATGCAGAGTGCCTTTTTCTGACACTCCACAAACACACATTTTGATACATCTGTGCCGAGAGTCGGGAAAATGGTACTCGGCAAAGACACATTTTGCCGAGTGCCGAGAATTGGCCTCGGCAAAATACATCTTTGCGGAGTGCCGCAAAAATGGCACTTGGCGAGCTATCCTTGCCGAGTGTATTTTTTTTGCACACGGTAAAGATAGTTTTTGTCGAGTGCCCGATAAAATGCACTTAGCAAAGCTTTCGGCACTCGGCAAAGATCCGGATTCCGGTATTACAGCATAAAAAACATTACCTTCCTTTCACTAATATTTTTTCACTGTATTATTTTGTCAAGTGCCCGAGAAAATGCATTCATTTCAATCGATGAATTTAACCATAAATTGTATTATTTAGTTATCTATACTGAATCATGTTGCTTTTTTTGGACGGCATATCTTAGTACAAAATCCTAGATTTACCACGGTTAATTTACTAGGCCCCTTGCTCAGTCAAAACCATTCTGCATGGATAAGTGAATATTCCAATTGAGCTCCATTGGAATCATAAACACGGCCCTTCGGCTTTTGGTTCCGGCCGTGCGCAACACAGACGCCGGCAAAGTATTGTGCTGTGACGACGACATGTCCATAACAGCGTCATCGATTCACCCGTCCGTTGGCCGTCCTTGCGACATGTCCAAGATCTGTCACGTACTCAGCTACGCACAACATCTTATCAGCAACCGCATTCGCCAAGCTATAAGAAGGCCCGAAGCATGCTCTTTCCGACATCAAGCCATCCAAGCAGTACGTAGTAGATCAAGCATAGCTCGAGCTCATCTACACAAAATTCAAGTGCTTGCATTACACGGTTGAAGCAGCCGCACTAGCAATGGCGAACCACGGCACCACCGCCCTCATCCTGATCGCGTCGCTCTTCGTGGCATTTGCCCTCTCCGGGGCCGACGCGAGGGTGGTCACCGTGCGCCGTGACACGAATGGAGGTATGCCAGCTACATACTCCAACCCGTCGTCGTCCAAATTAAGCAATCATCCGGCATAAAATGAAATGCATCTGTGCGTGCGTGCCAAATGAAATGTCGTCGCAGGTTACTACGCGCTGGAGAAGGAGAAGGCTGCGCCGCCGGTGCGGGAGCTGGCCTGCAAGAATGTGCACGGGGTGCAGGCGGGCGAGACGTGCTCCTCGGTGGCGCAGGGATCGGGGCTGACCCAGGACAACTTCCTGGCCTTCAACCCCAACATCAACTGCGAGGACATGTTCGTCGGCCAGTGGGTCTGCCTTAAAGCCACACCCGCTTGAGTCCATCGTTCAATTTGCGCTACCCCCTGCGTCGCGATGATGCTGAGTCGTCGTGCTGTGGCTTTGAATAAGTAAGGAGGGGCCTCCTATGGTTGTTTGTTTCGTTAATTCGTGTTTTGTTATGTTCGTCTCCATGTGTGACCGAAGTAGCTAATCATCTAGGGTCGTCGGTAGGTTTGTCGGTCGCACTATTTTCAGTATCCTGTAGTGATGCTTGGCGTGTCACACGATCTGTCCCCGCAACACATTTTATTTCCAGGAAGAGTTTTGATTTCATCGGTTTGCTCTTATGTAGTCATGTGTGTGATATGTATTTCTTTCACGTGTTCTTTGTTTCGTCCATTGTGTTGCTGATGAGAGGAGCTGGCATGCTTTTGGACTCTGCTAATTCAGCAGCCACCGAGCTAAAACGTACATATCCTTCTAGTCACACATTTTAATGGTTACATTTCGACAACTACAGAACTTATTTACCGTCGCGGGCGCTTTAGGTTTTCCATGGGAGGCACAGTAGCCCGTCACGGTGGTATGGTCATGGTTAATCATGACCATAACCGTGCATGGCGGGCAGCATAATGCGCCCACTGCAGTTAATACATTTACCATGGCGTGTGCATGTTAACCCTAATTAATAACCATCGGAAAATACACCAGGATCTCCAATAGTTCCAAAACTATCTCAATCCATGATTTTGGCAAGATTGAAAAAAATACATATTCAACAACTCCCAATCCCAGCTCTCAATCTTTTGACAATTAGAAAAATCGATCCCGCTGCGTGGATAAATACACATGTATCATCACGCAAAGGATATGAAAAGGAAAATTTTAGAGCAACGGCAAGAGTTAGTGTAAAAATAGATGCCAAATCCTAGCAATTCATCAAAATCAAAAAAAAAAAACTCGCTAGTTGGTGAAAATTTTTGGGTTCGGGTGTCACATCGGATGTTTGAGTGGATGTTGGGAGGGGTTTTCGGACACTAATCAAAAACTAATTTCATAACTCGCATGTAAACCGCTAAACGGATCTTTCGAGGCCTTTGCATCATTAGCACATGTGGGTTATTGTAGTACTTATGGTAATCAAGGACTAATAGGGCTCAAAAAGATTAGCCTCGTCGTTAAAGCCAAATTGTGCAATTAGTTTTCTATATTTCATAAAAATTTGATGTGACATGTGGAGGCAAAAATTTTTGCCATCTAAACAGGGCCTACAACAGCGTATCTAAAATTCCTTGACAATGTACAAAATGATCTTTTACAATTTATTAAGCCCAATTCGCCCTTCATCAGTTGCTCTACGTCAGCCGTGTTGGAACCGAGACTGGGCTCTGCTTCGGTCCGCCCAGCTCGCTTGTACGCTGCGCGTGAAGCTGGCACCTACACAGGCCCACGAAGCACACATATCAAGGTCTGGGCCTAACTCAACCCAAAAAACTAGCCTAATAGGTGAGGACTGCCACGCCTTATATGTTGTGCTCCCCCCACCATCAATTACCGATGTGGGACTAACCCCAACAAGCCGCAACTTAAATGTGCTGAAATGTGATAGCTGCCATGCCACCACAAATAATCCAGAAGCGTGAAACACTACTGAGCATACATCATGATACCAACAAACAATCCACGTTTCTAAGTGCATATACATACATAATATAATCTTTGTGTCACATTCTGATGTGACCAATCCATGTTTTTTTCAATCTGTACTAAGCAGCTGATTTATTCTAGGAGTACTATTTAACTACAGCGTGGAAATTAATGTATATGTGTATATGAGATACGCAGAGAGGTGAGTCGTGTTCCTCGATTCTTCAGAAATTGTCGCAGTTGGCCGGCTGGAAGGACAGCATCGACTTCTGCATATCGTACCGGATGTGGTAGTTCATTTGCATGATGTTGCCAACAATGGACAGGCTCGGGGATTTCTGCACGATCCAGCAGCTGACGCTATCGTCCACCGCACCGAAGTAGTTCTCCGTCGGCAGGTCCATATCGCCGCCGTTGAAGTGGAGCACCATGGACGGGAACACGTCGACGGACGACGTCTCGAAGCACACCTCGTACCCCTCCCTGCCGGCGGTCCTGGTGAGGTTCTTCGTCTGCGACAGGACCGCCGCCTTGGCCTGCGTGTACGCCGGCTCCGCGAGGAACGCCACCGTGGTGCCGGAGTCAAAGATGATGCCGTCGCTTCCGGTCCCGGGCATCGTCTCGGCGCCGATCGAGATGCTCTCTAGGTTCACGGTGTAGAAGGTGGATGTCTGCAGGAGCGGCGTCGACTGGACACCGGCGCCCGTCAAGGCGCCGGAGCCGAACACGAGCGCTCGACTTAGCCGCATCACTGGGAAGGCAGTAGGAGAAGGCGCTGACCTTGAGCTGCGAGACGAGCGACAGCGGCCCGCTGCCCAGGCCAACGAGTCCGGAGCCCGAGCCGTACCCGCCCTCGGACATGGTGGTGCAGCCGAAGCCGATGCCCGGCACGGCGTCGCTGCCGAGCGTGAAGGTCTCGCTTCCCAGATAACCTTGTGTGTAGTGGTGCGGATCACTGGCGAGGCCGTAGGAGTACTTTTAGTCGCACTCGGTGCCTCCAGCGCTGCACCGGGACGACAGGTCGTTGCAGAGGCTGCTGGAGCACGGCAGCTTGGAGAAAGACGACGACTTGTTTGGGTAGTAGGAAGGTGAACCCTGTGGCGCGCACCGCGCGCACGCGCCGCACTTGGCCCAGATGAGGTCGCTGCCGGTGTCGGCGAGCGCCGACAGCTGCTGCGGCGGCGTGCCGATGGAGAAGGTCATGTCGTATGCGCCGCCGCCGCTGTCCAGCTGGAGCGGGGTCTGAGCGCTCCCGGAGGCTGCGTCGAGCCGGGCGGCGAGGGTGGAAAGCCGTTCGCGAGACTTGTGCGCGGCCCGCGTTAGGTTGATGGCAGGGTCGGTGCGAGTCATGGTGGCACGGAAGCGGCGTCTGCCTTCCGAGAAGGCCGGAGGAGCGGCGAGGAGGAAGGTGATCGTAACAACGAGCATGGATGTCCTTGCCGCCATTTCTTGAGTTTGAAAGATTTCTTGCATGCTGTAATGAGGTCTAGGCACGAGTATATAATATATACAGATACAAGAGGTCCACAGCGCGTCGACGGCTCGACGCCAATCGTGCTCGACACAAAAAATGATCATACGCGAAGCGTGTTACCCACGGCATTTTGAAAATGAGATATAGGTGTCGTATGGATGGATGCGTGAATGCGACTGCGTACGTGATCATGCATATCAGTATTATACGTGTTTGATTTTAAATGTCTGGGATCAGAGTGTATTTGTGTGGCAGATAAGGCTTATTTGGATTAGTATCCAGGCAGAGTTGCTCCGAAAACAAGGAAATCAAAACTACAACCAAGTATGCCCGCCCCTTATCTCCCAACGTTCATTTTGCTTTGAGATTTGTGCTTCAGTGCCTTTTTGGATGGACAGCTCTATGCAACGGTATTTTTTTTCAAAGTGAGTAAGAGTGGGTTAGCCTGCACGAATCACATAGCGAACTGAGGCGTTGGAAAAGAGGTGCGTGCCCATCTGGTGGAAAATCGGGGTCCAACAAACACAATGCCCATACATGCCCTTGTGTGTCAAGTTGTGATAAATGATTGTTCGTGACTAACCATTGCATGACTGTGTGCGACACAAACAACTTCCTGCTCTAAAAACCGTCTTTTCTTCATGACCTTGTTTGCTGGAACTTTTCAGACATGGTACAATATATTTCTTTACGACAATTCAGTACTAGCCATGGCTACTAAAAATATCTTTTCTAGGTGTTTTGAATCTTTTATCCGGCTGGCAGCACTAAAAACCGTTTCGTTTAAAGCCTCGATTAATTAAGGTGGTCACTTTTTACTAACCGAGGTGATTACAAGAACGCCTTGCAAAATCCATTAATAGAGGCGGTTATTATAAAAGAGTTCGCCTATAGAAATGGCTCTATTAACCGAGGCGGGCCACCTATAAGGCAGGTCTCGGTTAATATTACTGAGTCCCAAAAAAAAGGAAAATATCCAATCCATAGTGGGTTTATATATAAACAGGGAAGGAGCTAGGGTTTTATTGCTTCGTTCCCTCACAGTCATCTCTCCCTCTCCGCTTGCCCAATGCCTCTCCCATCTTGGTTTCACTCACGACAGCAATGCCTCAATGCGCCCCTATGATGGTTCCACCCCTCCGCGTGCCCTCTCCTTTTCCCAATGTTGGCGGCGCCCATAACAACACCAAAATTTGGTAAAGCCCGAATGACGAATGGGCCGGCATATAACGATTCGGTAAGAAGTCATTCGGGCCGGCAAAAAAGACAACAGCAAGCTATGGCATTCGGGGAAGCCGCCGTTATTCGGCTAGAAGCCCGAGTCCCGAGAAGGGGCTGAGCATGAGATGGTTCGCAAGCGTGGACCGTCGGGGAAGATATTCGAGGACAAGGGCCCACGCCACGTGCAATCTTACGACTCAAGAGACTTGGAGGACAATGTATCTTCGCTAGATATTTTTGTTATGTTTATTCGTAATTAGTAAGGACTCGTCAAAGCCCAGGGGTATAAATATGAGACCCCCGGCAACCTGTAAAGGACCTACCAAAATCAATACAACAAACCCGGCTCCGTGCCTTTGCTCCGTGCCACCCTTCGAGTCCAAGTCGTGTCGCCGATCTACATGAGAGGAATCATTGACCTGTCAACCTCCGTGCGTATCGGCAACCTTGCACCATGTCTAGTATCGTCGGGTGGATTTAGATTATTGCAAGAAGTCTTGTTCACGCTTAGTATCGTCGGGCGGATTTAAGCTATCGTGGGCAAGAGGGTTCTTTATCGATCATGAGCCATCCTTGTGGGCTAAGGTCCGGCTTAGGCTAGTTATCGGCTTTATTAGATCCGCCAAATCTAATGAATTCATTAAGTTACCAAGTGGTGCATGCTTCTTATTTATTTATTTATTTATTTAATTAAGATTGCACACACTTTTTTTCCCAATTTAGATTGATGTGGCTCGGCTTTATCTCTTTTGTTAGATCTAGATGTCATCAATGCTTTCAATGTTTATTACTAACTTGTCATTAGATCTATCTGTTCTTTCATAGCTGAGCTTAGATCAATCTAGGTTGTCACGTGTTGCGGGTTCTTGCGTGTTTAGTCATGAGTCGTGCGGCAGGCTAAGGTTTTGCGTGTGAGTTCCTTCTTCATGGACCCTGGTTCGGCAAGCTTGCCGAATACAGTTATGTGTTTACTCGTATTTTGCATGTGTGAGTTTACCTATTGTTAGAGTCTAGTCTGGCAGGCCGTATCATGCGGTGGATTAGCTTGTTGCGGTGTATCATGCGGTGGATAGCTGTTAGGACGAAAAGGGTTTAGAACGGTTAAGTCCGCAAGTGGTATCATGCGATTAGCTTGTTGCGAGTGTATCATGCGGTGGATTGTCGTTAGGACTGATCGGGATAAATCTCTGGCTTTACTTTAGATTAGGTTTGCATATGTACTTTACTTGTCTATGCATACGCGCCTCAACGAGTAATGAGTATTTATAGATCTGTTTAGATGAATGCGTGCTTTTAGCTTGTCATGGTTAGATTGTATCATGCGATTGGATTGATCGTAAGTGGTTTAGATCTGTAGCAAGTGGTATCATGCGGTGGATTAGCTTGCAAGGGTTTAAGCTTGACGGGTTTAGGAAGGCTAGACGTCGGCGTTACTAGTTGGATGAAACCTATGCATGTGTCATCTAGATTAGATTTACATTTACGAGTTACCGCTTTTTTGTTCCATGTTGTCAATTAATTCGATCCATACAATAGAGCTTTTATGATATCATATCATGATGATCGACTTTACATGTTCAAACATGTCTTCTATGATCATTCGCAAATCGTTATTACATTACATCTTTATGCATGCTTACCGAATGCATTCATTATCTGTCGACGATAGCTCTCATAGCTATAAGTCTTTACATCCGTCCTTAGAGAGCCATACATGCGAAATGTCTTGGTTTCACCAGGGCATGTTCCGTGATCTCACGTTACCTCCTTGTCAATTAACAGGTCAAATTGATCGGCACGCCTTCGGATCAAGACACTCGGGCAATCGAGTAAAGCCCGGCTATTCCCGCTTGTCGCCAGTGTGCGCGCAGAGTCAGGTTTTTGTGCCTACAGCCCCCTCTCTTCCACTCACGACGGCGCGGATGCGGTGCACAGGCGGCCCTCCACCAGCAAGCGGGCGGCGCTGGCCGAGGTCGATCCGGGCGTTACATAGCCGAGCGAGTGGCTCTACGGTCTGGTCCCGCGCAGATCTAGATCCACCTTCGCCCCCACCGTCCGTGCCACTCCTCCCAACCGCCCTCGTCGGATTCAGCTTCGGGTCTCGGATCCGCAAAGATACGCCACATCCACATCTAGATCCGACATATTGACGGTGGTGACGCCCCGGCAATGGATCGATGGCGCCGCCATCCTTTGAAAGCGGATCTGCGTGGTGTGGCGACGCTGGCGGTGTGGACGCCGATGCGAGTGCGGCGGCGACGAGGAGGGCGCAGGAGTGACTAGGTCTAGATCAAGTGCTTTTTCTTTTTTTCTTTTTTCTTTTTTAATAATATTTACGGATGCTTGCGGCTAGCCACCTCGGAAAAGGGCTCATCAAACTAGACCTTTGGTTCAATGCCGTTGGCAAAAATGACTCGGCTAGGATTTTTTTGCCATCTCCGGTTAATGTTTTTTTTTAGTAGTGCGGCCTATCAACCGCAGAAATCACACATTTTAATTTCGTGCTTATTTGCCAACGTTCTTAAAAAAAAATAAATTAGACCTTATTAGCTATATTGCACTTGTTAGAATTTGATACCCCTAATTACACACAACAGCCCGAAAATCGTTGAAATGTGCATTGCAAGTACGAAAGAAGCTCCCACTATATCAAGACATACAAAGATGAATATCATAGAAAATCATGTGAAAAAGCAACAGGAGATTAGTATTTTTGTGAAGTACGTCAAGCGGAGGTTCTATAAACACAACTCTAAAATAGTATAAAAGATTGTTGATCTCACAACCTTACATAATATGAGACTGGCAAATTCTTGCTGTATATATGAATCTAGTGCTAAAGAACTGTGTCTGGAGAAATGAAGCACTTTACAAGCCTTGAGAATGATACACTTTCTGCTGACTTGGCTGATGCCTAATGGCCTATGACTTCCACCCCCTTGTTTACATAGTTAGAAGTGGGGGGCGGATCTAGAATATTTAATCATTGATGTCACTTCTACTATCGTACACTGGTATTATAGTGACAATTATACAAGGTTATTGATGTCACAGGACATAAATGCTTGTACTGTGGATCCGTCCCTAGAAGCCGTGTTCCTGATAATATAAGGATTTATTTATGCTCAAAATCATACCTGTACCAAGTCCCTAAGTTTGAACTAAAATTATCAGCGTTTGGACAACGGCACCACGTGACATGGATCGTAACGACACACGGTCGGCCAAGCCACGAATTGGTAGCCGCGATGGAAAGACAGATTGCAACATGATCGGGTCAGGGTCAACTCGTCTCCGCCAAAAGAACCAAATGCGCTAAAAACATTGGACCCATGGAGTACATCGTTAGTGATCAAATTGCAAAAAGGTACGTGTTCCTACTTTTTTTTCTATTATTGTGCCTAATTACTGCTACTACATCCTTTCAAAAAAATTACTGCTACTACTCCCTCCATTCCTTTTTGTCTGTGCGTGCTACAAGTTTGACCCAATTTGTAAAAAAATATCCAATATTTACATCTCCAAAAAATTTAATAGAAGTTGTTTCTTTGAAAGCGTGAATGATAGGTATTTAGGGACGGAGAGAGTAGCCAGTAAGCACAATCCAAGAGCGCAGACTAGAGTCGGTCGTCTATTGTAATGATGATCATAACGAGTGAAACAGAGTAGGAGTAACCTTTTTTTCTTAGAATGCGAGTAGAAGTAACCTAGGAACTGACAAATCGACGATCGTTCTCATCATATGTGGAATCAACAAATAAATTAGATAAATCGCCAAGCACTTCAGGTCAAGTCTTCTGGAAAAGTTTCACGGTCGCAGACGAAGTTGTGGTGGTAGTGGCTGGTGCCAGCGGCTTCCCTTCGCGCCAAGCTGGGGGATATTAGGGCATTAAGAAATTTCGCCGGTTGGGTCGACTTCGGCTGCCAAAAATTAGTGTTGTTTTCTCCGTCTTTTCATGGTCGTTCTACTTCATGTCCAAAACCACTGAGAACACAAGTGCAAAAAGTTGACTTTTTGCTAGACATGTCTACACTTTCTGGTGGGCTTTATACGGTGGACATAAATAGTGCTTCAACTAGATTCACCACGCGTTACCGTGGGTATACAGTAGAATTTTATTTAATTTCATAGAGAAATCAAAAGTAGGCTCCAGCAAGCAAAAGAGTCATACCCCAGGCGATGGGGCCTAGAAGGGCCGGCCCTAGGGGCCCTTGACCCCGGGGGGCTGGCCCCGTCGCGCCTCCCCGCCGCAGCCACCCTTCCGTGATTTTTTCGGTAATTAAAATAAGAGTTCGGTTACGATAAGATTGGGATTTTTCACTAACCCGTGCATGGGTTGATTTTTTTTTAAAAACAATTTGTATTCTAGCGCAAGAGACTTGTAGACAAGCAATTCTTATTATAATTTCAAACTCAAAGCTCATAAAAAGCGAAATCAAACAAGCGAGCATCTATCTGAATTTGTATTCTAGCGCAAGAAATTTGTAGACAAGCAGTTCTTATTAAAATTTGAAACTCAAAGCTCATTAAAAAGTGAAATCAAACAAGCGAGCATCTATCTAAACATGGGTTGATGGACTAGTATCTTATAATTTGTAATGGATGGAGTACTTATATAGTCACGGAGTTCATGTCATTATTCTGACATCGCTAGTAATAATCTCATTGCTACTAATTAACTATACGTGTACGTGTGCCGCGTTGAATTAATTATATGATATGTGATGCAGATGTGTGTTCATTCATCGATCACTCAATTCTTCAGAGACTCTCGCAGTTGGCCGGCTGGAAGGACAGCACCGATTTGTCCAGGTCGTACCGGATGTGGTAGTCCATCTGCATGATGTTGCCCACAATGGACATGTGGCTGGGCGAGCTCTGCACGATCCAGCAGCTCACGCTGTCGTCCACCGCCCTAAAGTAGTTCTCCGCCTTGAGGACCATGTCGCCGCCGTCGAAGTGCAGCACCATGGACGGGAACACGGCGCCGGACGTCGTCTGGAAGCAGACCTCGTACCCATCCGTGCCCGGGACCTTGGTGAGGTTCGCCGCCTGCGATAGGAGCGCCACCTTGGCGAGCGTGTACGCCGGCTCGGCCAGGAACGTCAGCGTGGTGCCGGAGTCGAAGATGATACCGTGTCTCCCAGTCCCGGGCGTCGTCACGGAGCCGATTGAGATGTTGTTCAGGTTCACGGTGTAGAAGGTGGACGTCTTGAGCAGCGGCGTGGACTGGACGCCGCTGGGGCCTGTCATCTGGGCGCCGGCGCCGGCGCCGAACAAGAGAGGGCTTGACTTGGAAGGGTCGCTGGTGAGGCAGTAGGAGAAGGCGCCGACCTTGAGCTGCCTGACGAGGGACAGCTTCCCGCGGCCGAGCCCGACGAGGCCGGAGCCGGAGCCGTACCCGCCCTCCGACATGGTGGTGCAGCCGAAGCCGATGCCTTCCACGGCGTCACCGCCGAGCGTGAACGTCTCGTTCGCCATGTAGCCCTGCGTGTAGTGATGCGGATCACTGGAGATGCCATACGAGTACTTGTAGTCGCACACGCCGCCGCTGGCGCTGGCGCACGTCGCGAGCGACTGGGACTCCAGCGTACGGCAGAGGCCGCTGGAGCACGGGAGCTTGGAGAAAGACGACGACTTGCTTGGGTAGTAGGAAGGCGAGCCCTGCGGCGCGCACCGCTTGCACGCGCCGCACTTGGCCCAGATGAGGTCGCTGCCGGTGTCGGCCAGCGCCGACAGCTGCTGCTGCGGCGTGCCGATCGAGAAGGTCATGTCGTAGGATGGGAGGATGGGCGAGGCGCTCATGCTCGACTAGTGGGAGCTCACGCTTAGCAATGCCGCCGGTGGTGGCGGTGGGGAGAGGAGACGAGGGGCGATTTATGTTTTTTTAGAAAAAAATAAAAGAACATGAGCTGGTAGGGAATGGATCCCTGGCCGCAGAGGCATGCGTGGTGCCAGAGGGCGCGCGCTGTGTGTGGGCATGGGGCGGAGGGCGCCGGTGAGGTGGGTGAGAAGCCTCACATTAAACTTTGTCTCTCGGCCTTTGGATCCGACATCATTCTTTTCGTCAGCCCTTGATTTTAATGGATGAAAATTCCCCTGTTATTTTTTTTGGATACAGAAATGTTAGACTATTGAGCCGGGGACGCTTTACATGGTGGATTTAAAATTATTCGAATAAGTGGATGAAGTTATTAAGTATATCATATCGTTTCATTTTGATTTCCCCGGACGATACTATTTTTCTTAGTCAGTGCACATGAGGTGTCATCGACAAATATTGCAGAACAAGGGAGATAGTGACAAATTATTATTGCCAAACCACCAATAAATCAGCTCACAAACTTCATCAGATTGACCTTCAGTATTTAAATTAGGGGTAAAATTGATGGTTTTTTTCTTAAACTAGTAAAATCATTGTTCACTAGTAACCAATTTATGCCAATTAAAAATAGAGTTAAATACCACCAATAGCCATAGTGTGATACATAGGTCTATGAACTCTAAAAATATATTCCAAAAATGAGCGGTGCAGCACGTGGAGTCGAGTACAAGAAGCAACAAAGACATGTCAATGACTAGTGGGCCGCCAAAATAAGAACGAACTTGGGCCAACTTGTCGGGGCGTTTCAACCTCCGTTGAAATTCCTCTTTCCTCTTTCCACTTCCGCGTGTCCGCTCGAACTAGCAAGCCGTGCGTCGCGCCCCCCTCGCCGGGAGATCACCACTGCAGCCGCCGGAGATGAGGTGAGGCAGCCACCCGTCAAGGCTTCTGTTCTAAGTTCTTATTCTGTTACTGGTGTGCCCGCAACCTCTTTACATTTCAGGTTTCTCGTCATTCTTGCCTGGCAGTGTCGACGCCCGCGACCTGTTCGACGGAATGCCTCTGGGGAAGATGGGAAAAGTTGGACGAGGGAGCGTCTGCAGAGGTCGGGGGTGACCGCATCAGCACTCTTCCTGACGTCCTCTTGAACCACGTGCTCTCATTCCTGCCAGCGGAGGAGGCTGTGCGCACATGCCTGCTGGGCCGGCGCTGGCGCCATCTCTGGAAGTTCACCGCAGGCCTGCCCTTCGGGTGCCTTTTTAAGGAAGAACTTAAGTCTGTTCACGAGCTCCAGAAGTTTGTGGACCATTTCCTCCTCCTTCGTTGAGGTTCTCCTCTTGACACATGTGAGCTCAGGATTGGTGGCTTCTCAGAGGACGATGATGTGTCCCATGTCAACCTCTGGTTTTGGCATGCTGTCATGTGCAAAGTTCGGGTGCTCATGCTCAAGGTCTATGGGGACACTTTTAGTGACCCCTGCCTTGAGCTTGATGACCTGCCTCTTGTCTCAAAGACCCTAACGAGGCTAGAGCTTTTATGGTGTGTGCTGTCATACTAGTCTCCTCAACTTCTCAGGCTGTCCAGGATTGGACAATCTACAATTTGAGATCTGTGATCTCTCATCAGCCAAGAAGATCTCATCTGAGTCCATAAAAAGTCTGAACATCATAAATTCCTCTTTGGCTTATGATTCCCGTGTTCGAATTTCTGCCCCAAATTTGGTTTCACTGCAATTAGATGGCTTTTGGTACAAAACTCCCATCCTTGAGAACATGCCATCATTAACACGAGCATTTGTTCAAATAGCCGAGCTGTGATGACCGCTGCAGTAAAATATTGCATCCATATGAAGATTGTAATTGTGAGTCTTGTGAAAGTTCTGTCAGCATTGGTGATCAAAGTAACAATTGTGTGCTTCTAGAAGGTTTATCAGAAGCTAGGAGTCTGGTGTTGATTTCTGGACCTGATGTGGTATGTTTGCACCTTATCTCAGTTACATCATAGTTTTATTAGTCATCCTCCTTATTTCTCTAGCATTGTTTGCCCTGAATCCACAGTATTATTTACATTGCTGCTGGACATTGATAGCTCTTGGTTAGAATGGCCTTTGCTTTTTGCTTTTTGCTTTTTTTCTTGCATTGTCACCAACTTACCTCATCTTTTACGTTTGTGCCTTGTCCAGTTTATTTTCGAAGGGGATTTGAGATGGTGCCCTATGTTTTACAACTTGAGGACTTTGTTGCTCAATGAGTACTGGTGTGGACCTGATGGCACCCATGCATTAGCTTGTATTCTTGAACACACACCAAATTTAGAGAAGCTCACTCTTCAACTCTTTTCTGAGGTACATACTACATTAATTGGCTGCTGCTACATTTTAGATTTGTTACACTTCTTATTGGTCTTACAGTTTTTCTACTTGTTGACTGCAGGGGCCTAAACATAATGTAGAAATGGAAGGAAGCTTCAGTTCAGCAGTGCAATCTGCTGCAATTTCAAAATACCTTAAGATAATTGAAATCAAGTGTGAAGTGGTTGATGAGAGAGTTGCCAAAGTTCTGAAATTCCTGTGCACATTTAACATACGTAAGCTAACTTGAACTGTCCTTGTGCTTCTATATTTCTGACATTTTCAGCAACATTTATTTTCATGAAAGAACCAGTGTAAATCTGATGAAAATATAAGAAACTGTAAAATTGTACGACCTATGATGCAAATGATAGAGAAATGAAATCCTTGCAGTACCCTAATACAAAGATACACAGCTCTCCATGCTGCATGTTTGAGACAAAATAATGCATGTTCTATGCTGGACATTTTGATGTCAGGTGGTATCCACGAAGCAGTACACAATTATTTAACTGAATTGCATTGCACTGACAATAGAACAGTTTGTTCAGTTCTTAAATAGTTTGAATGCTTGACTTGCTAATTAGTTTGTAATGGACACAAATGACTGAATTGTGTTGTTTTCACTATATGTCACCTTGCCAGTTAGTTCCAAATTGCATCTTCAATATCTGCATTGAATTATTCTAAGTAACACAAAATGCTGACATTTTGTGTGCGCGCCTCCCTTTTTCTGGAAGGTTTGCCCCCTTCGGTTATCATCTTATCATTTTATATTGCAAATATTAGCATGATATCTTTACACTGAAGTTTTTATTTCTTCGACCCTCTTTTTTTTTTTGAATGAAAATACCCTTAAATTTTGTCTTCTTCGGATAAATCGAACTCTGATGTGTTCGAAAACTTGTGTTCCAAGCACTCTTTTTATCGTTATAAGTGAAAAGCTTGTAGAATATCATGTTTGGGAAATTAGGTGTTAAAGAAATCAATGTTTTTGGTTCATCGTCAGATTATTTGAACATGCTCATCAGATTGAGATGGATGTTCTCCTGGCTTCCATATTTGTATAGCTCTTTCAAGTAGCTTTTCTTTTCACCCTATTTCCAGCTTTTCCTGCTGTATGTTCCTTGGGCTTTTACTGCTCTTTGTACAGGTGTTTACCTTTTTTTTTTTTACATAAAATAAGTTTTACACAACAGGTGTGTACTGTGCTTTATTTTCCTCAAAAACCGATTTGTGGTTTTCCAGCAACGTCAAATTACCTGTCAAGTAACTGAATTCTTCTACAGATTACATCCTGCCCTGAACTTGTTCTGCCCATCCTTTTAATACAGGTTTCAGTTTCTGATTTCACATGTGAGGAAGTAGTTGGGCTGTCGTTTGATCTACTGGTGCTCAATGTTATGAAAAACTATGAAACACTAGCCAAATGTTTGCTACAACATTTGTGGGTAGTGTCTTGTCAGTGTTGCTTCCGATTGTGTGAGCATGCAGAACTGTAGCATAAATTGATCAGAACTTATTTTTTTATGTTGGATCTGGCATGTTATGTTATGTTATTTCCTTTGTGGTCAGTTCATGAGGATTTGTTCGAAATTGTGGGACAAATTAATTTGCCTTTAGTATACTTCGATTCAGTGTTCAGCTGGTAGGATAGTTCAGTTCTCTCACGTGTGCTAATACTTAAATGGACATCAGGTAGCAAGATTGGGAAAAAGACAAACAGATTTGCATTAGACGTTCGGCAAACAGTATACTCAACACATAAATTGGACTTTTTGCACCTGGCAAGTTTTTCCCCTTGATTTTGAGAAAAAGGACTAACGCAACATCCCCCACTGGCCACTTCCAACCCCAGTACCTCCCCTCAAACACAAATTACAAATGTTTTTTTTAGAGCACGTCTAAAAAGGCGTATTTTATTAAGCAGAAAAGAGTTTTGCAAGTACAACAAAGAAGGGGCGGTAACCCGTGGTTACCGAAGCCCTCCCAACACCAACTCACACGAGGTTGTGATTACAAAAGAAAGATTTTTGCGACTAGGCGACATACGGACTGGAGGCTAAACGAGGTGATCCTCCAACCCAGTGATGTCCAGATCCATGGCTCCTAGGTCAAGGCCGCCATTCAAGAAAACTTCGAAAAGCCTGCCTCTTCCTATCCGACATGTTGTGGAAGGCAGCCTTGAGCTTATTTACAACCTCCAGTGTCGACAAAGATCCTCCTCGACGGCAATGCCCAGCTTCTTCAGCAGGACGTTCTGGGCCTGCCTCGTGACGTTGGCCACCCGTGGCTTCGCTGCGATGCGGCCACTACGCCGTAGCGAGTGAATGGAGACCGGCGTCCTAGGACGGCGCAAACGTGGCTTTTTGATGAGCGGCGTCTCCATCGGCAGGCAGACCAGGGCCTCCAACTCTTCCTGGACCGAAGCAGTGGAAGCAGCTCAGCTGGTCCCTCGCTCTCAAGCCCCACGGCGTCGACGTGCATAGAGGTATCACCAACATCGCAGCCCACATCAGCTGGTAGGCCACCGGGGAGGTCGGCCTGGATCGTGGGGGGCTCGAGGGGCCCAGGCGAGCTTAGGCCAGAACCGCCCACGTCGGGGCTAGAGAGACACAGGTCCTCCACCGCGAGGCCTGCCTCCATCTCCGACACCGTCGCAGCCACCTCCAACACTGCCTGGCAAGCGTCCACCTCGACCGACATGGGATCGAACTCCCTGCGCGGAACACCATCCTGCAGAGCGGTGCAAAAGGGGCCTTCCAGCTGACCCATAGAACCTCCGGCCACAGCCAAAGACACATCGAACTTCAAAGAAATGTGTGCCAAGAGTCCATCCAGCGAGGCAGCACCAGGAAGTGCGACAAGGACAAAGGCGGGGGCCTCACCAGACGAGTCGACGTTCCTCCGGACGACGGAGGTCTCGATCCTGGGACGGTTGTCAACGTCACCCAGAGGCTGGGAGACAGGTGGCTGTTGCGGCGACGAAGACGACGCGGTCAACCGCTGCACATGACGAGACGGGGATGTAGATGTCCACAAAAAAGCACTTGAAGCCTTCGCTTCTAAAAGAATTAGATAAATATCCTGCGCGTTGCGGGAATTTTTAAAATGGTACCTTGTGAATGACACAAATATATATAAATTTGATGAGGATTGGAGTATTATGATGGAATTGTATGTTGCATGCATGTAGTAGTGGAATGAGAAAGGATCAAACGTAAATCACTAAAAAAAGTCGATGATGAATGGAGAGGATATTTATTAGCATGCTTGAGTTAATGGTAGTGGACTTGTAGGTGGATGATGACGTGGTTGTGGGCCTCTAGGATGACGCGGATGGAGGAATAGAGAGGATATTTATTAGCATGCTTGAGTTAATGGTAGTGGACTTGTGGGTGGATGATAACGTGACTGTGGGCCAGGGGCGGAGCTACATTAATCATTGTGGGTGCGGCCGCACCCACAAAAATTTTAAAAACCTATATGAAAATGCAAATTTTCACCATATTTGCACCCATAGTTCAAAGTTTATTGCACCCATAAGACAAGTTGCACCCTCCTCGAATTTCCTCTAGCTCCGCCACTGCTGTGGGCCTCTAGGATGACGTGGCTTCACCATATTCTAGAGAAATAGGTAGCGGGCATTAGCTTTATAGGAGTTTAAGATTTGTTCGCAAATCTTGGTATAGACAGTCATGGCATTTTTCTTGCTGCCGACGAGCAATGTTGCATATCGATAAAATCTTAATAAATCGAGGCGGCATTAGTGATATCTGAAGACCGAAGTGATGAAGAGTTAGGCTTTGGAGAGACTGGTATTTGGGCCTAAAATTTTGGCCGGGAATGGGGGTTTGTCCTCTTATGCGTTAAGTGGTAAGCGACGTTCCAGTCGACAACGAGGCGCCAGTGGTGACTTCGGGGATCTCCAGATTAGCCGGCTGCTCAATCCTTCGAAGGTGTTTATTAGGGTTGTACTGTGTAATTCTAAAAAAAAAAACAATCTATCCCAACCTATGGTTTAATTGCATAGTTAAATATTTGTACCGACCCATCAATTCCAAGGATCTAAATGGGGCATAGTGATTACACATCATGCATCTCCGCTTCAGTTTATTTGAGAATCAAGATGTATGCTTCTCTAAATTAGAGCCGTATCGATTCGACTTCGAGTCTTCGACGGTTCATCTTCATCACGTGTCCTGCATGGCTGGGTCCACCTGACACCAAAAAGAAAAATCGCCAAGAGGTGACTACGGGTCACGTTGCATTCACGCTGACGCCCATCATTGTCTAGTCGACCAGTCGTCTTCGTTCCGTTTGGCCATCGCCTTGACCTACGTCCGCACCGGATCTAGGTGAATTTTTGATCGGAATTGTTGAGGTGAGATCAATCTTTGTTCCTGCTTTTCGTAAAAATGTCATGTGTACTTTCATTGCTAATTGCTAAGCGCCAGAATCATAAAACCATCTACCACGCAGCGAGTTCGAGGATATTTGTCCCAACAACAGAGTTGATCAAGATTGATATATGATTTACGAGCTTGTCAAATTGGTATTGACTGTACCGCTGGCAACACCAAGTGTTAAAAGGGTATTTTTCTACAATTATTTTAGTGAAATTAACGATAAGAAATAAGATGGGAGATAGTGTTTTGGATGATTGTCTAATCATATTAATTGAGCGTGATATTTTCTTTGAAGTTAATGGAAATCATATAATCAAGACATTTATGTCCATTCGAAAGCGTTGGATAAAAAGTTAGATAAACAACGTCGTATGATTCTTGTACCTTATGCCTATATATTTTGAATTATCGGTATGTCTTTTGAACTATTTATATTGTATTTTAGAATTATATTAAGCCTTATTGTGTTACTTAGTATATGTATACCAAATCACATTGCAAATTTTAGAATTGTTACTGAATTGATAAAAAATATTTACCAGATTGTATAAGAAAACATTTGGACTGTGTACCCTTAGGTAAAATCCTAGATCCGCCACTGGCTCTAACTCTTATGGGCAAGAAAGGTTTAAAGATTTATCATGATCACATCATGTACATTCTAGTTTGTTTTGGGATTAATTAGACTCTGCACTATATCAGAACACCTAACTTGTAGCAACATGCGAGAGAGTGGGGATCATCAAAGCACTTCGTATTCATTTCATTTTTGAATCGGACTTCAAAGAATGTTTGGACATGCCACTCTAGCTTATAAGGGCATAGAGAAAGATTAGGTTGTGTGTCACAAATGATGCCTATTTAGTAGGATATATGGGCCTCTTTAGACTAACTAACAGAGCTGATTACTAGTTGTGTCAAATTAGTTGGAATTCGCTAGATAGTTAGCTAACAACGCGAAAGATTTGCCTAAAAAATTGGTCAATCTATTAGTCCTTCTATTTGGATAAGCTAGGACTAACAATTAGCCCTTGTATCAAACAGAGCATCTATAGGGAGGATAGATAGCATAGAGTTGGCTAATAGGTGGGGTTGGGTACTTCTTTTCTTTTAACAAGAAAAATAACGAAAGTACTATGTACGTCCACCGCCGTATAAGCTTAAGTGTAGGTAAGTCCAGTAAAAGTCAACTTTATACACTTGTATTCTCACTTTGTTTTGGACTTGAAGTAGAACGGCCATGAAAAGACGGAGAAAACATGCACTTATTTTCGGCATCGGAAATCCACACAACCGTCGAAATTTCTTAATGCCCTGATATCCACGCTTGGCGCCAAGGCAGGGCACTACCACCACAACTCTGTCAGCGACAGTATGGAAATTTTTGCCGAAAGCAGAGACAAAGCCATTTTTCCACAAGACTTGACCTGAAGTCCATGGCGATTTAAGTGTATATTTGTTCCTTCCACATATGATGCCTCCCTCGAAAACGACCGTTAATTGATTTGTCACTTCGTCGGTACGGTTACTCGTCTTGACTCGTTATGATCAATTGACGAGCCCTAGTCCGCGCTCTTGGGTTATACTAGCAGTTAGGTACAGTAATAAAAATGTTGGAACGCGTACAGTTCCTTTTTGCAAAAATTGGTCACTAACGATGTACTCCCTCGGTCCAATGTTTTGGTTCCTTTGCCGGAGACCACAGAGTTGACCCCATCATGTTGCAATCTGTCTACCCATCGCCGCTACAGTTGGTGGCTTGTTGGCCCATCGTGTGGCATACGGTGCCGCGTTGTTCAACCGGAGATGATAAGTTTAATTCAAACTTACGACTATGACTCAAGTCTGGTGTGCTACATATATCAGAACTTCTAATTATATTTAGATTTTAGGTCTTTGTTTTGGATAGACGAGAAACTAGCTTAATCAAAAACTCAATTTTACATCTTAGCATTCTAGGAAAGAATAGCTTTGAACATACGCAAAACCTGTCTTTGTAACTACAATTTAAAAGGTGGCTCAAGCATTCGTATGAAATGTAACATATCTCAAGATTTAGTATCCGTACTGTATCCATTTTTGGATACTCAAATCTGCATATATATGATATCGATATTCATTCACATTCATACTAATCCAGAATATCTGTCACCAGATCTAAATCAGATGTTTACTATACCTATCCGTATTTTTATCCATAGTAATTCCACCATATTTGATCCATTTACACCCCTACCGAACATTCAAAACTTATCATATATTATGACTTATAAGGGATCTATAAGTGAGGCATCCTAAAGTCATTTTAAAATGGCAATATTCACCGTACACAAACCTACGACGAAACAACATTTCTGGAGACTGGAGGCGTGTAACCAACTATAGTATTTTTCTCTCACAACAAAACAACATCAGTCGCTTATCAGCTGTATTTTTCATGGAGAATAACATAGCAAAGTTCGTGAAGGATTCTGGATGAAAAGGAGGTTAACATTTATTTATATATATATTTTTTTACAAATTTTATCATGTTTTGTCTTGGAGAAACAACTTTGAAACTATGTACGTATTGTATTTGTAAAAGTTCAATGGCTTTATTGTATTGGTTTACATTAATGATTACAGTATTTCCACTATATTCTTGCTCCTGATCACAAGCGTCTGGGCCACAATCATAGAATCAAAATTAATAAGCATTGTTGAAGGATTTAGTGAAAGCATTGTTTTATCATTGCAACCTCGGTCTCGTTTAGTTCCCCTCCAACTTCCAAGTTTTTACACTCTCTCCATCACATCACATCACATTAAATACACCAAAAGACATATAAATGGAGTAGTAAATGTAGATAAAAAAATAACTAATTACACAGTTTTGTTGTAAATCACGAGACGAATCTTTTTGAGCCTAGTTAGTCCATGATTGGACAATGTTTACCAAATACAAACGAAAAGTGCTACAAGAGTGCTACAGGAGTTCCAACAGTGCTTTTTCCAAGTTTTTTTGCCAACTAAACAAGGCCCTCATCCAAAATAAACAAAGATGTCGGCGGTGTCACTTTTGCTTTGTGAAATTGCATGTGCTATTGTCAGCAAGCTTAATTGGGATCTGATTGTTAGTTTTACCATTTACTAGTTTTATTTATTTTGTATTTTACCATGGCGTTAGCATGGACACCCTACTAGTTAATACATGTCACCAACACAAAAATGGTAATTACAATATCTCCTCACGACTAAGGAAACGCTTAGTAGGATACTTATCTTTATACATCATATTTTACACGAGCAATTGTACAGATGATATAGAATGGTGGTGGTGTAATTTGTAACACACATGACTAGTACTTATGTCCTTAGATGAGGTAGCCTAACGCGCTATGCTAGTTTGCAGAATATACCGCAAACTGATCATAGGTCACTTTGTTAGGTTCCTTGTTGTGGAACTTGTCCACCTAGGTTTAAGTCCTCGATTTGATACGGGTGCTTGCATTTTTCTCAAAATTAATTTTAGATTTAACGGCGCTATACTTTCAGTGGTAGGCGATATTCCCAACAACAGCAAGACACATGTGTGATGACTTCATGATCTCCATATCTGATGGGCTTAGTCCTTCAGAGGGTGCTCGTACTGTGGTGACTTCGTCATGTCGATATCTGATGGGCTTAGTCCTTAGGGTGTCCATAGAGGTAGGATTTGCGTATGCGTGTTCATAGAGATAGGTGTGCATGTGTGCTATGAGCCTCTCCATTGTACTTTATAATTATAAAGAAAAAGTTGGCAGAACATACCACTTGATGATGCGTGGAATTCATTGTGTTATATGGAACTATATGGATGGAGGCCTCCCAGTTATATAGCTCCTGTTTGGCTAATGCTTTTGGACTGAAGGTAACACAGGCAGCAAAATCAGGAAGTCCAACGCCAAGATCACACTGCCTGCAGGTGAGGCAACTCGGCCTGGACATCAACCCAAATAAGCCCATCTGCCACGCAAATACATTCTGATCCCTGACATTCAAAGTCCGACATCTAGATGTATGGTCACGCCCCTTCAACACGGTCACTATATCTCATTGTCAAAATGCCGTGGGTACCACGCTTCGCGTACGATCTTTTTGTGTACAATTGCGCACAATTGGCGTCCGAGCGCGTCGTGGACCTCGTATATCTGTATATATATTACTCGTGCCTAGACCTCATTACAGCATGTAAGAAATCCTTCAAAGTCAAGAAATGGCGGCAAGGTCATCCATGCTCTTTGTTGCAATTGCCATCACCTTCCTCCTCGCCGCTCCTGCGGCCTTCGCGGAAACGCCGAACCTTCCGTGCCACCATGACCCGCACCGAACCGGCGATCAACTGGACGCGGGCCGCGCAGAAGTCCCACGAACGGCTGGCGATGCTCGCCGCCCGGCTTGACGACGCTGCCTCAGGGAGCGCGCAGACCCCGCTCCAGAAGGACGGCGGCGGCGCATACGACATGACCTTCTCCATCGGCACGCCACCGCAGCAGCTGTCGGCGCTCGCAGACACTGGCAGCGACCTCATCTGGGCCAAGTGCGGCGCGTGCACGCGGTGCGCGCCCCAAGGCTCCCCTTCCTACTACCCAAACAAGTCGTCGTCTTTCTCCAAGCTGCCGTGCTCCAGCAGCCTCTGCAGCGACCTGCCGACGTCACGGTGCAGCGCTGGTGGCGCCGAGTGCGACTACAAGTACTCCTACGGCCTTGCCAGTGATCCGCACCACTACACGCAAGGTTACCTCGGCAGCGAGACCTTCACGCTCGGCAGCGACGCCGTGCCGGGCATCGGCTTCGGCTGCACCACCATGTCGGAGGGTGGGTACGGCTCGGGCTCCGGCCTCGGCAGAGGGCCGCTGTCTCTGGTCTCGCAGCTCAAAGTCGGCGCCTTCTCCTACTGCCTCACCAGTGATGCCGCCAAGACGAGCCCTCTCCTGTTCGGCTCCGGCGCCCTGACGGGCGCCGGTGTCCAGTCGACGCCGCTCCTGCAGACATCCACCTTTTACACGGTTAACCTGGAGAGTATCTCGATCGGCGCCGTGACGACGCCCGGAACCGGAAGCGACGGCATCATCTTCGACTCCGGCACCACGCTGACGTTCCTGGAGGAGCCGGCGTACACGCTTGCCAAGGAGGCGCTCCTGTTGCAGGCGGCGAACCTCACTAGGGTCCAGGGCCCGGATGGGTTCGATGTCTGTTTCCAGACGACGTCCGGCTCCGGCGCCGTGTTCCCGTCTATGGTGCTGCACTTCAACGGCGGCGACATGGCCCCTCAAGACGGAGAACTACTTCAGGGCGGTGGGCGACAGCGTGAGCTGCTGGATCGTGCAGAGCTCGCCCAGCCGGACGTCCATTGTGGGCAACATCATGCAGATGGACTACCATATCCGGTACGACCTGGACAAATCGCTGCTGTCCTTCCAGCCGGCCAACTGCTAGAGTTTCTGAAGAATTGAGGGGAACACACATCTGCTCGATCGTCCTCTCCCATGTTTCGATGGCTACGTTCTCGGCTTCTTTGTTGATCACGTATCATATAATTCAACACGGGACACGTACACGTATAGTTAATTAGTACGAATAAGATTATTATTACTAAGGGTGATGACTGAATGTCTTAAGGATTCGTGTCGACTATACAAGTACTCCCTCCGTTACAAAATTATACAACATTTTGACTTTTGTATTAATGTATTTCTAAGTACATATCAAAATTTGTGAATTAAGAAAGTCGTCTTGTAATTTAGAACAGTGGCAGTAATAAATGACAGTAAAGTAAAAAGGAAGATTAACTTCATTGTGTATGGATCTTATTGCCATGTCTCCCTCAAGTACATAGGCTGAATAGAAGCCTGTTCCCAACGACGCAACCACAGAGCTGATGTGGGTACAAAATTTATAGGTGGAACTTTGAACATGTTGACAACCAAAAATGTCCATTTTTGGGAAGTTATCAAAATGAGGAACGGACTTCACCGTTCGCGTTCCTCTCGTCAAGATGGTCCACAAACATATATAAATTGTTCAATTTGGAGTCCGGATGAGAGAGTTATGTTTCCAAGGAAAAATGCTTGAACTAGAGGAACTTCTGATCCGGGCCACCGGAACTTCCGATTCGAGACCCAGTACTACCCAAAGTTTGGCAAAAATGAACTACAGGAACTTCCGGTCCGAGACCGGTATACTTCTGTCTGAGACCGATACTTTCGGTAGTTGATGAAGATTGGGCGTGGATATGAACTACTGGAACTTCTGGTGGGTCTGTTCCAAATCTGATTTTCAGATCTCGAACCGGCTTGTTTCTAGGTCGGTTTTTGGTAAGTTTTGGACGTGGGAGACTTGGAGATGTTTCCTACTAGGATATGACCACCCCCCCTCTATGTATATGAGAGGATCATGGCCGATTGATTCCATCCAATTAATCGACACAAAAAACCAATCTATCTCCTATCTTCACACTTTTTTCAGCCCCTATGCTGTTCATCTCTTGATCCGACGACCAAGGATGACGTCCTAGGCTTGCCGGCCGACCTAGGGCAACCCGACGACGTCCTTGCCCTGACGGGGTCCCTCCCAGGCGAGAGCTTGACCGGTTCCATTGCTAGTTTGCCTGAAAACTAGCCGGTTCTTCGTCCCGAAAGCATGTCGCTTTTCCTTTGGTGGTTTGCTTGTAAACCTCTCCGTCCTTCACCACGTAAGGGTGATTATCTCGCTGCGTTCTTCGGTTCGTGGCGGCCCGGGCGTCCAAAGCCATCGTGGTGTGTTGGCCCGGACCACATTCGGCGTCAACAGAATAGAACACCCATTACAGCATGGCTATGGTGTCACAACATTGGTGCCACATATGTAGCTTCGAACCTGGTGTTGCATGCAAGAACAAAACGTATGGATATTGACTTTTCTTTTTGTTAGAGATCGAGTTGCTCAAAAATTTACGTTTAGAGGTTCGTTTTATATGGCTTCACCAAAACCGATTGTGGCATCCAAAGTTGCACAATCTAGAAAAAATATCAACTTAGTGGCTATACGAAATTGAGAGGGTGTTAAAGACATGATTAGTTGGCGTTATTGGCTGCGTAGTTTAGGTTGTTGTAGACTTCAAGTACATACTTGTAATTTGATTATTGTACAAGCCATGGGGCGTTTTCATATGAAGAGTCACTGATACCTTGTTATTAGTGACGCGTCTTGTTTTTAGGGTATGGGTAACAGATAATCAGTGACGCATCTGGTTCACCCACGTCACTGATATCTTATTAGTGACGCATTTTGTTTTTGAGGCACTCATCGAGGCGTCACTGATAAGCTTTTCTAGCATAGTGGGTGCTCCCATCCTACTTAACACGCACATGATCCCTCACATGAGGTATCTCGTTCCATCCACTTTGACACCCTTATCTATATACTTACAAAGTCGTATTCGTGATAATATAAGAATCTATTACCTACTAATAAAGTGAGAAAATTTCTACCACTTTTTTTTTCACCACCCTTATCCTTTCACCTCCTGTTCCCTTCAAGTCAAAACACCGCTTAGACTTTCCTTATTTTTTATGAAAGATCAACGTGTGATAATTTGAAACAAACTCGGACAATTTGTGTCTTAGAGGAGTCCATTACCATGTCCAGACCTAGGCAAACAAGTCAAAACACCTCTTAGACTTTCTTTTTTTTGTATGAAAGATCAACCTGTGAGAATTTGAAACAAACTCAGACAATTTGCGTCGTATAAATCTACGGCCGGTTGCGCGATAAACAACGCTGGTACACGCAAGATCTTGGACGGCAATGGCTGTCACATGGCAGCTCTGCGCGATGGCGAGGGGCAGCAGAACAATGCCTGCCGGCTTGTGATTGGCAAGTACCTGCCACATGTCCGCTGAAGAGCTCGCGAGGTTCTATTCGGCAACCGCCCGCGTAGGCTATACAACAACAACAGGATCTTGCAGGCTTGCAGCGTACTACAACGAACACAATACATGGAGCCGTCAACCGACCATGCATGGCGACATTCGACGAACACAAAAAAAGAAGATCATGGACGACCTCGACGCGTTCGGGAGCAACTGGTACTTCTATGGACGCATCGGCAAGCCATGATTGCGGCCATGGCCAAGCACATCAACTACAACATCTACAACGTACGTCGAGCTCACCATTGTCAACAACGATGATATATGACCTCCGCAATTTGCTCGTCCAGACAACTAATATGTCCATCATCGTCATCAAAGACATCAACTGCTCCTGGAGGCCTGACCTGACGCTCATCCGACACGCCGATGGACATGCACATCGAGGCGTTCAGGACCCCGGCCAAAAACTACCTCGACATCTATACACACCTGCAGTTCAGAGTTGTCGACGAGCTGCAAACAGAGGTGGACACCACGTCAGCCAACGTCGCCGATGCGTCATGACAACCAATTACGCCAAAGCTCCGAGGAGGATGCGAGTCTCAAAAACCTATCTGATCGAGGAATTGAAGATGCAGACGGAGGGAACACGCCCGAAATGTATAATATATAAGCTAAAGGTACGATATATTTAAATCTAAATTTGTTTGTGCTTTCTAACCGGAGAAAAAATGCATCAAAGTTGTATTTTAATTCATATTATTATTATTATTAACATTAACTTATACTTATATTATGGGTGTCATGGTCGTTATAAAATAAATTATATTCTCCCATTCAAACTCTCAATCATTCTCACATTTTAAATAAATACGTCTTGTTACATACCTAGACATACATGAATTTTACAAAAACATAAATCATAAATAGATATGTAGGATCATTCATCATTTTATATAAATGTTTAATAGTTATCTCTCCCGTTGCAATGCACGGGCATTTTTGCTATTTATAATTAAATCGTAAAACAACTAGTTGTGAGCCAGCCACTAGTTCACCTATTTGCATCCTCACGGATTAAACGTTAGTCAACTAGTTGATAGTTCGTGGGATCAAACACGCCCTGAATTGAACTTCTCATCTGCGTTTGGGCAACGGCCCACGGTAGGCCAAGCCACGAACCGTAGCAGCGACCGCGATGGATAGACAGATTGCAGCATGGCGTCAAACTCTCTGGTCTCCGCCAAAAGAACCAAATGCGCTTATAAAAAGAAAAATATTGAACTGAGGGTACATCATCGTTAGTGACCAAATTGCAAAAGGTACGGGTTCCTACTTTTTTTTATTACTGTACCTAACTGCCAACATCCCCACTGGGCCTGCACTAGGCAAGTGAAAAACAAATAAAGGCTTCAACCATTTGAAGCACTCGGTCATCATACATTGGCGTGGCCCAGGATAGGTTATCCAATGAGCCCATATAAATAGATTCTGTAGACATGTCATACAAGGCCCAGCTAGTCAGGTCCATCAGCAGAACATACGCATGTTATGCATGAACGTACGCACACATATTATTCCTATCTTACTATTACTAATTGGAACTATTACTAATTGGAGGCTCCAATGGAGGCTCCACGTTAATCTCACCAGGCGCTGCGTTAGAAAAAAAAAGATAAATGCTAGAAATTCTCACGTTAATCGAAACATCGACCATCAAACCATTGATTAGAGTTATCTATAACCGTTAGATCTAACTTAGTTTTAAAAAAATTACCCACCACTACCATTTATATATAAATAATAATAAAAAGAACAAAAGAACCTAAATATTTGCGTGCCAATAAATCTTGAATTCTTATATCGACATGCACGTAATTTGTTAATAAATTAATAAATTAATATTTGATAGGCCCACCTTCACTTTCCCTTGGTTGCACAGCAATATGCATATTGGCTGGTGTCACAATTCTGGCCGAGAAGTGTTGCAACAGCCAGATCGATGATCGAGATGGATATGAACACAGCCAGCAGACGTCGGCATGCCCGTGCCAGACTGCCAACGAGCGTGCCCCTAACATGAAGATTGATCATCACTCGGCGGAGGCATGCGGAGGGCATGCCCAGCAGAGGTGTATTCAAGCGCAACCGTTGGACGCGCATATGTGAGGACTCAAAGGCGATTGATCACCACTCGGCGGAGGCATGCGGAGGGCATGCATCTGATGATCGACATGCTAAATCCATACGTGTACGGCAAAGCGAGCATGGAGTCCAAATACTTACATGCAAGATGGGTGGTCAACAACATCTACAACAATGATAGCACGGCCGCACTAAAGGTGTGGTCATTGATCCCATAATTACATATTGATTTCCTTGAATTTATTAAATTTGATCATCCTATAATTATAATTTAATTTGTCTTCTTTTTTCGTGTACTTATGTTATATAATACCGTTTACAACTTCTTTAGGTGAGAATAGACCAACAGAAGAATTATAAAAATGAAAACAAAATTATTGGATCTCTATGAATAAATAAGGGTTTTGATATAATTCCTATTCACCATAGCTTATAATTTTCGTTCACTTTAATATAGTTTTATTAGATTACTTCAAGTTTATATGTTAATGATGTTAAAAATTATGGGACCATGATCCATGCGATTATAAATAATGCCTATATGGAAAAAACCATAAACCTCCACAATTATAAAAGATAACTAACTAATATGATGATATTTCTTTTTATAAATTATAATGACCACCAAGTTTGGATTCATATTAACCATATCAGGCATTATGAGAGATAATATAATGTCATATATATATTTATATATAATCTATATCTAAATTATATATTTGAACCGTTAATAAAAATGAACAAAAATCTCTCAAATCTACATATAAATGCCCATGTTTTTTATCACGGGCTATGAGAAATAGCGTCGGGCTTTTTCTGGGCATTTTAAATCGCTATAAATATGACTATAGCGCCGCTATAGCCGCAGATAGCGCCAGCTGCTTTGCTACCGCTATAGCCCAATAACATGGAAATAGCGCTATAGCGCCAATAGCGCGCTTTAGCGGCGCAATAAGCGTGTAAATAGCACACTTTAGCGCCAATAGCACCAATAGTGTGGAAAATGACAATAGCATCGTGGCGTTTCAATTGCCGCCGCTATAGATGCGCTATAGCACGCTATTTGTTTCGTGGATAAATGCTAATATGAAAATAATTCAACATCCACAAGCACAATATATGCACAAAGCATTTTCAAATACACACTTATGTCAATATTAAGTTGAAACCATGCACGGAGCTATGTTAAACTGCATGGACCCAGAAAAAAACTATACATTAGAATAATATCTTTTTACAAAGTTATCGAATAGGGAAAAATATCATTAGCAAATCATATAGTAATGGCACTTACGCTTCACTTTAAGTTAAATTAATACTCACGATAATAGATTTTGCAAGTTGTTATCTCAAAAAGGCTTAAACAATTTGATTTGAACATTATATCATATTGATGTTAGTAATTTATTTCTAATGATTATTTGTTTAATAAAACAATATTAATTTATTTATAATGATTATTTATTTAATAAAACAATATTAATACAATACAATAAATTCAACAACATGAGTGCCATGGTCCACGGTGAAACAATTTTTATGAGATTATAAAATCTAAGAGAATATCCTAGAACCCGGAATATTCTTTTAATAAAAAATGAAAAAATAATGACATATACAATAAGCATTGGAATTTCAAATTAACATGTGTCAAAAGTGAAAGTGAAATACAGATTTTGTGATATCACATAAAGTTATAAGAGTTTGTATACTTTAAGTGTATGTTTCAACTAGACACATATAGTGCTACAAAAAATATTAATCATATAAATTATTACTCATGAAACTGCTAGAATTATTTTTAAAAAATAGATTGTAAAATTCATACAAAAACCTAAAAGATTCAGATTGGTAGACTATAATCACCATCGTAAATAATATTTGATATATCTAAGAAATTAATAAGGTCAAAATAACTAAAATCAATAATTGATAGATTATCAAAACTGAATATAGACTATAGAGTACCTATTATGTTGCTACTATTAGAATATTAGTGAAGTGAATTTTTTAATATAAGTAGTTTTTTTTAGTTACTGTCTCCAAAGATTATTACACTATGAGAGTAAGGGGAAATATTTATTTTTAATAAGCTTATCAACCATGCAAATATATCCTTACCAAACAACGTAGTAATGACAGTTATAATTTACTTATATTAACACTTATGACAATAAATTTTGTAAGTGGTTGTCCATAAAAAAAGTTTAGACATTTCGAAAAGAAACATTATATCATCTTATAGTAACTTAATTTTAAGAATTGTTTGTTTAATAAAACCATACTAATGTCATACAATATTTTCAACATCTTGAGTGACATGCACCAAACAACTATTTATGACATTGTCAAAACTAAGAGAGGGTAGTCGATGACCTTGAATATTCTTATTTCTTAACAAAAAAAGAAAAAAGAATAAACTATACAATAAGCATTAAATTTCAAATTATTATGTTTAAAATAAATTCAAAGAACTGGATCGAAGTTCAAGGTTTAAAGGCGTATAGATTTTCATGATATCACATATATAAAGGGCTGATATAAGAGTTTATACACTTTATGTATATTTATGTTTCAACTAAATACAAATGGTGCTATGAAATATTAATCATATAAATTATTACACATGAAATTGGTACAAGTAAAAATGGATCCTAAAATTCTTACAAAAATCTAAAATATTTTGCCATCAAATTGACTTTGGTAGACTATAATCACCATTGTAAATAATAACTGTTATATCTAAGGAGTTAATAAGGTTAAAATTTAGGGGAGAAATGAAAATTGAGGTTTATGTCATCATCATATAGACAACACTACCTTGGCAAAAAAAATGTAGACCATAGCTAAAACTATCATAGTTTAAGTAAATGTTTCAACTAAATGTATCGCACAAAACCTATGGAAAAATATAAACCAATAATTGATAGATTATAGATAAAGACTATAGAGTACCTATTATAGCTATTATTTTAGAAAATAAGTGGATAGAGAGAGAGAGATTTGATATAAGTATTTCTTTTTTTTAACCTAAGTAATTCTTATTAGTTAGTATCTCATAAAATTCAAAGAACTAGTAAACACACAACTTGTTGAGCATCTCCAAATGATTTAGCCAGCAAATCTTGAGATTAACAAAGTCATCTCAAATGACTTCCTCCTAATAAACATGTCGCCTACTACTGCTTAGCACCGTTAAATCTATTAAAAATTCCATAAAAATATAAACATTTGTACAAAGTCAGGATTTAGAAACCGAGGAAAATTGGTTCTACTATAAAGAATCTAACCGGTTGAGCTATGCTTACTTCTCTGCTTCACTAGTTCTGCAGCTTTTCTTTGGCTTCGGACCCATGAACAGAGGGATATGGGAGAAGCTATATCATATTTTAGCTTCATCTAGGATTTCAAGAGCTTCACAGAAGTATCAAATGGGGCTTAACCTCACAGTTCTATGAGGGTGTGAGAAAGACTAGTAGTACATGAGAAAGCAACAGCGGTAGCAGCGAACACAAGGGAAGAACCGATGGAGGGATCTAGAAAACATATCTGTACGATGATTAGATGCCCAGGAGACACGAACCAAATCCTTTGCAGAATGACGCACATCGATAAATTTGAACCATATACAGAGGATGATGAATTGGCTAAGGACATATACCCGATTCGACAAAGAGATATAGCCTTTATTCTATATAGCTAGCACCACCGAATTGTATGCTGTCGAAGTATTATAACTGATGGGAAGGGAGAATAGCAGGTACGAGACGATGGCGCTGGCATGCATGATCCGACCCTATCTGAGGCTTTGTCATAAGAGACAGTTTCAGTGATGCGATCCCATAGCAGAGAGTTGAAAACTGGACAGCATCTTTGGCACTAATTTTTTTACAACACACGCACACTCACCCCTATGAATATATATACATAAACCCTACCACTACGAGAACCTCCGAAAGACTTAGTCCACATATCAGGAGATTCACAAACTCACAACAGCTGGGAGTAGAAAACTGGACAGCGTTCTTGACACTGTATATCTTTTTCTAAGAAATACATAGCACAATATAGATGTCAAATACGCACGCACACTCACCCTTATGAACATACGTACACAACCCTACCCCCATGCATGAGCATTTGCAAAAAACTGAGCTGGCAGATCTCGAGATTCACAAAGTCACTATAAGAGTCTCGATGTCGATGGGAATGGCACATATAAAGTATAGTATCATCGAGAAAAATACAAACACGAGTGCTAAGTCGGGGTCTTAACCCGGGTGAATAAGTTCCACCACAGACCAACATATTATCAGTTCGAGTCATCGACGCTATCTAGGCAAAACGCCAAGCATGTATGCATGCACTGAAAGCAGCAGCCAACACTGGATTTTGCAATGTCGATTGTGGAGTGGGACTCGATCGATCATGGTTTATATAACACCTCTTTTGAGTTCAGCACAAAGAGTAGTTGACTTGATAGTTCGAGGATTGCTGACCTTCACTCCTTCTGGATTTAAATATGAGTGGGGTTATTTTCATGATTGATTTCAAAAAGACCTGGACAAAGTTAGTTGGACATGGACATTATTTCTACATTAGACCTTTTCGAATGAAAGGTTTTTCTCAAAAATAGTGTAGTTGGATACAATCTTTTTTACAAGGTGGTACTGTGGGAATTAAGGCTAATTACTAAATGTGCCCTTACATCCAAACATGCTCTTGACGCTGGCTCTTGAAAACATATCTAGACGTGGTAAAACAATGTATCCAAAAGACTAAAACATCTTATAATACCGAGAATAAGTAGAATAAGATCCATACACAATGAAGATAATCTACCTTTTTTTTACTTTACTATCATTTATTACTCTCTCTATTCTAAATAACAAGACCTTCTGACTTTTTTAATTCATAATTTTTACTACACATTTAGACATACATTATGTCTATGCATTGAAAAATCAAAACTTCATATAATTTGTAATGGAGTGAATACATGTATAGCCACGATTTCATAAGACATTCTGACATCACCATGATGAGTATTAATAGTAATCTCATTCGTACTAATAGTTAATTATACACGTACGTGTCCCGTGCTGAATTACATGACATATGTGATACAACAAGGAGTCAAGAACGTAACCATCAAAATATGGGAGGACGAGCAGGTATGTCTGTGTGTTCATTTTCAATTCTTCAGAAACTCTCGCAGTCGGCTGGCTGGAAGGACAGCACCGATTTGTCCAGGTCGTACCGGATGTGGTAGTCCATCTGCATGATGTTGCCGACAATGGACATGTGGCTGGGCGAGCTCTGCACGATCCAGCAGCTCACGCTGTCGTCCACGGCCCTGAAGTAGTTCTCCGTCTTGAGGACCATGTCGCCGCCGTCGAAGTGCAGCACCATGGACGGGAACACGGCGCCGGACGTCGTCTGGAAGCAGACCTCGTACCCATCCGTGCCCGGGACCTTGGTGAGGTTCGCGGCCTGCGACAGGAGCGCCACCTTGGCGAGCGTGTACGCCGGCTCCGCCAGGAACGTCAGCGTGGTGCCGGAGTCGAAGATGATGCCGTGTCTCCCCGTCCCGGGCGTCGTCACGGCGCCGATGGAGATGTTGTTCAGGTTCACGGTGTAGAAGGTGGACGTCTTGAGCAGCGGCGTGGACTGGACGCCGCCGGGGCCTGTCATGAGGGCGCCGGCGCCGGCGCCGAACAAGAGAGGGCTCGACTTGGAAGGATCACTGGTGAGACAGTAGGAGAAGGCGCCGACCTTGAGCTGTCTGACGAGCGACAGCTTCCCGCGGCCGAGCCCGACGAGGCCGGAGCCGGAGCCGTACCCGCCCTCCGACATGGTGGTGCAGCCGAAGCCGATGCGTTCCACGGCGTCGCCGCCGAGGGTGAACGTCTCGTTCGCCATGTAGCCCTGCGTGTAGTGGTGCGGATCACTGGCGATGCCATACGAGTACTTGTAGTCGCACAGGCCGCCGCTGGCGCTGGCGCACGTCGCGAGCGACTGGGACTCCAGCGTTCGGCAGAGGCCGCTGGAGCACGGGAGCTTGGAGAAAGACCGCGACTTGTTTGGGTAGTAGGAAGGCGAGCCCTGCGGCGCGCACCGCTTGCACGCGCCGCACTTGGCCCAGATGAGGTCGCTGCCGGTGTCGGCGAGCGCCGACAGCTGCTGCGGCGGCGTGCCAATCGAGAAGGTCATGTCGTAGGCGCCGCCGCCGCTGTCCATCTGCAGCGGGGTCTGTGCGCTCCCTGCCCCTGAGGCTGCGTCGAGCCGGGAGGTGAGGATGGAAAGCCGTTGGCGGGACTTGTGCGCGGCCCGCGCCAGGTTGATGGCCGGTTCGTGGCGGGTCATGATGGCACGGAAGCCTCGGCGTTCGGAGTAGGCCAGAGGAAAGCTGAGCAGGGAGCAGATGATCGCCGCGAGAACGATGATGGACGATCTTGTCGCCATTTTGTGGACAGACGATAGGATAATCTACCGGCTTTGATGATGAGGATGATGATGATCGCTGGGTACGAGCATGTATATATAGGTTCACTCAGGAGTCCACGATGCCAAGTGTGTACATCGGTACGTGCTTTACAAAAAGACCACGCGCAGCGTGTTATCTACGGCTTAGAAAACCGGACACAATGATGAATCAATCAATTCCTTGTAACGACATCCCAGATGATGTATACCAACTCCTTGAACATGCTGGGATTTCACAAAGAAGTATTCTTCGATTGTGAAGCAGTGTGTAGTACTAAGTATTCTTTGAGGCTGTGGCAGCGCCCACCCGTCGGCATCCAGCGCGTCGATCCTGGGGAGCCGCTGCAGCTGATCTGCCAATCTGCTGGAGTGTGGTTGACGGCAGTAGGATGGGTGTCACAGTACAGGACCGGCCCAGCCCAGAAGGGGGCAGGGCCACCCAGCCGGACCTTCCCCGTCGCCCACATCATCGTCGCCCACATATCAAATCTACAAGTAAATCTCCTATTAGGAAAAGATTAAGAGTTTGCTTGTCAAAGGTATTCCGGAAATATAAGAAAATCTTTAGACATTGCTTGAGATACAAGTCCCATAGGAGGGTATATAAACAAGTAGGATGTAATCTTTTAAGGACAAGCAAATAAAGAAGTATTTCCACCGCCTTTGCTCTTGCCTCCTACCCTAGCCCTATGCGCCGCCGCTCCCTGCCCCTGCACACGCGCCCTCCCTAGGGCAGTGCCGCCCCTCCCCGTCGTGGTTGTGACAACTGGTATCTGGAGACTAGGACGATTCCCACCACCGATGGCTTCCGAGAACTACGACTTCTTCATGGCTCTCAACCGCCTCCTCGACGACAACTCCGACAATATTGATCGCGGCTTCGATGAGATCGAAGAACATCTTCGCCAAATGGAGTACGGCCATGCTAACCCCATGATTCGTCTTCCTCCATTACGCTCCACGTCGACGCCAGAGGATGGCCAGGCCATGGCCGCCGCCACTGGCCAGGGGGCGCTACCAGGCACCACTATGGGTGCCACCCCTATCCCCGATGACGACACCGACCTCGCCATCCTCTAGCTAAAGGAGACCAGCGACGTTGATTAGGTCAACACTCCAACCATCATCGACATCACCATGGATGACATCTCGACACCATCATCTGCGCAGTTGCTCGGGAGCCGAGGCGCGCACGCGGCCCACCGGGCGGCACCCCTATTGCCGGTGACTCCCCACGCTCCACATATCGCAGTTTGCCTGGAGGCACTGACGTACGACGGCAGTGATGATCCGAACCTCTAGATTAGCAATATGGAGATGCTCTTTTAGGTTCAGATAAAGATCAACCCAGAGTTCCACGCACAGTACGTTGCTTTCCATCAGACAGGCGTTGCAGAGCTCTAGTTCAACCGGTTGTCCAGGAGGATACTGTTGGTCGAGTGGGACATCATCACGCACTATCTGAGGCGTGATTTTGGGCCACCCATCGACAACAAGACAAAGGGCGATCTGGCACCGCCCAAGCAAGAGGGCGATCTGCATGACTACATCGACGCCTTCCAGGCCTATGCCACGCGCATGGACCTTCCGAGCCCGCTACATTGCGTCCACCTCTTCGTCGGCGGGCTCCGCATTGGTCTTTGCGAAGCTCTGACTTGGTAGGAGCCTCGCGTGATGAACGAGGTGATCGACCTCGTGCGTCAGTACGACACCTAGTCTTCGGAGGCACCACCTGGAGTGGTGGCCAGTGAGCTCGACATCGGCTACAGCAACGGCAACGTCGACATCGACATCGACAAGGTGCTAGAGGCCAGGGCGCCCGGGTGAAATCTCATGTTTGGTTTTGGAAATTGATGACACACTTGTGAGACTAATCCTTGCTCTAAGTGATGACTTGAGATAGGATTAGGTGGATGACATGGAGCATGATGATCATGAACATGGATGATGATGGTGGACATGATGGATCGTCAAGCTCGGTGATCGGCTTGAAAGGAACCCGGGAGATCAAGGCAAAGGTAACTTGATAGGGTTTTCCTTTCGGTGATTGTTGACACCTGTTATAGCATAAAATTACTAGTCAACTAAACATGAAATAAGGGCATAAAATGAATAATCACATAGACTAGGGGCTTTACTAACATAGTTCCACAAGTTTTGGTGATTTATATATTTTCAGGGACTAAACAGGAAAAGCCTAGAGTTTGCAAGATATATGAAGCATAAACATGTTACAAACATATTCCAAGATAGCACCATTGCAAAGAGCTCGTCGAGACAATCGAAACGGATATATTGTTCGCTATATTCAGAGTCCAGAATCAAAAGATATCGATTCGAGCGAGTTCACTAAAACGGTCATAACTTTCTCATACGGACTCCGTTTTCTGCAAAATACCAGTCATTACAAAGCTATCGACGAGACCGACGCACCCACAAAATATGAACTCATAATTAAACAGGGGCCTGGCGGCCGCCAGGCCTTTTCACGCCGGTCGCCAGGAGTTTGAGCCCAAACCGTTTCAACTTTTTATGTCGGTTTGTAACCGACTTTGAGGTTGTATCTACACCGTTGCCAAGGTCGGTTTGATCCAAGGGCTATCATTCATCGCCAAGGGCTATATAAGAAGACCCCCTGACCCCAGGGCTAAACCCTAATTCATTACTAATTCATTCTATCTCATTATCTCTCAGTTGTAGAGGGGTCCCATGTTAGGATCATCTCTCTCTAAGGGATTAGTGAAGTAGAATTGGATTAGACATGAAATTAGAATTAGATTAGATCTAATTGGATCTAATCAAGAGTAAGAGTCAAGTTGAGAGATAGATCAAAGAACTTAATTAGAGTTCTAGATCTATTCTTGAGAGCTAAAGAGTGAGTGGAGGAGAAGAAGGGGAAGTACCGGACATGTCGGTGACTCCTCTATGCTTGTACCTCCCGGGATCAAAAGGCTTTTGGCACTTGATCCTGAG